>AP025046.1:5639546-5772059 GCA_036186865.1 Eustoma russellianum
CGGGCATTTTCGGGGACTAGCCTCCTTTTCATTTTCCGATCGGAATACGAATGAGATCAAAAAGGCCATCATTAGGGCAAACAATGCAATAGCTTCGGTTAGAGCAAAGCCCAAAATGGCATAACCAAATAATTGTTTAGCCAATGATGAATTGTGTTCATTGAACACATGTGCTAGAAGAAAACAATGAACAGCAATTTGTGATAAAAGGTTGTGATCAAAATGTTGAGATTTTTACCATCATTATCATTTTAATAACATACTATCTTTCTACTTAATTGGCTTTGGGTCTCTTGAATTTTTTATTGAAAAGATTTCGGCTGGAACAACTGAAGAAGGTTTGTCATGAAAAAAAATTACAATATAGACAAATTTTAAAAAGGGTCTAGAAGCAGATTGATATGCATCTCTAAAATACTAAGGGATAAATGCGTGTAGCTCCTCTGCATTAAGCATAATCATCATTATATAATACACCCTTCCTTTATCCTAAATTAAGAGTCACATTTTAGAATTCCAACATTTTAAGGAAACCTTATTTGATATGTCGTCTAACGATTAAAACTATTATGTAATTTTACTTTTATCTTTTGTTGTATTGTTGGTTATCATTCAATGTGTTGTCTTCTTTTATTATTACTAGGAAGGATTTTGGCATATCACATAATCACTTAATGATTTTGGAAGATCACATAATCATTTAATGACTATAAATGGAAGTAGAATAATTTCGATACATCCCAAAAAGGAAAAAGTAACGCCCAATGCAGGAGGGAGGGAGTATATCAATACACCCTCCCCCCCCCCCCCACACACACATATACATACACAAACACACACACACATACATACATACATAAATATATATATATATACACACACACACACACATATATATATATACACACATATATATACACACACACACACACACACACACACACACACACACACACACACACACACACACACATATATATATATATATATATATATATATATATATAAATTTGGGGAGGAGAATCGAGCTCGAGAGCCGAGAATGTGATAAATGCTACTCAACCGCTAGAACTAAAGGTTTTTTGCTCACACACACACACACACACATACACACACACACACACACACACACACACACATATATATATATATATATATATATATATATATATATATATATATATATATATTCCAAAGAAATTTTATATTATTTAAACCTCACTGATGGCGGAGGAATAGCATAGTACATCAAGGTTCATCATATGAAAAAAGTCAATGTAAAGAACGAATGAGTATTAATCTCCAATCATATATGATATTCCGTATTAAAACCTTTCCAAGTAAAATCGCCCTTGTGGATAAAACCTTGGCGAAGGAAAAAACGTACATATTTATACAATTGGATCGAGTACATAATACAAAGCTCGTCAAACAGCATATAGGGAGAGGGAGTCTAGCTATGTCAACAGAAGTCCCTAAAAGATGTCGTCCAGCAGGGAACCCAAAAGAACACCACGAGAAATCAACAATATAAAGAAGGCATGTATATCGAGGCAATGTCCTGATGCAAGTAGCCAAGCCGTATGAGCTCCACCATATGAGTCGCCATGAATCCATGCAAGAGAAACATGACTAGGATGTGAGCAACAACAAGAGGATAATGATCACATATAAATACAGGCCAGCGCCTGGAAAGAAAATACCTGTGTTGCTTGCATCTGCAGACATAGGCAATAGAAAAAAGCAGAAAAGAGCCAAAAGCCACCAGTTTAAAGAAGGAAAATGAGAATCAAAACCATAAAAAGAAAATGAGATTACCCAGGTTGCCTATATCATATTATGATACGGGCAACACTTATGAAAAAGAGCGTTAACCATGACTCAAATGGGGAATTTCATCTGTCTACGCTAGCTCGAACCAATGGTGGTAACTCTGAAATACTCTGAAATATTGAGAGCAGATTCCGGATCTGACCATACTGAGCTAAAAATACACCGGTTTGTTCGCTCCCGATGTGTGTAAGACAGAGATAAAGACTGAATATGCAAAACATTGTGGAAGACCATGGCTATATGCGAGTGACCCTGATTTACCTGGCGCAAAACCTCTTGTGCATCCACTTCAACATCAAATGGGAGTCCAAAATCATGCATAAAATAAGAATGGTAAAAAAGCTTCCTGTAGCTCCTCCTCAGCCGGATTCGAGAGAGGTAAATGAAACGAGATTGCTCCCACGAAAGAGCCACGACAATCTCGTAGAATTGCTCCCGCAGCCTCCCGTGGGCCGCATCAACGTTTAATTTGAATCTGCCAGAAGGAGGTTGCATCCAACAAACAACCTGACATCTTGGAGCTCGTAAGAACAACGTGAGTCCGCAATGAATATGCACACACACACACGTACATATACAAATGCACTTTGGGGAGGTGTCTGTCTAAGCTTTGCTAAAGTAGCAGAGCCTACGTCATAATTTGTATACACATTTTAAGTCCTATTTCATTAACTATGTTTACATCATCTTTAGGGTTGTTCAACGAACTGAACAGTTCAAGAACTGTTCGAGTTCGAATTTGTTCGGTAATTGTTTGTAAACAAGCTGAATTCAATAGCTGTTTGAGTTTGTTTACTAAAACGAGCCGAACTATTTGCGAACTGTTTGACTCGTTTAAACTGTTATAGTGTTATCGAGCTGAACTCGAACCAATTTTAAAGTTTGTTTAAATAAACGAACCGATGCCGAACAGTTCGTTTAGCTAAATGAATCCGAATTCGGTAACTTTTTATTCGGTTCATCTTGGTTCGTTAACACCCCTAATCATCCTTCAAAAAAAAGTACATTTACATCAAGCAGTGACCAGAGTTTTCTGTTCAAAGTATCGACTTTCATACTCTTAGAGCAAATCTTAATACGAGTACCAACTGAGCTATGTCTTGGAGGCTAAACTTTCGTGCTCTGCTTTGTTGTGATCTAAATATAAGTGCACATTTCATTCACGATTGAATCCTACCATATGCAAACCAACCTTAACGATTCGTCATGTTATGTAATTAGCTAAAAATTCAACCTTAAAAATATATTCTTAAAACTTGAAATTTATCCAAACAAAAGCATCAACCCGAATGAACAATCCCTTTTGGCATTAGTCCTGATTCTAAGGCTGCATATCACATTTGTAAGACCACGTGTCCTCCCAACACAATATTAGTAATAGCTACTGTCTCATTCTACAACTACTTTAGTTAAGGCACTTCAGACTTCATACAATTAATTAGAAAACATAAAAATTTTATAATATAATAATGTAATCATGGATGGATGAAATCTTGATCAAGAGGGAGTGGTGTAGAGGAGATAGACGTGGCAACATGTATAACCAGCAAAGAAATACTCAAACAGCAGATTTGTATATACATATAAGTTGTGACAAGGCCAACCAAATACCAAAGTGTTCTTACAAGACCGGTTCGATCTGGAGAGGTCTACGGTGAGTCAAAATGTGAGACCTCTAATTACGCACCGCCACGTGTACAAATTGGTTAGCGGTTTATTTTTTATTTTTATAAAAAAGAGCAGTTTGTACATGTGACAACGCATGATTGGAGTCCTCATATTTTGACTCTAGCCTCTCTATATTTAAACCCCTTACAAGACACAATGGGGAGGACAACATCAAATCAAAACATAGCCAACTACCCAACCAACCAGCAAAATTACTACACTCCCGTGTGAACTTTGTACCCCCACTTTGTCCTCACTATATTGGTACCAGACAATATAACACACGAGTGTACGATAATTATTTTTCTTTCATTTTTCTAAATTTTTTATGGACAAGGCTACTCTGTCAATTAATGCAGTACTCTAATATGCAATGTTTGAGCTGGAACAGGTACTTATTGATCGAATACAACGGTGATCCAATAGAAAATTATCAACGTAAACAATAATATTACTCCATTATCTTAGAGTCTCCTGTCTATAGTGGGGTATGAGGGGTTGGAAGTACGTAACTATACCCATGTGTTAGAAATACACAGATGTTGTTTCACCATGACCCATAATAAAAATTGCGTCAAACTGTGTCGATCAACTGCTATTTCACAATATAAGAAACGCAACCAATTTAGTAAGTCGTTTTGATTTATTCTATCATATTCTAAATTGAAAGAAAATTATCAAATCATCTAAACTGGATGTGTTAGGCATTAGGTGTAGACATTTCGAAATGCGTTTGACCCAACAAGCTTTGTGATACCTGTCTCGCGTCAAAAAAAAAAAAAAAAAAAGAAAAGGAAAGACGAAAGATTTTTGAGAAAACAAAGACATAAACTTGAAAATTTGATATTTAATGTTATCATACATATAATAACGTCATCATTGTTTTGGAAATTTACAAGCTTTACAAGGAAATTTTGTAGGCATCTTTGTCTCAAATTGAGTGATGAGTTCGATAAATTGACAAAAATAACCCTATTGAAATCAATCTAGATTATTCAAAATTGTAGATCAAATGCAAGGAGAAGAGATGTAATTATTCTTCTAGTTGGATGATAAAGAGATGTTGCATCAAGTTATAGCTCAGTTGGTATCCGGATTGAAATATTGTTCCAGAAAGCCGCATGTTCGAACCGGAACACGTGTAGCGTGGGTGCAATACTACTGATTGGGACAGCAATAGTGAAGCTATTGCATTCGGCCTAATTGGGTTAAATGATTGCTGGCTCGGTTTGTAGTAGAAACCTTGCAGTAGGTCTTTGGCAAAGCCTTACAAACCTATGAGGCCGCTGATCTCCTGATTTGGATCCTCCACGAAACTCATTGGAGCTAGGGCGATAGAAACCGACAGAGCCAGAGGTATTAGCTTTTTCCTTCAGATAAAGTGATATTATTAGAAATATATAGCCTTTGCAGGGCTGCCAGTGGAGCACATCCCTCGATTTACATCCCACCTGGCTAAGGGGCCTCTGGTACAGGTTGGGGGAGAACCCACTCCCTCATCAAAGAAATATATAGCCTACATTGGCACATCCGCACATGGCTGCCTGGGCAAATAATTAAGAGTTAGAGATGGG
This sequence comes from Eustoma russellianum, assembly GCA_036186865.1. Classification (NCBI taxonomy): domain Eukaryota; kingdom Viridiplantae; phylum Streptophyta; class Magnoliopsida; order Gentianales; family Gentianaceae; genus Eustoma; species Eustoma russellianum. The sequence continues at coordinate 5,644,622 of AP025046.1, forward strand.
GGTGGGCTGTGTGTGTAAAATAGTGGGGACACAAATGCAGTAGTGACAAAAAGAAGGGGTCTATATCGTGCATAAAGATGCAGAGAGTAAAGGCTACATCTGGAATAAGGGTGGAACCTGACAGTGTTCACACGAGGCCAGAGAATTTAATTTCAAAAGGCTTTCACTTCTACCCCATGGGAGAAGAAGTTGCCCACGGCTTCATTACATGAAAAGCTAGTTTTTTCTCCTAGTCCGTACATGGCTTCTTCTGGAAGATCACCTGGCATGGGAGAGGAATTTGTAGCTTAACCAGTAATTTTACTATTAGTTATCTTGATAATTATTAAGTACTACATACATACTGTGTAATGCTATGTTAGGGGAGTGTTGTGTTTGAAATAAGAAGGTTCGCCATCTATTTTTCTCTTTCTTATTGTCTAAAAAGTAATTAGGGCTTCTTTACTTTGTGGTTTTAAAGTAAAATGACTCACTAAATTGGCTACATTTCTTATATTGTGAAGTAGCAGTTCATCGATACAGCTTGACGCAATTGTCATTATAGATCATCCGAAAACAATCTCTGTGTGTTTCTAACACATAAGTATGGTTACTGATAAACCAGAATTAATCGTCTGTTAGTCAGCAACAGTCAACGATATCACACTTGCAGTTCAGCACCCAAATATTGCTGGTCAGCCGTGATTGCACCTCGGCTGAGCCCCATTGCATCCTTTTTGCTTTCGAAGAATAAGCCAAGGACTGCACCTCGGCACTGAACCCCAACATCAGCTTCTGCAGAAGTGCTGCACTTCAGACCACTTCAGCTAGATTCAACGTTGCACTTCAGCAAGACTTGATTTTGCGCTTCGGCGAAGCTTGGTTGGGTACTTCAGCGAAGGAATCAGGCACAATGTTACAACGTGGAACCATCAGGCAGAAGTACAATTCGAATATAGTGACTACAGCTGGCTATTCAGCCTGTACACGCCAAGGTCACTCCAGCAGACCTATTAGTCACATCAGCCGGTCTACCAGTCAAATCAGCAGACCTACGGCGTCCTAGGCTTTCTGCCCCAAGCAAACATCCTATCTGTTATCAGAGGCCAAGGGCGGGAAACAGCTGATAAAAGCAAGCCAATACAGACCAGAAAAGGGATCCGAATCCAAAATCTATTCCTCATACAACTTGGAGCTAATACACTGAACTTTCTCTTCGGCTAAGACCTGTGAGAATTTTCTAACTCCATACACTAAATTACATTCTCAGTGAGAAATGGCCCAAACTGACTTGAGCGTCGGAGGGTTTTATCCGGGGTCATCTCCCCGGGACCTCTGATCTTTGCTTCCTTGCGCAGGACATTCAGGAAGCTATTCCAGTTATCTTCTTCAAACCAGTTAACTATTCTTCGAGTTAACTGACGACATTCATTTGAGGTCGTCTTAGACCTTTGGTGAAGATCTGGCTTCATCATTTGGCGCTAGAAGGAGGGCCCCTAGTCCCTTGACCCAGTAAAACAGTTACTCAAAGCTTTCTTAATTTCTATCTTACTAAGCTATTGAGAGAAAGATGGATAAAAAAGATGGACAAGGGTCCAAGCGACCTATGACATCTAAGAGAAGTCAGAATTTTTCTCAACAGCAAACAGAACAGTGTTCTACAGAGCCGGAAGAATCCTCAACTCCCACCATTGCTTTCACATATGAAGAGCATATGCGAGCCATACACTATGTGGCTCAAAACCCAGGTGTGTTCCAAGCTGTAGTGAGGGAAATAAAGGGGAAAGCCTCTGCGGCAAGGTCCAGTGGGTCCCATTCCAGTAACTCTCAACCACAAGACCACCTGGAGTACTCTCCAACTCGGCCTGACTGTCACCCTAGGCGTCAGGACGAATTTATGGCTGAGGCGAGGCGTTCAGGACAAAAGTCTAGCCACCAGAGCTTAAAACGCACTCAAAAAACATCTTTGCCATTTAAACATGGCAGAGAAGTTGACAATAAAGGCAAGGCCCCGCTACAGGAAAGGTGCTCTGTCAAGATTCGGTTAGGAGGCCGAGGTAAAGAAAGGAACTCTCTGTTGGCTTCAAAAGCCTATATCCTTTCCTACACGAGGAAGAAGTCTCTGGCAAGAGAACCTCAGCCCTGGCTGGACCAATCCACAAAAGAGACCGCCGACTGTACTGTCTTTATCATCATGATATTGGGCATGATACAGAAGACTGTAGGCAGCTTGGACAGGAAATTAGGCACCTTATCGAGCTTGGTCACCTACAACGGTTTTACAATCCGAGGTCAAGGCTGCACAACAGGCTGGATTTTTGCAGGCCCCCTCCGGATGAGAATTGCAAACCTGGGCCTCATCCCGGGTTGCCAAGTGATGAGGACTCAGGTTCCGATGAAAAGGGGCTACGGGTTCCTGGGCGAACAAGACTGAGTTGACAACAAGAGTCTGTGATTCAAATGAATCAAGGATTTATTGCCCCTTGCGTATATTCGTAATTTTTTTAGCTCGGCCTGCATTATTAAAGGGTCAATCCTTTGTTAGACTCCCGCATGGCCCTCGGTATTTCACCTCAGCAGGGTTGAGAAGGTTGAGCAGGACTCAACATATGGGACAGGTTTCCCTATATTCTAACTCAGCAGGACTGAGAGGGTTGAGCAGGACTCAACATTGGGATAGGTTTCCCTATATTCTAACTCAGCAGGACTGAGAGGGTTGAGCATGACTCAACATTGGGATAGGAAAACTTGAGCAAGACTCAACATTGGGACAGATTTCCCTATATTCTAACTCAGCAGGACTGAGAGGGTTGAGCAGGACTCAACATTGGGACAAGTTTCCCTATATTCTAACTCAGCAGGACTGAGAGGGTTGAGCAGGACTCAACATTGGGACAAGTTTCCCTATATTCTAACTCAGCAGGACTGAGAGGGTTGAGCAGGACTCAACATTGGGACAGGTTTCCCTATATTCTAACTTATCAGGACTGAGAGGGTTGAGCAGGACTCAACATTGTGACTGGTTTTCCTATATTCTAACTCAGCAGGACTGAGAGAGTTGAGCAGGACTCAACATTGGGACATGTTTCCCTATATTCTAACTCAACAGGACTGAGAGGGTTGAGTAGGACTCAACATTGGGACAGGTTTCCCTGTATTCTAACTCAGCAGGACTGAGAGGGTTGAGCAGGACTCAACATTGGGACATGTTTCCCTATATTCTAACTCAGCAGAACTGAGAGAGTTGGCAGGACTCAACATTGGGACAGGTTTTCCTATTTTCTAACTCAGCAGGATTAAGGGGGTTGAGCAGGATTCGACATTGGAACAGGCTACCCTAAATTTTAACTCAGCAGGTTTGAGAAGGTTGGGTAGGACTCAACACTAGGGTACAGTCTTCCCTATATCTTAAAATTATTAAAGCACAGCAGAGCAGCAGTTCAGCCAAGTAACGTAACATTTTTGGCAGAGCCAAGGATAGTGGCTGAAGCCCAACACTTGTGGGAAGATCCAACGTAGAAGTGGTTAAAGAACTCTTTTGGCGGAGCCGAAGACAAATACTTGCAAACTATGAAAATAGATCAAATAAAGTCTTTCAAGCCGAAGACAAATACTTGCAAACTATGAAAATAGAGCAAGTAAAGTTTCTCAAGCCGAAGACAAACGCATCAACTATGGAAACAGAACAAGCAAAACTTCACATGCAGAAGACAAAGACAAGAAAATTAAAACAAGCCTAAGAGCACAAGTTGAAGAAAGTATAATTTTCATATAAGAAAGTGTTTATTACAATTACATGAAAATTGGAAAAGAAAAAAGATTCTATTCTATTCTTCATCATCCTTGTCCTCTCTGAGATCAGCCCCACTCTGAAACTGAGCTATTTGGTTCTCTAGTAAGCTTCCAGCCTCGGGGTTGTAGAGTTAGCAATTTGAGGATGATTTTTGTCCAGGCTTGAGCAGACCTCAGAGCAAGTATCGATTGCCCAAGTCTGTCCAACAGCAATTGCTGACCCTTGAATCTTCAAGAAATTTCCAGTGAAGAACTCAGATTGCCTGAACTCAGCAACGGCATTTTTCTTAATCGCCTCAGCTTGAAGTTCAAATTGTTGAAGGAGATCAGCCTTGCTTTTCTTTTTTGCCTCCAATTGATGGTTCATTTCAGCCTTGCTATTGGACAGCTCTTGATCAAAAGTACCAAGTTCCTTTTGATAGAACTCCAGCTCAGCTTGGGCCTTAGAAGACACTAACTCAACGTTAGCCAATGCTTCGTTCAGCTCATATACTTGAGAATTAGCAGCGGCCAACTTGACATTGGAATCTCCTTTTCCTGCCCGAAGCCTGGAGTTCTCTTCAGTAAGAATGGCCACCTCAGATTGCAGGCCGTTCAGTCTCAAACTGTTGGATCTTGCCACCTCTGCCAACCCATTATGGGCATTTCTGAGATTGGCATTGATCTCAGAGAGTTGGGAGAATTTGACACGCAGCTCTTCAGTCCGTTTGAGAATGTTGTATTCTTGGACCAGGTACTGCAGAAATCAGCCTGGTTAGAAAAAACATAAGGGATCGAGTTAAAAAAGATGGAAAATATCAGAAAATCTTACCATGGCCATATTCATTGCAAATGAATCCATGGCAGTGTCCTAATCTAGACTACCATAAGTTTGCCAATCACTGGGTAGCACTGACATCTCAGTTACCTTCCTAGCTACACTAGGATTTGTAGCAGTATCAGCGAAGGAAAACTACAGCGTCCTCGTACCTCGGCGGTTTCGTGAGGAAGACTCCCCTTCTGGCGCATTTCCCTCGGAGGACTCTCCTAAGAGCTCAAATGAAGGAATAGCCTCATCAGAAATCCACCTTGGCGGAGGCATAATTTCCTCCTCGGCAACGGGAGGGGAAGAAATCAAAATAGGGCATCAATTCCCCCATCTGGCTGAGCTGAGGCCGGGGGAAGGGCTTGAGCTTCAGCCCGGATGGGATTATCAGAAGTTCCAACTGAAGAGGAAAAAGTTCAAATGATTAAATGGAAACCAAATATATTCAAGACTAATGCAGGGCAAAAATCTTACCTGGAATTTCGATCTTCGGAATTATCTGCACCTCGGATAAAGTGCTGGAAGAGGCCTGCCCCGAGGAGGAAGGTTGTCCTTCTGTCCTCTTTCTCTTTTTTGGGACCAAGTTCTTCAACCTTGCAAGGGTTTCGGACACCATGATTCCTGCAGAATTCAATGAACAAATCAGTCAAAAAAGCAACGTCAGAACCAGTCAGAGATATCCAAAAGGCTACTACGTACCCCGTACAATTCTTAAAGCAATAGGGATGAGGGGCCGAAAAGTATTCTCTGGCCACAAGTATTCCAGGTCGGCAACCTTCACAACTGACCTGTCCACCTTTTTCCAATCCACGGCCAAGGGCAAATGTAACAATTGCGAGGCTTCATTGCAAGATTGCTCACTTGTCCTCCTGTTATTTGCACTGCCGGAATTCCAAAGGATCCCTTCAGGTAATCCTATAGACTTAACAAAAAAGAAACGTCCCCTCCAATCCTCGGTAGAAGAGGAAGGTTTATGACATGGAGATTCTCACTGATTTGAGGCCTCCTGCCAAAATAATAGCAGCTACCCTCCTGCTCACACACAAATATTCCCCTAAAGACTGCAAGCGAAAAGGCTTTCTCAGCAGCTTTTAGGTAAAGCATGTAACTAAGGATAACCCCAAGGCCGTTAGGCGTTATTTGGGGGAGCCTAAGTCTGTAAGAGTACAAGATTTGGAATAAAGGAGCTGGAATGGGAAGATTGAAGCCAGACTTAAAGTATTCCTCATAGACTGCCTCATACCCTACTGGGGGGTCATAAGCAGTCTGATGTGGCAAGGGAAGAATGGGGGAAAAAGTGCTCCTGTCAACATTATAATGTTGACATAATTGAAGGAGGTCAGTGGTTTTCAAGGTGCACATTGAGCTTTGCACCGATGGAGAGGACACCATGGATTCTGTGACAACCAAAGAAGAAGAAGAAATGATGGAAGCCATGAAGGAAAAATGAGAGAAGAAAAGCTTATAGAGAGGTTGAAGGGCTGAACTGAAAGAAAGCACCGAGACGAGAGGGTAAGCTTTGAAGATGAAGAAGACGAGCAGAAATGCAGAATAGACTATGCGCAGAATAGAAGAAGAAGAAAAGAAAGGGTTAGGGCAATTGTCCCTATTTATAAGAAGAGAAACAAAAGGTTACAACTTTTCGTTTGAAATTCGAAGAGGCGACGGTTCAGGTATTTCCCCCCTCGGGAGCTGAAACTGCCGAAAAGATAATGATGAGGCGTTGGAATTAACATTTACATTAAAGGAGGGAATTACGACGCTGATAAGAGGACAACTGCCCGATTAATGAAGACACGTCACAGACTTAGAATAGATTTGTCTGCCCTCACAGTTCAGCTCAGCCACACAAAATCTGGGGGCAAATGATAAACCAGAATTAATCGTCTGTTAGTCAACAACAGTCAACGATATCACACTTGCAGTTCAGCACCCAAATATTGCTGGTCAGCCGTGATTGCACCTCAGCTGAGCCCCATGGCATCCTTTTTTGTATCGAAGAATAAGCCAAGGACTGCACCTTGGCACCGAACCCTAACATCAGCTTCTACCCAAGTGCTGCACTTCAGACCACTTCAGCTAGATTCAACGTTGCATTTCAGCAAGACTTGATCTTGCGCTTCGGCGAAGCTTGGTTGTGCACTTCAGTGAAGGAATCAGGCACAGTGTTACATCGTGGAACCATCAGGCAGAAGTACAATTCGAATATAGTGACTACAGCTGGCTATTCAGCCTGTACACGCCAAGGTCACTCCAGCAGACCTATTAGTCACATCAGCAGACCTACGGCGTCCTAGGCTTTCTGCCCCAAGCAAACATCCCATCTGTTATCAGAGGCCAAGGGCGGGAAACAGATGATAAAAGCAAGCCAATACAGACCAAAAAAGGGATCCGAATCCAAAATCTATTCCTCATACAACCTGGAGCTAATACACTGAACTTTCTCTTCGGCTAAGACCTGTGAGAATTTTCTAACTCCGTACACTAAATTACATTCTCAGTGAGAAATGACCCAAACTGACTTGAGCGTCGGAGGGTTTTATCCGGGGTCATCTCCCCGGGACCTCTGATCTTTGCTTCCTTGCGCAGGACATTCAGGAAGCTATTCCAGTTATCTTCTTCAAACCAGTTAACTATTCTTCGAGTTAACTGACGACGTTCATTTGAGGTCGTCTTAGACCCTTGGTGAAGATCCGGCTTCATCAGTTGCGTACATTCGGCCTCCATATCCCGTCATAAGCGAGAAAGAAGGTAATGTTGTTGTTGTAGTAGTTTGTGGTTTTAAGTTCAAATTAATGCCTAATTAGAGAGAGAAGAATACAAACACCGCTGGCTGACTTACACACGCACCACCACACAAAGAGTGGAAAAAAAAAACTACTAATTGCCAATAAGATATCTGGCAATTTGACAAATTTTCAGCAAAGGTCAAAGTGTATTTTCATGGCAAAGAACAACACGTTTACAAAGCCCTATTATATCAGGAAAGGGAACATAAAGAATACGGAAACTGTTAGAGTAGTTACTGATTTGTAATAACATGTGTATTCATTTTAGAAGTGGTTAATTAGTAGTAGCTGTGGATGAATGGGTACTAAAAGAAACATATTTTGTAATAAAGAATGTCCACAACTCTATAAAAGATAGGCACACCAAATGAAAATCTGAATAAATTTTATAAGCAATCAAGACATATTTCAGTAATTGCTTTGCGGGAGGTAGTTTTCTTAATTTGATAGAAAACCTCGGTTTGAGTTTGTGATTCCCAAACAAAACTACCGTATTATTAAAAAAAGAAAATTTGTTTTCGCGTCAATGCCAATACTAATTTTCTAACAGAAACTACCCTACTCATCCTAACGTAAATCAGATCAGATCAAATCAAATAGTATATTACAAATTACAACAAGATATACAATATTATATCTTTACTTTGATACAATATTAGTCATGGTTTCTTTAAGAATTTGTGCTTACTATATCTCAAAATATAATTTTTTTGATTTCCTAACAAAATATAATTTTATATTATATTAAAAAGTCAAATAGTGTTATAAAAGAGAGATCCGGAATTCGATAATTGCTCCGTACGAATTTACAATGGAAAAACTCCTGTTTGTTGTAAGATTATTGGTCATAAATTTGGAGAGAAGAAGTATATATCAGCCGATGGAAGATGCACTGCTTACACTGATTTGGTTTGGCTCAAACGTTTTAATCTTATCGTGCCAGAAAGAAAAGAGAGCTGCAGGAGTAAGTATTCCCAGAAAATGTATAAAACATCACTTACAGTAAAATTAGTCACTGCGCTAGATTTTTCTAACACAATATTATTTTGGTTTCTTGTCATACGTCTGTTTTACATACGACTTTCTACAATTCAACACATTAAATGGGAATTTTTCCTCAATTTGTATGTTCTTTTTTGAGTCTTTTCTGTATATTTTTTAAAGTTGTATAGTATGTTATCTTTTTAGTATTTCTCCAATCTCAAAAATTGTTACTGTTGATCAACGTATGTAGTTGGTCAAACATCAATTAAGACGACATATTCAAAGTATTTAACACAATGGTTTATCAAAATAGTCTTTATACTATCTAGAATTAAAATTTATTAAACAATGTGTAAAATTCTTTGACATTTTGATTTTAAAAAAGTTTTGACTAACTATGTGTTTGACCAGCTGGGTCAATATTTCTAGACAGAAGGAGTGTGTATTTTTTCGGTATTTTTCCAAGTGTTTTTAAGCTTATAAGGACAAAGATAAATGATATACAATAAAACTTACCAACAAAATTAATATTTTGCCAGCATTTTGTGAACCTAATGGAAACAACGAGGATGATAGCAACTGGGAACCCATTGTCGGATTTTGATCCATTCATAAACTTGAAAACTTGAATTTCTTTGAAGAATTAATGGGCAACTCCCCACATGCAGGATGCATATTCAGAAATATTTCTACATGTGCAGCTTTCAGTGTCTCATTGCTGTTTGGCTTTGATGAGTGTTTGATAAGTGAAACTATCAATAATTATCCATAATAGTGACAAGTCGGTTACATAATGTGGCAATTAGCAGGCGGGATCTCCTGACCGCCAAACGCCTCACCCCCCACGTGATCGCCTGCCACGTGGCAGCAGTGGGATGGTGAGACTGGATGGAGGTCACCCGCACCCAGCCTCACCACCTCCTGTTGCCACGTGGCAGCAGGTCCTTTGTTACCGTCCCCAAGGGGGTCAGGCGATTCGGACTGGGCAATTAGATGGCAAAAGGGCGTCTTCACTTCATGAGTTGCTCGTTGGCAAAGATAATGCCGTCTATGTTATGCTTAAGGGGAAAGTCTAATGTCTGGTCTATTATGTTTGGTTTTTTTTTTTTTCATTTTTTCCCATTTTCTAAGATCATAGTTTAAGTCTTTTGAGCCTACATGATAGTTACGTTTTTCTTATATGCTTCATGTCTACGCTCAAAAACTAAGGGGGAGGCAACGTATTCGAGTTGGCATACGTAGTTGACATCTACTCAAGGGGAAAAATAATGTATTCTCTATAATTCTAACAATTTTTCCTATATGAAACCGAGAGCATTAATTAATGTCAACTTTATCAAGTTTCGGTTTTGATGACCTAGAGGGAATTAATTCTTGTTGATATTTCGAGTTAATCACTTTTTTTTATTTAAATGTTTTTCAGTTGTTGTGCAAAACATCTAAAACTTTTGAAATGACAGTTTTTATCCAAATGTTGTTAATTTTTTGTACAAGTTATCGATTTTTATAATTAATGACGATTTAATAATTATATTTGGGACAATTGATGACCAAAATAGACATTTAGTTCAACAAATTAATAAGATTTGGATTAAAACTGCAAATTCAAATATTTTGTGCAACAAAAAGCAATTGCAAAAAAAAAAAAAATTGTTAACTCTTGATGTTTACTACTTTGGCTCATAGTTATATCATGTTTAAGCTCATACCTATATATTTTTTCACTTTTTTTATTTTTATCCAATGTGAGCTAGGTATTTACACTTCACTCTCTTAAATGGGTCAGCGTCCTTGCTGACCCCACTCAAGATGTCCTACCAAACCCTTATCGTCTGATAGTCAGTATATGATCATTCCAGCTCAGCGTAGTTGTTGTATCAAAGCCAACTACATGAGGTTGATAATTTGGTAGGGATAACCTAAAATATAAAAAACTTAACTATGGTATCAAACACAACTATCACAATAACAAAGTGGAGAACTTTAGGGAAATTTCAAAAAATATATAGTTATAATAAGAAAAAGAAAAAAGCGGTACAAACAAGAAAAATTCCCTATATAGCTAAGATGTCATTCTGAATGTCATCTTAGATAAATCCAGTTTTGCTACCTCAAAGCCGCCACACTCTAAGGGGTCATTCAAGTGCCTAATGGTCCCTTAGAGTGTGATAGGCCAACAAATTCTATTGAATTGCGGTGATATTATAACAAAGATACCACCAAATTTTCTCTTTTTGCAGTCTTCGCACATTGAAAACGACCTCAAAAAAATCCAATTACTTTGTATTACGTAGGTAAAGCAGTGAATTCACAGAATGAAATTTCATATAATCGTGGTTCCATGAAAATGTTGAGGGTGTCAAGTGATATTATATATAGAGAGTTTAAAGAACAAGTTAAATCAAAATTGGAGCTAGTTGCAGATGTTGGAGAAATTAATCTGGTATATCGCTATGTCTTCAAGTCTAATGCGTCTGGTTACGTTTATAATTTGGCTAGCTTAGAATCAGCTTTAGAAATACGAATTCATTGTCTAACCCTTTCATCCGTGTAGATAAACTTTACAGTGGGTGATGTTCTACCACATGCAGCAAATCTTATTGGTGGTACTGTGGAAGGAGATATTGTTGTTGGATTTACATGTAATATGGCTGGAAGTTGATCATCACATGATATATAGAAGATCAAACAAATAAAGAAGACAGAAAAAAGGCGATGACGATGATGATGGCGATGAAGAATTCGAGGACGATGAGGATGAAAACGAGGTGCCTTAGACAGAGGTACCTCACTTTGATGAAAGTGTTGTGTTCTTTTGAAGACTACGGATGCCCAAAAGGCACGCTCGTTCATGGTCGCAATGGGCTTATACATCGTCTTTAGAAGGAGAGCAAACTTGATCATATATAAGAGACGACATTAATCAAAACCAAAGAAAACGTACAACATGCTGTGCAATTATAGTTTGTTAAGCATAACATATTTTTTACAGTTATGGCAATTACGATAGAATATTGGTACGTTAAGTGTGCAAATTAGAAGAACGAAAATTGTTAATGACGTCTTAAAACAAGCCGGAGGAAAACGCAAATCTATTGAGAGATTAGAATTTTTCGTGAAGTCATAGTTGCACAAATGTTAACATCACATCAGATCATATGAATGTAATTCCAAGGATAGTTGGGATATGAATAGAGACCACATTATCCAAAATATGGACTTTGAAACTTAAGATATTCGTGAATCCACAAAAGGAATCTTAAAGGTAGACATCAAGTAAAAAAAAGGCATTGCTCGAAAAAAAAATCCGCAATAAAAATGGTGTACGAAGATTGTCTTGAATCTTAGTGTGAGTTGCCTCATTACACGACTGCGATTGAGACATCAAACGAAGGGAACATAATCCAGTGGAGGCATGATCTAGTGTTGAGCACTGTCGATGAAAAGGTATTTGAAGCAGTTTTTTTTGTCATTCTGACCGTCAATTTTGAGGTTCTAACACTTTCGTCCGATAATATCAATAGATAGTATGTATTTGTATGACAATTATAATGAAAAATTATTGATTAAGGTTGCGGGTGATGCTGCTGATAAAGATATTTCCAGTAGCTTATGCTATTGTTGAGGATGAGAGAAAATATAATTGTGGGTGGTTTCTTTCAAATATTCGACAACATATGCTTGGCGACATGCAAAACATATGTCTGATCTCAGTTCGATCTACGGGACTTCAGGCTGCAATTCAAGCAGATCTTACTTGGCAACCGCCTTATGCCTACCACAAATATTGTTTCCTTCATATCAGACCAAATTTTGCAGGTAAATATTCTTACAAATAATTTCCGCATATTGTAGCTATTGTCTCTATAATAAGTTGTTTAAGGCGTCTAAATTTCAAACTTCAAAGAAAAATTTCCAGGTAAGGCTTTGAGCAACATTCTCTGGAGAGCTACAATAGAACACGAGGTGCACAAATTTAATGAACATATGGTGATGCTGAAAGAGCTGAATAAAGACGCGTACGATTATCTTATTCGGATACCGCTTGACACATGAACAGTGTCCCGCGACGAAGGTAGAAGATGTTACATGATGAAAACCAATTTCTTTGAGTCATGGTATATTATACTCAAGAGGGCTAGATATTTACTGGTTAGTGCTTGTGTACAAATAGTGTTCAAACAGATGGTGAAGCTCTTTGATGAAAAGCAAAAAAAAAAAGGCGATGCCACATTTGGCGGCAAGGGACAGATGGCCAGTGAATGAGCAACAATGGTATATCAAAAATAAAAGAAATGCAGGAAAGCACAGGCTACAAGAATATGATATAGTAAACGTTAGCGATTGTGCACAAATTGTTAGCGCTTGTCTCATATTTTCATCATTGTACATTGTAATAGTATCTAAATCAAACCCTTTACGTTTGCTCGAATAGACATGACTATCTATAAACAAATTTAAGGCAGTCTTTATATTTGCCTTTTTCAACTATGATCAACGCGTACCGAGTAAATTCATCCAATGTTATGTATTTTAAAACTTTTAGGGAAATAAGATCAGACTCATTCCTAAACATATAGAACAAACAAAATTCCTTTCTATTGTGCAGTATAAAAAAGACTATATTTAGAGCGATTTAAATTGCAGATGGCGGTGTAAAATGAGTCCTGAATTTCTGACGGATTTATGGATTTCAGAACCATTCTGAAAGACGTCTTTGGTGTCTAAGGCACATTTCAAATTAGCGCCTTAGATGCAGGTGTGACTGTTTTCCGGCTTCTAGTCCCCTTTTTTTGTGGCAAAAACTGATTTTCTCAAAGTCACCATTCATAATGACGCATTAGAACACCTAATATGTCATTATGAATAACATCTTAGCTATTTGAAGATTTTTTTATGCGTACTGCATTTTTATTTTTTTATTATAACTACATTATTTTGGAAATTTCCCAGAACTTTACCGACTGAAAGACATGCAAAGACTAATCAAACTCAGTAGCAAAACCTTTGTAATATATCAAACTGTAGCACGAGACATATGGAATCTTTTTTCAGAATTTATCACATATTTTTAGACATGTTGCTTCCTGTCGACTATTAAAATCACTGCTTTATGTACGTTCCGATCTTAAAATAAACAGGCCGGCAGAGTTATAGGCATGGTTCACATCTCTGTTGTAACATCATGTCAATATAATGACTTATATAATGTTCTTTTTTTCTCTAATTTTGTAGTCTTGTTTTGTAAAATCAATTTATTCAGAGAATGTTATTTATTGATTTGTATGTGTTTAACTTTTATAATCATCTTTCAGTGTTCCTCTTGTTCTTTTTTGTCACTATTCTGACTAGTACTCTTCTCTCCCACTCTTCTGATTTATTATATTGGTAAATATTTATATACGGTTGCGGTTTTTTTTTTCTTTCCCGGACGGCCTTCTTAAACTCGTAGTCTATTTGTTGAAAGATACTATTTTCTTTCAATCCCATCATAGCATTGACAGTTGTGGGATGCTATTTCATCATAATCATCATTACTCTATTATCTTAGAATCTCATGCCTACCGCAGGATAAAAAACAGTCGGATATACCCAACCTTACCCATGTGAGACACTATTTACTTATAGCTAGGGTGTTAGCGAACCGAGACAAACAGAATACTAAGTTTTCGAATTCAGATTCGTTTAGTTAAACAAACTGTTCGACTTGATTTATGTAGTCTAACGAATTTTAAAATTGGTTCGAGTTCAGCTCGATAAGGAAGGAAATTGCTACTGGACGTACAGATTTTCGTTGATGAAATAAACATAGTAACTGGATATTATTTCGTCAAAACCATATATACTATACATGATTATGGGATTGGGATTGAAGGAATATGAATTCTCAAAAATCAATTATGTACTGATAAATAAAACAAGTTTTAACCCGGGCTAAAAAAAAAAGAAACAGAAAAACCGGGAGCTTAGAAGCTTTAGAAGACTTCAAATTAGTTGTGACATATTTTAATCTTCTAAGGGGAACTTGTTTTATACGGTCAAACCATGTATTTCTACGTGATATCATTGCACTGCTCTTCGTCAATGGTTAATATCTTTTACTGTGATTGTTTTCATCATTTTTCTCAAAATACTTAGGATTATGTTGTTGAATTATTTAGTATTAGTTGTTCCTGACGAAATTCACCTATTCAACAATGTTATTTAATTAGAAAGTTTCCTCTATTTTTCTTTATATTTCCTTTTTTTTTTGGTTCCAAGGAATGGAGAAGGGATTAGAGATATCTGGTATTTGTCCATTGAAGACAACTGTTCTAAATTGTATAGAACGAGACAATGAACATTGCCTTCCTTGCGGCTATTTAAAAATTTTGTCGATCCCTCTAGGCGTCATTCTCTCACTTATGGATTCTAGTTCCACCGCCTCCAGTTATTAAAGAGTCAATAATTACTTCATCCTGAATTATGGATTTGCTGTAAAACATTGCTTTAAAATAGTCATAAAATTCCTCCCCACATGTACTAAAGAGTCATACACACATATGTATATAGATTGATATGGGCAAAAAAACCCGCTGATAGGATCTATGTCTGCTTCAGCTAGTCAGATCCAGCTAGTCTTTAGTCATTGCAGCTCATGGAACACAGGCCGTCTCAAAAGTGTTGACTTAACTCTCACAGTATCAGCGCGGCCATCCATTTGCCCGACCCAGCGATACCGGGCTCGACGTCAATCACCTCGGCTTGGCAACATCAGACCAGTTGGACGAAGACTTGGTTTCTACACCAGCTTGACAGTAGCTGTGACTTCGACCACAGACGGTGCCACAACCTATCTATCTCGCTCCTCGGGCTCTGAGGCCTCCTACTTGGCCTAGCTGTCCACTGTAGGCCAGCTCAGGTTTCATTGACCCGACCTCTCTGTTAGGCCATGCTGCCGAGGCTATAGGCCCCCAGTTTAGCTCGGCCAAATAGCGAGAGCAGGCACCTGCTAGCAAGCAACGTAAACCATGTAACGTGATGCATGGCAGAGCAAGCACCTGTAAACCATGCAACGTGACACATGGCGCCACCTGAAAAATATGCAGATACAGCCTGCCAAGGAAGCAGGACACATGGCATCCATGCATTGTTTCTTAGCATGCATTAACTGCACCGAACATATAAAAGGGCAGAAAAACGCCTTACATAGTGACAAGTTTTAGAACCCGACATCCAAACATGGTGAATGAACAACATCACAGCTACAACACCCAAAAACTGAGACATGTTCTCTATTTTTCCAGCATATAAACATGGTGAAACCCTTGACTGACTTGAGCATCGGAGGGTTCTCTTCAAGACAATAGCTCCGAGACCTCTAAAGTCATTTACTCTACGTAGGTTTCTGGACACGTTATCTATGGTGACTAGCTGCGTCACTGTGAGACGTTAACGACGTTACTTTTATTCGGATCAACTCTGGTCCTAGTGAAGATTCGACTCCGTCATACATATACACACGTATATATATGTGTTTGTTTGTTATACACACACATACTTTCATCTTATTATTCAGATCAACTTCTATTTTCATACTCAATATCTATAATTCAAGTCTTTCCCGGCTTGTAATTTATGTGTATGTGTTAGTTATTGTTTGAACTATAATTTAGACCGGAAACCTGCATGTACGTTGGAGCAACCTTTGCTGACTTTCTCATAACTATCGTAAGAATCAGGACAATAATTCGCAAGAAACGTCAATAAATTATAGTCGCCAGAGATTTTTATGCTTTATTTTTCTAAATGTACAGTTGCCAGAATTGAAGACGGCGACTTTTTTCCAAAGTAATTACTAGTAGTTCGTTCATGTCTTGTGAAAAGGGAAAAAAGATGGAGATAGAGAGAGAGACTATTACAGTATCTTGCTTGTGTCTCCTTCGTCAGACGACATAAAATGTGCTCCGAGGTTGCAGTTTGGATATAATTCCTGATTAACTCTAAAGATCACAAGGAAACATAACGCATCTTATGAACAATAATTTTGGGTTGAATTTAATTTTGTACTTTAGATGTCAAGCCGGGTGACAAATTTCAGTTTTCATTTTCAATTATGTTTAGATATAAATTTTTTCTATTCTTTTGGACATAGAGTTCTTGTTAAAGTTAAATGTGCATGAGCCGTGTATCAAAATAGTAAAGCCAAGTTCAAAAATTATTTTTTTTTTTAACAAGAACATAAAACGAGACAAAAAGTAAACAAAAAAAGCAAAAAGGCACTAAAAGGAAATGGAAAAAGCAGGCACCAAGGAAAGGGAGGATGAAGTGATATTGTGAATACATGAACAAAGCATGCTAATTGGGAATCATGGAGCCCCCCGCCCAAGAGATTTACCCAAGATTTAATAATCCCACAAACTAATTTTATAGTGAATCTCAACATAATTTACTCACATATTCACATGGCCATGCTCTTACCTTTTCCAGCAACTACGACGCACCCCCACATGGAAGACCTAATCGGAGAGTCCCTATGAAATAATCACATTCTATATCTATATTGTTAGAATATGTTGAGTTTTGATGATTTGCACATTTTGGCACATTGAACAAGGGATTAGGCGCTTCATGTGTGTTGTTTGAAGTCAGTATACTTCGAACGCCTACATTAGGCGCTTAATGTATCTTGGTGGAGTCCAGTACATTTCGAACGCCTAGATTAGGCGCTTTATGTGAAGTGTCTGGATCTGCGAACACTTCGAACGCCTAGATTAGGCGCTTCATGTGTGTGTTTGAAAAACAGGACACTTTGAACGCCTAATTAGGCGCTTTATGTGACCTATTGAAAAGTACGAACACTTTGAACGCCTCTTTAGGCGCTTTATGCAGTCCACCATGCCAAAAGTACTTTTCCCCTGGTTGGGCACGTACTCCTAAGTACTTCCTCTGAGTAAAAGTCAGAGTTAGTTCGAACAAGCATGAAGTGTCACATTAAGCGCTTCATGTGACTTCGAACGACTTAAGAAGCCCACATTAGGCGCTTGATGTGACTTCGAACGACTGTTCATTTTCACATCAAGCGCTCGATGTCACTTCGAACGCATGTGCTTTTAGCACATTAGGCGCTTCATGTGACCAACGTTACAAAGGTCTTCAACTTCACTTTTTAACATCAGTTGACTCTTTGTACCCTCCCCTTTTAGTGTCTTTTTTACAGGTTCCTCTCTGTTGAAGAATTCAGGTTTCCTTTCTTGGCATTCATTTTGAAATCTCTCCAAGAATGTTGCTACATGTCAAAGGGAGATCTCCAATGATGAGGACTCACCAACACATGATGCCAAAACCCATTAATGTCAGTGCAGAGGGTTTCAAACGGGAAGAAACTTTGAAGATGATAAAAATAGGGTTTCTTCCATTTCTTCTCCAACTTTCTACTTTGCAAGCTCTCAAATTCTCTCAAGCTCAAGCTCTCAAAATACTTGTAATATTTGTACATTTTACTTTATTGTTGAGAGTGTTTATTGTAAGGAGAAGAAGAGTCTTTTTCTTGGTGAGATCATATTGTGAGAGATTGGGTAGATTGTTGGTCAAGGAGCAAGGGTGCTTCTTGTTTGAGATTTTTAGACTTTGAAGGGTTAGTTGATAGTGTGTGGTGCACTATTCTCCCTACAAGATTTCTTTGAGGGCAAAGAAGATCTTTGGAGGCTAAACTTCAAAGGGTTAGATTTCTTCGTTGTGGTCTAGGCAAGGTGCCTAGTTATTTGTATTTTCTGGATTTTACTTTGATTTTTGTTTCCCCAAAAAGAAATAACAATCCCCATTTCAAAATCCTTCTTGTGAAACATCAAGAAGGTAGAGGAGTAGAGTCGTTTGACTTGAACCTCTATACATACTTGTGTTCTTTACTTTCTTTCAAGTCTTTATTCTTTCTAAAGAACACACCCAAGTATTGGTTGCACTTGAAAACGAAAAATAGCCATAAAATATCCATACTTGGTGAACACACTATTCAACCCCCCTTCTAGTGTGTTCTAAGGGACCTAACAATTGGTATCAGAGCCTCATCTTGCCTATTTGAGTCCAAATACAAGATTTGATCATTTTAATATGGATCCCTTTGTTTTTGATGATTTGGGTTCTCCTAGTGCTGATGCCTCTAGAAGAAGGAGGCAGGAAACCCTATTCCCTTCTATCTCAAATGTTCATGTCAAAGTTCCATGTTTGACCCTCTAAACTACCCACTGTGGAAGTCAAACATGGAAACCTACTTGCGTTCTTGTGGGCACAGAATATGGGTTGAGGTCTCAAGAGGATCTATGATTCCCATTGATATTGATGATCCTACTCCTGAGGAGGAGTACCAGTTGGCCATAAATAGCAAGGCTCTTGCTATTTTAAACAGCTCTCTTTCCTCAAATGAGAGAGCACAGATTCAAGGTGTCCAATCCGCTCATGAGGCTTGGACAAAGCTTGAGATGATCCACGAAGGAACATCTCAAGTAAGAAAGGCCAAGAGGAGACAGTTGATAAAACAATTCTACAACTTCACTGTACCCAAAGGTGAAAAGATTGAAGCGTCCATCCAAAGATTCACCAAGCTTGTCAACCTTCTCAAAGCGGTTGGCAAGAAAATAGATCAAGAGGATCTAAACCATTGCTTCCTAAACAGTTTAGGAAGAGAATGGAACGCAAAAGTGACGGCCATTGAGGAGTCCAAGGATCTTGAAACAATCACCTTGGATGAGTTATACGGGAATCTCATTACTTATGAGATTCATTTGGATGTACAAGAAAAGAATGATCCTATTCGCCAATCTTCTAAGGCGCTAGTAGTTGAGTCGGAGGACTCGGATGATGAAGTCGGACTTCTTGTCAAAAGATTCCGACGTTTTGCGAGAAAGAATGGTGATGAAGCCAAAAGATTCATCAAAGAGAAATACTCCAAGGACAAGGTGAAGGACCAAGAGAACAAATGCTACAAGTGTGGGAAGCTTGGTCGTTTCATGAAAGATTGTCGGGTGAAGGAGCCGCAACTCAAAGACAAGAAGGCCATCTACCAAAGGAAGAAGGCCTTGCAAGCGGAAGTAGCCCATTGGGAGAGCATTCTTTCCGGGTCCGAGAGCGACAATGGCGATCGTGATGATCTTGCACTCACGGGGGTGGTGCAAGACGATCTTGACAAGGAATTCTTTGCACTCATGGCCATCGACGATGACAAAAAGGTATGCAACATTTCATCTCACTATAGAATTATTGATGAACGAGATGATTTAGTGCAAGAAAATGATCTCCTAGATTTAAAATATAAACGTGTCAAGAAAGAGTTTAGAGCATGCTTAAATGAGTATAATGACACGTTAGAAGATCACATTGCATTACAACTTGAGCATGATATATTTTTGACTATGCATGTGATTGCACTTGAAGAGAAACATGATTTGATGAAATCATGTGCTCAAGCCCTTGAGAATAAGAAAAATGATTCAAGGGTAAGTGCTAAAAAGGTAGAGATCAAAGATGCATCTAGGCCAAGCATGAAAGCTAAAATCAAACCTAGTGCCATGTATGCATCTAAGAAGGGAAATAAGAAGGAACAAGCACAAGTGATCAAGGAGTCCAAAACCTCCTTGAAGAAGCAAAGGCACATGCCTAAACAAAAGGCTAATGCACCAAAGGCATCACAACCTTTGGTTCATGTTGTGAAACAAAAACCTTCTTCTATTCCAAAGAAGGTGGTTCCTAAAAAGGAAACACGACATGTGCCGATACACAAGCATTCGCACAAGCATGCACCAACTCACAAGCATACTCCCACATGTTTTTATTGCAATAGGAAAGGTCACGTAGAAAGAGTATGTAGAGCTAAAAATAATAAGAATCTTGTGTGGGTGCCGAAAGGCGAGATGAAGGTGACTAACCTTCAAGGACCCAAAACAAAAAGGGTACCAACTTCATATGGTTCTTTTGTAGGCCCTATCACTCAATGGAGAAAGCGAAGACAAGAAGGTCAAATGGGTCGTGGACAGTGGGTGTTCCAACCATATGACGGGAGACAAACGTCTCTTCCATAGACTCACTATGCAAGACGGAGGAGTTGTCCACTTTGGCGGTAGCAAAGGCCAAATCAAAGGACATGGTATTGTGGGTAACGATTCCTTCTCTCTTAGTGATGTCTTATATGTTGTAGGTCTCAAGTTTAACTTGATAAGTGTCAGTCAACTTTGTGATGCTAACTATGAGGTAACGTTTTTGAAAATAAAGTGTGTTGTGAAAAAGGAAGAAAAGATCTTATTTGAGGCTTTGCGTTTCAAAAATATTTACAAACTTAGCATCAATGATTTGGTTTCTCAAAATGTATCTTGTCTAGTTGCTAAGAATGATTTGACGCAACTATGGCATAGACGTCTCGGACATGTATGTTTCAAAACATTTAAATTTATTTGCGAAAATGATAAAGTCCGAGGCCTTCCAAAAATGAGTTTCGAAAACCATGACTTATGTGACACTTGTCAAAAGGCGAAGCTAGTGAAAACAAGCTTCAAACCCAAGACAAACATTTACGCCTCCAAGCCCCTACAATTGCTTCATATGGATTTGTATGGGGATGTTGGAACAAGAAGCTTGGGTGGTAAACATTATACCTTCGTGGTAGTAGATGACTATACTCATTATACGTGGGTGATGTTTCTAGCTAAGAAAAGTGATGCATGTAGTGAGTTTATAAGTCTAAGTAAACGATTGGAAAATCATGTGGGTGACACCATTAAAACCATCCGTAGTGATCGTGGTGGTGAGTTCGATAGTGATTTTGAAAGGTTTTGTGTATCCAAAAGATACTCTCATGACCTTTCGGCACCTAGAACTCCTCAACAAAATGGTGTGGCCGAACGAAAGAATAGAACTCTACAAGAAATGTGTAGAGCAATGTTGAATGAGTTCGGTTTGCCTAAGTATTTTTGGGCCGAAGCGGTAAATGCCGCTTGCCATGTGATCAATCGTGTCTATTTGAGACCATACCTAAATGTGACACCCTATGAGCTTTGGAATGGAAAAGTTCCCAACATTGGGTATTTCAAAGTCTTTGGTTGCAAGTGTTTTATACTTAATACCAAAGATACTTTGGACAAAATTGACCTCAAAGCGGATGAAGGTATCTTTTTAGGTTATGCCTCAAATAGTAAAGCATTTCGTGTTTTCAACAAAATGAGTCAAAAGGTGGAAGAATCAATCCATGTTAAGTTTAATGAGTCACTTAGTGACGAACCTAAACTTAATGAGGATTGTGAAGAGGATGAAGATGTGACTTCTCAAGAAGAAATTATTGAGGATGTTTTTATGGTCGTTTCTCAACGAGCGATCGTTGATGATCCTCCAAACGGAAACATCTTCATTGATTTGAGAGTTGAACCTATTGAAGGTACTCCCCCACCTTGTGTGAATGAACTTAGTGAGTCAACTAGAAATATTTCTCATACTCATGTTCATACACAAAATGTAGAGAATGCATCACACTCTCCGGAACATGAGGTTCATGTTGATGATGAAGGTTCATCTCTTCCGGAACATGATCAAGAGGAAGTTGGAGGTGATGTCTCCAATCTTCCTAGATCATTTAAGCACAAAAGTTCTCACCCTCAAGAGTTAGTCATAGATGATTTAAATAGAGGTATCACCACACGAAGGCAATATAGAGAGAATGCATTTGTCTCTCTTATAGAGCCTAAAAACATTAAAGATGCACTTCTTGATGAAAATTGGATCTTGGCTATGCAAGAAGAATTAAACCAATTTGAAAGAAGTGATGTTTGGGAGTTAGTTCCCAAACCACACGATCATCCTATTATTGGTACGAAATGGGTTTTTCGTAACAAGATGGATGATCAAGGTAATGTCACTAGAAACAAGGCTAGGTTAGTTGCTCAAGGATACCGTCAAGAAGAAGGTATTGATTTTGATGAGACATTTGCACCCGTAGCACGGCTTGAAGCTATTAGGATGTTGTTGGCATATGCGTGTTATAGGGATTTTAAACTTTACCAAATGGATGTTAAATCCGCCTTCTTGAATGGTGTTATTCAAGAGGAAGTGTATGTTGCACAACCTCCCGGGTTTGAATGTCATGATTCACCACATCATGTCTTCAAACTTAAAAAGGCTCTTTACGGCCTCAAACAAGCTCCAAGAGCTTGGTACGAGAGGTTAAGTACTTTTCTTCTTAATAATGGTTTTTCAAGAGGTAAAGTTGACACTACTTTGTTCATAAAAGAACAAGGTAGAAATCATTTAATTGTTCAAGTATATGTTGATGATATTATTTTTGGTGCTACTAACAATTGTCTTTGTGAGCAATTTGCTAGTCTTATGCAAGGTGAGTTCGAGATGAGCATGATGGGCGAACTAAATTATTTCCTTGGATTGCAAATCAAGCAAACCGAAGATGGCGTGTACATTTCCAAACCAAATACACAAGGGATTTGCTCAAAAAGTACAATTTTGGTGAAGGAAGAGAGGTGAACACTCCTATGAGCACAAGTGCAAAGCTTGACAAGGATGAAAAGGGAAAGCATGTCGAGGTAACCTTGTATCGTGGCATTATAGGTAGTCTACTTTATTTAACGGCTAGTAGACCCGATATTTTACATGCAGTATGCTTATGTGCTAGATTTCAAAGTGATCCTAGGGAGATGCATTTTATTGCGGTAAAACGCATCATTAGATACCTTAGAAGTACTCTGAAATTTGGTTTATTTTATCCTAAGAATGCATGTTTTGATTTAAGAGGTTATTGTGAATCCGATTATGCGGGGAGTCTAGTTGATAGAAAGAGCACCTCCGGAACTTGTCAGTTTCTCGGAGATTGTCTCGTTTCTTGGTTCTCCAAGAAACAAAACAGTGTGTCTCTTTCTACGGCGGAATCCGAATATGTGTCGGCCGCCTCATGTTGTGCACAATTATTATGGATGACAAACACGTTAAATGATTATAACATTCACTTCTCCAAGGTGCCAATTTTGTGTGATAACACGTCCGGCATTAATATTGCACAAAATCCCGTCCAACACAGTCGGACCAAGCACATTGAAGTGAGGTATCATTTTATCCGTGATTGTGTACAAAAGAACTTGGTAAGTGTGGAATTCGTTCCTACACGAGACCAATTAGCGGACATTTTCACAAAACCCTTACCTAGTGATGTCTTTGTATCCATAAGAAGTAGGTTGGGGTTGCTCAACATGGGTTGATAAAACCATCTTGAGTTTTGTGCTCGAAAATTTCAAAAATTTTCAAGTCAGTGCACATAAAGCGCTTCATCACACTTGCTTCAGGCGTTCGATGTCTCATCAAGCGCCTGATGTTAAGGATGTAACTAGTTCGAAGTGACATCAGGCGCTTTATGTCCTTTTACTAAGGCGTTCGATGCTGGATTAAGCGCTCCATCTGAATTTGTTCACTCGTTCGATGTAACATTAAGCGCTCAATCTGCATCTCCACAGCCGTTCAATGTGACTTTAAGCGCTTCATCACGTTTCGTGAAGTCGTTCGAAGTCACATTAGGCGCTTTAACCCTATTTCTACACTGCCATTTCCACCGTCTCTTCAGTTTTCGCGCCATTCAAGGACCATCAATTCTCTGCCGCCATTACTTCCTTTCTCTCTTTCCCACTTCTCCACTTCCCCACGTTTTGCTTTCTCTTCCTCCCATTAACCTAAGACTCTTCATCTTCTTCTCTCTCCCACTCCTCCATCCCTCCACTTAATCCACCATCAATCTATCATCCTTTCCTCTTCCCTTCTCACCTTTATAATCCACTTATCTCCTCATTCTTCTTCACATCATATTATTCATCATCCTCTTCTCCTAAGACCTCCTCTCCTTCTCAAAACCTTTCTAACCAATGGCTTCTGCTGGTCCTTCTAAACGCCCACGTACTCAAAAGCGAAAACAAACGGCTGGACAAGGAATTGTCGAGCCTCCAGAAATCACAGTCATTCGTGAAGGGTTCACCAAGGACAACTTTCCTTGGTTAAAGAAATTTGATCCCGATATCAAGAAGCCTCCTCGCACCATTGACAAAGGTGCTCACATCTCCTACTACTCCGGGATGCTGTTCCGAGAATGGATAGCATCCAGCCGTCTTATAATCCCTCTGAAACTGCTCAATCTCAGCAATCTTCCTGAGACGAGCACTGCTTTTGAAATTGTTCCTCTGTTGGAACATCAGGGCTGGACATCTCTTTGTTCCAGGCCTGATATGCAAAAATACTCCCGCGAGCACACCCGGCTCTTCTATTCAAACTTGTGGGTCACTCCACAATCTGAGTCTCAATCATTTTCCCTCAACACTGTTATTGATGGTACTCCTCTCAGCTTCACTATTCCTGAAATGTGTGAAGTCCTGAGAATCTGAAACGAGGGACTGACTGATTTCTCCGTGTTTGACTGGAGTGTCAAATACGGCATCCGTGAGCAGGACGTTAAATTTGATTTGGGGTATTTCCCCTCTAAAAAGACTCAGAACATGTCATTGGTGGATCGCATTCTGCTAGCGGTGGTCACCTACTGTATAAATGGTAAGGCCACTAGAAATCCAAGCAACATGGATTTCTATGTTTCTTACCGTCTCAAACATCTGACCCAGCTGAATCTCGCCTGGATCATCATAGAAGTCATGTTTGCAGCTCTCCGAAAAGGGTCAAAAGCTTTGCCTTTTGCCAATATTGTCACAATATTGTTGAAGTCAAAAGGTGTTGACATTTCTGATGAAGATTTGACCCAAGTTGCTAAATCTGAAGTCTATGATCATTACAACATCGCCCAGGCCGTTGACTCGCAGAAAAGGAAGGCCACCACCATTCCTGATGAAGATGAGGTCGCAGAGGGACCTCAAGATGCTGCTGGTGGTAGTGATTCTTCGGAATTGCTATCACGCATTACCGCCTTTGAACAGACTGTTCAACAATTGCATCTTCGTGATGCCGAGCATGAAGCTCAGCATGTACGAAATGAACTGCGCATGACTGCATTTCGCAATGCACTCATGCAAGTCTGTCCATGGGCTCTTCCTCCTAATTTTGATGATTTAGGGGGAGAAAGTGGTGATGCTGGTGGTGGTGGTGGTGGTGGTGGTGGTGATGGTGCTAGTGGTGCTGGTGGATTCACGGATTTTGCCGCTAGTGTAGGTTTTGACTTCAGTGGATTTACACCACCAAGTGGTGGTGCTATGTAATTTTTCTTAGTTTTTTTTGTTGTTGGTGTTAAAAATTTTTTATGCTAGTGGTTAATGAAATTTTATTACTTGATTTTATTGTTGATGTTCATCAAATTGTCTCATCACCTTATTTTGTTCAAGTTATGTTTTTCGTTGCACCTAGTGAGGGGGAGCATATGTTAAGGGGGAGCTTTGATATGCTATGCATGTTGTGAAATCATCAAAAAGAGGGAGAATATTAGAATATGTTGAGTTTTGATGATTTGCACATTTTGGCACATTGAACAAGGGATTAGGCGCTTCATGTGTGTTGTTTGAAGTCAGTATACTTCGAACGCCTACATTAGGCGCTTAATGTACCTTGGTGGAGTCCAGTACACTTCGAACGCCTAGATTAGGCGCTTTATGTGAAGTGTCTGGATCTGCGAACACTTAAAACGCCTAGATTAGGCGCTTCATGTGTGTGTTTGAAAAACAGGACACTTTAAACGCCTAATTAGGCGCTTTATGTGACCTGTTGAAAAGTGCGAACACTTTGAACGCCTCTTTAGGCGCTTTATGCAGTCCACCATGCCAAAAGTACTTTTCCCCTGGTTGGGCACGTACTCCTAAGTACTTCCTCTGAGTAAAAGTCAGAGTTAGTTCGAACAAGCATGAAGTGTCACATTAAGCGCTTCATGTGACTTCGAACGACTTAAGAAGCCCACATTAGGCGCTTGATGTGACTTCGAACGACTGTTCATTTTCACATCAAGCGCTCGATGTCACTTCGAACGCATGTGCTTTTAGCACATTAGGCGCTTCATGTGACCAACGTTACAAAGGTCTTCAACTTCACTTTTTAACATCAGTTGACTCTTTGTACCCTCCCCTTTTAGTGTCTTTTTTACAGGTTCCTCTCTGTTGAAGAATTCAGGTTTCCTTTCTTGGCATTCATTTTGAAATCTCTCCAAGAATGTTGCTACATGCCAAAGGGAGATCTCCAATGATGAGGACTCACCAACACATGATGCCAAAACCCATTAATGTCAGTGCAGAGGGTTTCAAACGGGAAGAAACTTTGAAGATGATAAAAATAGGGTTTCTTCCATTTCTTCTCCAACTTTCTACTTTGCAAGCTCTCAAATTCTCTCAAGCTCAAGCTCTCAAAATACTTGTAATATTTGTACATTTTACTTTATTATTGAGAGTGTTTATTGTAAGGAGAAGAAGAGTCTTCTTCTTGGTGAGATCATATTGTGAGAGATTGGGTAGATTGTTGGTCAAGGAGCAAGGGTGCTTCTTGTTTGAGATTTCTAGACTTTGAAGGGTTAGTTGATAGTGTGTGGTGCACTATTCTCCCTACAAGATTTCTTTGAGGGCAAAGAAGATCTTTGGAGGCTAAACTTCAAAGGGTTAGATTTCTTCGTTGTGGTCTAGGCAAGGTGCCTAGTTATTTGTATTTTCTGGATTTTACTTTGATTGTTGTTTCCCCCAAAAGAAATAACAATCCCCATTTCAAAATCTTTCTTGTGAAACATCAAGAAGGTAGAGGAGTAGAGTCGTTTGACTTGAACCTCTATACATACTTGTGTTCTTTACTTTCTTTCAAGTCTTTATTCTTTCTAAAGAACACACCCAAGTATTGGTTGCACTTGAAAACGAAAAATAGCCATAAAATATTCATACTTGGTGAACACACTATTCAACCCCTCTTCTAGTGTGTTCTAAGGGACCTAACATATATGTCGAATGATTGTTAGAAATTCCGGTTTAAATCTGAGAAGGCCAACGGTAAAGGAAAATATGAGTCCTCTAATCGCGTGCCGCCATGTGTAAAAACTGGTTTAAAATGCTTTACCGTTAGCCTCCTCAGATCTGAACCGTGAAAATTATGTCTATATGTATGGAAAAGTCCTTATTTCGTTGTTAATTTGATTGCCAATTTTATTGCTAATAATCTAAAATGGTTATTTTGGTAAACCAATGAACAAGATATAAATATGCGTTGGTAATAAAAAATTTATTTGGATATCATTCGCAATGATCATCCAATTACAAATAAATAATGAAACTTATGTTTTCCATAACTCATGCCATTAAACCGTTCACATAATTAACCTAACGTTTCAACGGTATGGGAAGATTTTACAGACGTATTGTGCGTCCAGTAGTTTCTTATGGAGTATTAAATATATTATACACAAATAGTGCATGGGTTACGAATGCGAACTAGTTTAGCGGTAATAGTCATAGTATTTGTTGGTCATAATCAAGATTCAAATTACTCACATTCCTTGCGATATAATTTTTTTAAAGTAAAAAGTAAATGCTGCATGGGTCTTGTAACGTCAAGTATTACTTATAGTAAATTAAAAGTAATACATATGTATGTCTGAGTGAGCCGTCCTTGAAAAATTCTTCAAAAAAATGGTGCTGCATGTGACTCGGAGGAAAAATGTTTTCTTTTCATTCATACTCTAAAATTGTACATCAGTATCTTCTTATAGGAGCTGTATATCTCTAACTAAGGCAACAGGATATACACAATAATTTCACTAATTACACAAGATCTGATTCTACACTAGTTACACGATTTCCTCTGATTTGATTACATGATTTTCTCTGATTCTGATTTGTTTCTTTTTTCTCAAACTCCCCCTCAAGTTGAACCATGGGTCCCCAATGCTCAACTTGCATAGTACTTCAGAAAATATCCTTCCTGCTACCGCCTTGGTAAGTATGTCTGCTAATTGGTCCTCAGATCTCACGAATGGAAGCTCTACCGTGCCATCTTCAATTTTTTCTTTGATAAAGTGTCGGTCAACTTCCACATGCTTCGTCCGATCATGTTGTACCGGGTTTTCTGAGATGCTTATTGATGTCTTATTGTCGCACTTTAGTTGACATGGACGTGTTGGTGGGAACCCAATCTCGGTGAGCAACTTTTTCAGCCACAGTACCTCAGTTATTCCTTTCGCGATACCCCGGAATTCTGCCTCCGCACTTGACAAAGCTACAACCTTTTGTTTCTTGCTTCTCCATGTTACCAGATTTCCTCCCACAATTGTAAAGTATCCTGAGGTAGATTTTCGATCATTAGGATTCCCGGCCCAGTCTGCGTCCGTGTAGGCTTCGATGTCAAGATGTCCTTTTTTCCTGAACATGAGTCCATGTCCTGTTGTACCCTTTAGGTATCGTAAGATCCGTACTACCGCATCCATGTGCTCCACTTGGGGTTGGTGCATGAACTGGCTGACCACCCCTACCGCATACGCAATGTCTGGTCTGGTGTGTGATAAATAGATTAACTTACCTACAAGTCGCTGACATCTCTCCTTATCCATTGATGTTCCTCCTTGTTTAATTCTGAGCCCATGGTTGACTTGTATAGGTACATCAGCTGGTTTGCAATCTATCATACCTGTCTCCGTGAATATGTCCAGGACATACTTTCTTTGCGTAATAAATATCCCATGTATTGACCTTAGTACTTCAATTCCGAGAAAGTATTTCAGGCCTCCCAAGTCCTTCATCTCAAACTACGTGAACAAATAATCCTTTAGTTTTGACATCTCTTCATGGTCACTTCTTGTAAGTATCATATCGTCTACATAAATAATCAAGCACGTCACCAGGTCTCCTCTCTTTTTTATGAACAGGGTATGGTCAGAGTTGCTCTGTTTGTATCCATATTCCTTTATGGCTACTGTAAATCGCCCGAACCATGCTCGTGGTGACTGTTTCAATCCTTAGAGTGCCTTCCTGAGCCTGCATACCTCTCCATCCTGGAAGTCCTCAGTGAAACCCGGTGGGGCCTCCATGTACACCTCCTCTTTCAGATCTCCATGAAGGAACGCATTTTTAACGTCAAACTGATGGAGTGGCCAGTCTTTATTTGCTGCTTTTGAGAACAGCACACGAATCGTATCAATCTTTGCTACAAGCGAAAACGTTTCATCAAAGTCAATTCCGATTGTCTGTGTATACCCTTTTGCAACCAACCGGGCTTTGTATCTTTCTACAGTTCCATCTGCATTATATTTCATAGTATATATCCATCTGCATCCAACTGGCCGTTTCCCTTATGGTAGTCTGCACTTATCCCACGTACCATTCTTAATCAACGCCATCATTTCTGTATCCATCGCCATTCTCCATTCTTCAATTTGGTTTGCTTCATGCACATTATTCGGAATATCCTGACTATATAACTTTACGATGAATGCGCGCGCGGTGCTTGACATCTTCCCTTTGACCAGGTTCCCTACAGGATATCGAATGTTTCGAGAAACATGTTCTGGAGGAATACCATTTGGGAGGGACGCCACGAGTATGCCTGTCAGGAAGAACATATCTTCTTTCTGTGGGAGGTGTTTCAGTGTTAGTAGAACCTGGAATATCAGAATTTATATCAGTAGGTTCGCTTACCTCTCGTAGAACACCATCCGAAGGGAGATCTGGAGTTGATCCTGATGCATTGGCCTCTAAAGTGGCAGGTGGCAGATCAGGCGTAGGGAGTGATGGACCAGGAGTGGCACTTGGAGCAGTTTCTATGATTTCCAACCAACCGAGTGACTCACTCGACGTCTCCTCCTGAGTACGAGTTTCGGTGGAGTAATAAAATTTAGTCTCGAGAAAATCACAATCCATAGTCACATAGAGTCGATGATGTAGCGGGTCGTAACACCGATATCTTTTCTGATGTAGTGCATAGCCCACAAACACACATTTAATGGCACATGGGTCAAGTTTGGATCGGGTCTGTTACAAGACATGAACAAAGACGGTGCAACCAAAAATTCATGGGGGTAGTGTTAAACTGGATGGAGGGGATTGTCTGGTTTCGAGAATTTGGATGGGTGTTTGGTAATCAAGTGTTCGGGAAGGAAGTCGATTTATAAGGTAAACGGAAGTGGCAACTGCTTCAGGCCAGAAATATTGTGGTACATGAGAGTCAAACATAAGAGCACGGGTCATTTCTAATAGGATTCGGTTTTTGCATTCAGCCACTCCGTTTTGCTAAGGTATATTTGGACAGGTTGTTTGTGGATTATACCATTTTCTTAGAAGAATTTTTTGAGTTCGTGAGACAAGTATTCGCCGCCATTATCTGATCTGAGAATCTTGATTTGGGCATTGAATCGGTTCGGGATCTTATGGTAAAAATCCACGAATTTGGATGACACCTCATCTTTGTGCTTAAGGAAATATACTCATGTCATGCGTGACCAATCATCAATAAATAAGACAAAATAATGAAACCATTTCGAGTAGGATAGGAAGATGGGCCCCAAACATCTGAATGTATTAGTGAAAACATTTCTTGGACCCTGGTATTATTTAAAGGAAAAGTAGTGCGGTGGCTTTTGGCCAGTAAACATGTTTCACATGACAAATGGTGTTCAGTATTAGGAAATAATGAAGGGAAAAGACAACGAAGATAACTTATTGAAGGGTGTCCCGGCCGACGATTCCAGAGCCAGATTTGCTGGTCAGTGGTGCCTTAGATACAAGTGTCGTGCCCCTGTCTGCCACCTCGTCCACATAATAGAGGCCACTGCACTCAGTACCACACCCAATGATCGCCTTCGTATGGATGTCCTGCGATAAGCAAAAATGAGGATACATGAGTACCACGCAGTTCAATTCCCTGGTGACATGACTCAATGACAGTAATTTGCAAGACAATGAAGGCATATATAGGCAGTTATGTAATTTCAGATGCGGAGAGATATAAATAGTTCTAGCGCCCTTTACAGGGGCGAGACCCCCGTCAGCTGTCTGAATATGTGTTTTCGTCGGTCGCACTGGATGTACAATATCAGATATATCATGTGTCATCGTGTCCGTTGCACCGCAGTCAAATATCCACCTGTTATCTCGGTTATTATTTAAATAAGAGGGTTTATTGGACAAGAGACCCGCGGTCAACACTCTCTCTTTTCCCCTCTTTTCTCCCGCCGTCAGCACCCCATTTTCCCCTCTCTTTTCTCACGCCATCAGCCCCCCCTTTTTCCCCACAAGATAAAGAGTTTTTGAACTCATTTCCAAAGAGACAAAAAAATCCTCATAGAAGAAAACAATGATTTGTCAGCCACCAACATTTTTAATCATTCGTGTTATCGTTTCCAGCTCCAATACTGCTTGCTCCGGGAGTCATTATCATCATCATCCGGATCCAGTATATTCCAACAACAGCAAACGCTATCGTTAGAGTCTGGAAAGGGTAAGTGGTAAGCAGACAATACCTCTATCCCAAGGGATAGAGAGTCTGCTTCCAGTGAGACCCCCGGGAGTAAAACCAGCAAAACCAAAGCCATCACTTGTTGCAAAATCTGCCAAGCCACTCATCTCAACTTGCTGACTACTTCGGCCAGTTTGTTCACCAACTCCAGCTTTTGTACCTGCAGGGTGAGAAAAAGGAAACAAATCAGAATCAGAGAAAATCATGTAATCAAATCAGAGAAAATCGTGTAATTAGTGTAGAATCAGATCATGTGTAATTAGTGTAATTATTGTGTATATCATGTTGCCTTAGTTAGAGATATACAGCTCATATAAGAAGATACTGATGTACAATTTTAGAGTATGAATGAAAATAAAACATTTTTCCTCCGAGTCACATGGTATCAGAGCCTAAGGGAATAATCCTTGGGACTCAGAAAAAACATGTTCATCATTGTCCATAATATCCGATACCACAAACATGTCAGAAGCTGAATCAAGCCAGCCGAAACCCATTTCTGATGAGTTAACCCTCCAAATTGCTAACCTTCTCAGAAACAGCCTAGGCAATATGCCTACCCAAGAAATGAACCCTGAAAATTTGTCCATTGGATTTAAGCTGGACAACAAAAATTACCCCCTATGGTCTAGCCTTATGAAGAAGGCTATAGGGGGTCGAGGAAAAACGAACCACCTCACCAACGACCCCCCAAAAATCATAGATCCGTCATATTCCAGGTGGGAACAGTCGGATCACACGGTGTTTACTTGGATCGTACAGAATATTGAGCCTTCACTAGTCAATAGTGTTGCTCAATATCCTACAGCAAAAACTCTGTGGAACAGCCTAGTCGATACTTATAGCAGCGGCGGTGACTCGTTCTAAGCGTTCGAGTTAAACAGGCGGGCATGTACCATCAAACAGGGAGGTGATACCCTGCAACAACTATGGACCCACCTACAGTCACTGTGGATGGCCATTGACAGAAGAACACCTAATCCGATGCAACTCGAGGCGGACACAGCAGCCTACAACAGAATTACAGCGAAACAAAGACTATTCCAGTTCTTGATGGCACTTGATGACAAGTATGAGGGAGTACGTAGAGACCTCCTCAAACAAGAACCCCTACCCTCAGTAGAATCAGCCTATTCACTGGTGAGAAGGGAGGCTGCCAGACTCCAGACCTTTGGAGTGGCAACGCTCCCCACCTTGGAGGCAAATACATCATCGGGAGATATAGGGACAGGATTGGTTGACGGAACAAAGCCCGACACAGAAAACCGACGGACAGGAGGCCTACCCGCTCAGATCCGAGGCAATCATCACAGTGGGAGGATAAATCACACCTCTTTTGTACGCACTATAAGAAAAACAAACATACCAGATGTAGCGCCCCGACCCGGACAGCGGAATCCGAACCGGTACACCCGTCGTAGCTTACTGAGAAGACTACAAGACGTCTTATCTCTCGATTTCACATCATCCATGACGTAAGAGAAATAAGTGCGGAAACATATCTCGTAAAGTTAAAAACATCAACGCCGTATTTCGAAAGACAATGTGAATATCATAAACTGTATATGGTCACAGCCACCTAAAACCTCAAATGAACTAAAAATCAGAAAGAACATAAATCGTCTAATAAAATTCCCCTCAACATGGTTTAGGCATCCCATTCCGCCCACTCGCCGTCGTCCTCAATAAAAATCATGTCGTAACTAGGCTCATCTGCAAAGACAAAGGCAGTACCCTTAGCGAAAACGCTAGCAAGTAACCCGCTTATAAGACATACGGGATCATCACATGGCAAGACATGAGTAATATATAATTCAAGGGAATTGTGGGGCACATGTCTTGTAAACTTTCAAATATAAGAACGAATAACGTATTAAAACAAGTACAGCAGTTTGCACGCAAATAACAATTCATTGGCAATCAGGGACCACTCACATTCATACCACATTGACTCCCGTGATGCATGTCAAAATATGCACTACACTACACAATCACAAATGCATGAGCCATTTCTTTTCAAATCAGTGCAATGCATGTCACAATGTCCGGTCTCGTAACTCGTAACCCTGTAACGCACCCCGGCTTATATTTCCATCCCGGTTAACGTTACAGGCTCGTTATGCTCTGTGATGCGCCTCGGCTTATATTTCCATCCCGATTAACATCACAGACTCGTAAAACTCTGTAATGCACCTCGGCTTATATTTCCATCCCGATTAATATCGCAGAGGACTTTATACCCTGTAACGCACCCCGGCTTACATTTCCATCCCGGTTAACGTTACAGTCTTTTGTGCCCTGCAATGCACCCCGGCTTAAATTTCCATCCCGGTTAACATTGCAGGTCACCTTCGCAAATCTGTGCCGAAGCACATCTATTTTCAAATCAATATGCAAATGCAAGTGCCATGATGCAAGACTCCTCGTTTCATTCTCGTATCTCGTTCACATAAGTAGTTCATGTACACATGCGCAAGTATAAGCAACACACAAGCTTTCACTAACTTACACATCATAACTTTAGGCTTCAACCATCTCGTCAACACTTAGTCTCGACTCTAAGGTTCACAACCTAAGGCAAGTATCCCTAACCATCCTTTATTGAACTCTGAAACACCTCGTACGTTCATTTCCTAACCCTCCTAAGTCATCCACGTTGAACTCCGATTCGAATACCCTTCAAATTCTCCAAACTTGATTCACCATCTTAAGTCATGTTCCCAAGACTTAGACTAGTCATAATCAGGTCCTAAGAAGTCCCTAAGGTCACTCAAAGGATCCCCTAGCTTCCCTCTTTCTTCCCTTACTTTCCCACAAAACTGGTTGATGTCATACCCTGACGTCGATCGATCTACGTACGTCATACCCTGACGTCGATCGATCGACGTCCATCTGAGGCACGTCGATCTCTCACTCAACCTATGTCATACCCTCACGTCATACCCTCACTTACTACACGTCATACCCTCACGTCATACCCTCACTTACTACACGTCATACCCTCACTCTGAACTACGTCGATCGATCGACGTGCATCTGAGGCACGTCGATCTCTCACCTGCTATACGTCGATCGATCGACGTCATAAATTTCCAGAATCTTCATCCTGCGATTTCTGCATCAACTGCAGACCCATATCCCAATCGTTTTCCAATGTTCTTCCCATCAATCCAAGCCTAGTCTTCCCTATCAACCCCTTCTTAACCCTCTCAAACAAGATCTTCATATTCACGTCAACGATTCAATTCTAAAACTCGAATCTTTCATCAAATCCACCCCAAAAACCTAACCTTTCCACTTTTCTCTCCCTTCAACCGCCATCATCAACCAAGTGGGATTCAAGGGAGTGGGATTTACATGATCTCACGTAAACAATGAACAACAACAAGATTTCAACATACAATGGCCAAATCATCGACACCAAATCACATAAATCATATTCACGTAATCACGAAAAGAAACTACTGCATGGTGATCCGAATTGATACCAAAATAGGCCCTTTTTCTTTCGCAAAAACGTAAGAACTTATAAGAAAGGTACTTGCCTTTGATTACTCGAGAACGGATTGAAGAACGAAGGAAGATTGGACGGCTTTCCGGAGAGATTCTTCTCCTAGGGTTGAAGAGGTGTAGAAATCGCCTATGAGGGGAAAAGGGATGCGTCGTCTGGTGAGTGGAGAAAAGAAGAAAAAAACTGACGTTGTCAGTTAAATAAGGGTTTAGGGTAAGATTTGATGTTTATAAATTATATCTTTTATTTATTTATTTATCTTAAAGGATAAACCTTAATTATTTAATTCTAAAATTAAATACCATTTAATTCTAATATTCAATCCTTCATTAATTTCTAATTAATCCTCTTACTTAATGCCTCATTTATTCCCGTTGTCTATCATTAAACTCCGTTTAATTCCTTCTTCGCCTTTTATTTATCCTACGGAGGGTGCGGGACATAAGACCAGAGATGAATGTTTTAAACTCATAGGATACCCATTGTGATGGGATGACAAGAGCAGAGGCAAAGGAAATGCTGCCGCCAGCATGGGGGAGGTAACCACAGGCAGCATACCTGCAACCGAGAAGAAGGAATACAGTGACCCCGATGCAGCACAGATGGACCACAACAAAGCAAATATGGCTAAGCTCTCTGAAAATCCAGGTAAAATCTGTTACTGGCTAAAAGGAGAAGATGAGGGAGAGAAGAGGGGGCTGGCGGGTGAGGAAGAAAGAGGAATAGAAGATGAGAATAATGAGGAGAGAGGAAAGAAAGGTAATAAAGAGAGGAGGGCTGATGGCGTGAGAAAAGAGGGAATGCACTTTTTTTGAAATTTGATGAAAGTTTTTTATGATAAAAATGAATTACAAAATTTGATTCTTCGTTTGTCTTCTAAAAGATAAAGTTAGGCATGATGTGAGGGGGAGCATAGGTTAAGGGGGAGCTAACTTTAAAAAGTTATGCACATTGTGAAATCATCAAAAAGAAGGAGAATGTTTGAATATGTTAAGTTTTGATGATTTGCACAATTGACACTTTGAACACCTACATAAGGCGCCTAATGTGAAGTGTCTGAAAGTCAGTACACTTTGAACGCCTACATAAGGCGCCTAATGTAAAGTGGCTGGAGACCAGTACACTTTGAACGCCTACATAAGGCGCTTCATGTGAAGTGTTTGGAGTCTAGTACACATCGAACGCTTTAGGCGCTTCATGTTTCAGAGTGTAAAACAGTACACTTTGAATGCCTAAACAGGCGCTTCATGTGTTTTACAAAGTCAAATGAATTCCCCCTCCCCCAAAATGGGCACGAACATCAAGTTACTTTTTGGTAAAAGTCAGAACTACTTCAAACAAGTATGAAGGCTGAGATTATGGGCTTCATGTGACTTCAAACGAGTTCTGTTGCCCACAACAGACGCTTTATGTGACATTGAACGACTGCATCTTGTTCACTTAAGGCGCTTCATGTCACATTGAATGCCAGTTCAAAAACACATAAGGCTCTCCATATCACATTGAAAGTCTATTCATAAAACACATTATGCACTTCATGTGATTTATGTTACAAATGTTTTATGTTGCACTTTATAACGTTTTACTTGACATTTGTACCCTCCCTTTTAGTGCAAGTTTCACAGGTTCTCTCTCTCTCTCTTGGAAAAGATCATCCTTCCTTGTTAAGCTTTCAAGAAGAAGCTTCCTCAAGAAGCTTTTAGTCATCCAAGAGAAGATATCCAAGGATGAAGACATGTCATCACAAAAGACAAAGCTCATTATTGGCTCCGGCAAAGGGTTCCAACGACTAGAAGGAAGAAAGATAAAACAAGGGTTTCATCTCCTTCTTCCTCCAACTTTCTACTATCAAAGCTCTTAAGTTTCTCTCAAAGTTTAAGCTCTCAAAATAGTTGTAACTTTGTATATTTTACTTTATTGTTAAGAGTTGTGTTGTAAAGAAGAAGAAGAGTCTTCTTCTTGTTGAGTGAAGATTGTGAGAGGCTGTGTAGGTTGTTGGTCAAGAAGTAATGGTGCTTCTTGTTTGAAGAAATTCAGACCTTGGAGGGTTAGTTGATAGTGTGGTGGTGCACTATACTCCCTACAAGAATTCCTTGAGGTGCAGGGAAGTTCTTTAGAGGCTAGACTTCAAGGGGTTGGCTTTCTTGGTTGTGGTCTAGGCAAGTGTCCTAGTTTTCTTTGTATTTGGATTTTATATATGATTGTTGTTTCTCCCAAAAGAAATAAGAATCCCCCTTCCAAAATCCTTCTTGAGAAAAATCAAGAAGGTAGAGGAGTAGAGTCACCTTGACTTGAACCTCTATATAGGGGTGTCAAACAGGTCGTGTATCGTGTATCGTGTTTCGTATTTTTTGAGTTTCGTGTATCAAAGTGTCATACCCATACCTTACCTGTTTGCTTCGCGTATATGGATGTAGATACACAAACCGGTACATGTCAGGTTTCGTGTCGTGTATCGTGTATACCTACGAACTTGACAAGTACATTTCAAGTCGTGTACGGGTCATTTAATGTATTTTTAAGATATTTTCAGGCTTCGTGTATTTTTCAGGTTTTATGTACTTAAAGGACTACTGTTATAATGTATGAAACAACAATAAGTACATAACAAAAGGTTAAAGATTACGGAAGGGGGAAATGGGATTTTGATTTGGGAATGAGGAGTGGGATTTTTATTTGGGAATGACGGAAGGGGGAACCGCGAAAGGGATTAGCGATTAGTGGAGACACTGCTGATTTTGATGATTTAGGGGGAGACACTGCTGCTGCTGGAGATACAGGAACTAGTGCTGGTGGTGCTGGTGGAAGTGGTGCTGGTGGAAGTGGCCAACAAATGAGTGGTTTTGCTGAGTATGCCTCAAGTCCTTTCAACTTTGGTGATTTGCAGCATCCTGGTGGAAGTGGTGCTGGATCTGGTGGTGGATTGTAGTTGGTTTCTGTTTTTTGTTTTGTTGTTTCCTTCTGATGATTGTTCTAAATTTTTTTTTTCTTCTTGGATGTCGTTTGAAATTTCCCTCTCTATGGCTAGATGTTAATGAAAATGTTTCTATTGCATATATTCTTTGTGAGTTAGTTTTTTTTGTGTTTAACAAAGTATTATGCACTTTGTGAGGGGGAGTATATGTTAAGGGGGAGTAAATTAAAAGAACGCATGTTGTGAAATCATCAAAAAGAGGGAGAATGTTAAAATATGATTTGGTTTTGATGATTTGCACAAGGTTGGCACTTGAAAATATTGATCAAGCGCTTCAAGT
Source organism: Eustoma russellianum (assembly GCA_036186865.1). NCBI lineage: Eukaryota > Viridiplantae > Streptophyta > Magnoliopsida > Gentianales > Gentianaceae > Eustoma > Eustoma russellianum. The sequence goes on from AP025046.1 coordinate 5,683,154, forward strand.
TGATGGTTTGAAGTCAGTACACTTCGAACGCTCACTTCAGGCGCTTCATGTGTCTTGGTGATGTCCAGAACACTTCGAACGCCTTGATCAGGCGCTTCATGTGAAGTGTTGAAAGTCAGGACACTTCGAACGCTTACATCAAGCGCTTCATGTGTCCTGATGAAATGTGCGTACACTTCGAACGCTTCTTTAAGCGCTTCAAGTGTCTCACCAAGTCAAAAGTACTTTTCTCTGAATAAACACGCTTTCCCATGGCCTGTTTCTGAGAAAATGTCAGTTTTAGTTCGAACTAGCAAGAAGTGCTACATGAGGCGCTTCATGTCACTTCGAACGCACTCAGTTGCCAACATTAGGCGCTTAATGTGACTTCGAACGCATGTTCTCTTTCACATTAAGCGCTTCATCCTACTTTGAACGCCTATTCTTTAGACAGATTAGGCGCTTCATGTGCTCAACGGTACAAATGTCTTTTTGCTTCATTTTCTAACCAGTTGACTCTTTGTACCCTCTTCTTTTAGTATTGTTTCAGCAGGTCCTCTCTCACACTCAGAGTTACCAGGCTTCCATTCTTGGCCAAGGTTTTGAATCTTCTTCAAAATGGTTGCTACATGCCAAGAATTGCTTTCCAAGAATGCTGCAGTACCCTCACAAGCTGCCAAATCCCATTATTGGCTGGGCAGAAGGTTTCAAACGGGAAGATTTTTGAAGGTTGATAAAAGAAGGGTTTTGTTCATTCTCTTCTCCAACTTTCTACTCTTCAAGCTCTCAAGTTCTCTCAAGCTCAAGCTCTCAAAGTATTTGTAATCTTTGTATATCTTTACTTTATTGTTGAGAGTGTTTATTGTAAGAAGAAGAGTCTTCTTCTTGGTGAGATTTTCTGTGAGAGATTTGGTAGATTGTTGGTCAAGGAGCAAGGGTGCTCTTTGTTTAAGTTTTCTAAACTTTGAAGGGTTAGTTGATAGTGTGTGGTGCACTATTCTCCCTACAAGATTTCTTTGAGGGCAAAGAAGATCTTTGGAGGCTAAACTTCAAAGTGTTAGAACTCTTGGTTGTGGTCTAGGCAAGGTGTCTAGTTTGTATTCTCTTGATTTCGTTTTGGTTGTTGTTTCCCCCAAAAGAAATAACAATCCCCATTTTAAAATCCTTCTTGTGAAACATCAAGAAGGTAGAGTAGTAGAGTCTCTTGACTTGAACCTCTATACATACTCGTGTTCTTTATTGTCTTTCAAGTTTTATCTTTCTAAAGAACACATCCAAGTATTGGTTGCACTCAAAAACGAAAAATAACCACAAAATATCCATACTTGGTGAACACACTATTCAACACCCCCTTCTAGTGTGTTCTAAGGGACCTAACAATTGGTATCAGAGCCTCATCTTGCTTATTTGAGTTCAAATACAAGATTTGATCATTTCTAGTATGGATTCCTTTGTTGATGTTGATTTGGGTTCCCCTATTGCTGAAACCTCCAGAAGAAGGAGGCAGGCCTCTGTTGATGATGATGTGGGTTCTCCTTCTGCTGATATCTCCAGAAGAAGGAGGCAGGAAACCCTATTCCCTTCTATCTCAAATGTCCACGTTAAAGTTCCCATGTTTGATCCTTTAAACTACCCACTGTGGAAGTCAAACATGGAAACGTACTTGCGTTCTTGTTCTCACAGAATATGGGTTGAGGTCTCAAAAGGATCTATGATTCCCATTGATATTGATGATCCTACTCCGGAGGAGGAGTTCCAGTTGGCCATAAATAGCAAGGCTCTTGCTATTTTAAATAGCTCTCTTTCCACAAATGAGAGAGCTCAGATTCAAGGTGTCCAATCCGCACACGAGGCTTGGACAAAGCTTGAGATGATCCATGAAGGAACATCTCAAGTAAGGAAGGCCAAAAGGAGACAGTTGATAAAACAATTTTACAACTTCACTGTCCCTAAAGGTGAAAAGATTGAAGAGTCCATCCAAAGATTCACCAAACTTGTCAACCTTCTCAAAGCGGTTGGCAAGAAGATAGAACAAGAAGATTTAAATCATTGCTTCCTAAACAGTTTAGGAAGAGAATGGAACGCGAAAGTGACGGCCATTGAGGAGTCCAAGGATCTTGAAACAATCACCTTGGACGAGTTATACGGGAATCTCATCACTTATGAGATTCATTTGGATGCACAAGAGAAGAATGATCCTATTCGCCAATCTTCAAAGGCATTGGTCGTAGAGTCGGAGGACTCGGATGATGAAGTCGGACTTCTTGTCAAAAGATTCCGACGTATTGCGAGAAAAAATGGTGACGAAGCAAGGAGATTCGTCAAGGAAAGATATCCCAAGGACAAAGTGAAAGACCAAGAGAATAAATGTTACAAATGTGGGAAGCTTGGTCACTTCATGAAGGATTGTCGGGTGAAGGAGCCGCAACTCAAAGACAAGAAGGCCATCTACCAAAAGAAGAAGGCCTTGCAAGCGGAGGTAGCCCATTGGGAGAGTCTTCTTTCCGGATCCGAAAGCGACAATGGCGATAGAGATGATCTTGCACTCACGGGGGTGGTGGAAGATGATCTCGACAAGGAATTCTTTGCACTAATGGCCATCGACGATGACAAGGAGGTATGCAATATTTCATCTCACTATAAAATTATTGATGAACGAGATGATTTAATTCAAGAAAATGATCTCCTTGATTTAAAATATCAACGTGTCAAGAAAGAGTTTAGAGCATGCATAAATGAGTACAATGACACGTTAGAAAATCACATTGCATTGCAACTTGAGCATGATATATTTTTAACTATGCATGTGATTGCACTTGAAGAGAAACATGATTTAACAAAATCATGTGCTCAAGCCCTTGAGGATAAGAGAAATGAATCAAGGGTAAGTGCTAAAAGGTAGAGATCAAAGATGCATCTAGGCCAAGCATGAAAGTCAAACCTAGTGCCATGTATGCATCTAAGAAGGGAAACAAAAAGGAACAAGCACAAGTGATCAAGGAGTCTAAAACCTCCTTGAAGAAGCAAAGGCACATGCCTAAACAAAAGGCTAATGCACCAAAGGTATCACAACCTTTGGTCCATGTTGTGAAACAAAAACCTTCTACTATTCCAAAGAAGGTGGTTCCTAAGAAGGAAACACGACATGTGCCAATGCACAAACATTCGCACAAGCATGCACCAACACACAAGCATACTCCTACATGTTTTTATTGCAATAGGAAAGGTCATGTAGAAAGAGTTTGTAGAGCTAAGAATAATAAGAATCTTGTGTGGGTGCCGAAAGGCGAGATGAAGGTAACTAACCTTCAAGGACCCAAAACAAAAAGGGTACCAACTTCATATGGTTCTTTTGTAGGCCCTAGCACTCAATGGAGAAAGCGAAGACAAGAAGGTCAAATGGGTCGTGGACAGTGGGTGTTCCAACCATATGACGGGAGACAAACGTCTCTTCCATAGACTCACTATGCAAGACGGATGAGTTGTCCACTTTGGCGGTAGCAAAGGTCAAATCAAAGGACATGGTATTGTGGGTAACGATTCCTTCTCTCTTAGTGATGTCTTATATGTTGTAGGTCTTAAGTTTAACTTGATAAGTGTCAGTCAACTTTGTGATGCTAACTATGAGGTAACGTTTTTGAAAACAAAGTGTGTTGTGAAAAAGGAAGAAAAGATTTCATTTGAGGCTTTGCGTTTCAAAAATATTTACAAGGTTAGCATCAATGATTTGGTTTCTCAAAATGTATCGTGCCTAGTTGCTAAGAATGATTTGACGCAACTATGGCATAGACGTCTCGGACATGTATGTTTTAAAACATTCAAATTTATTTGTGAAAATGAAAAAGTCCGAGGCCTTCCAAAATGAGTTTTGAAAACAATGACTTATGTGACACTTGTCAAAATGCGAAACTTGTGAAAACAAGTTTCAAACCCAAGACAAATATTTCCACCTCCAAGCCCCTACAATTGCTTCATATGGACTTGTATGGGGATGTTGGAACAAGAAGCTTGGGTGGCAAACATTACACCTTCGTGGTAGTAGATAACTATACTCGTTATACATGTGTGATGTTTCTTGCTAAGAAAAGTGATGCATGTAGTGAGTTTATAAGTCTAAGTAAACGATTGGAAAATCATGTGGGTTACACCATCAAAACCATTCGTAGTGATCGTGGTGGTGAGTTCGATGGTGATTTCGAAAGGTTTTGTGTATCCAAAGGATACTCTCATGACCTTTCGGCACCTAGAACTCCTCAACAAAACGGTGTGGCCGAACGGAAAAATAGAACTCTACAAGAAATGTGTAGAGCAATGTTAAACGAGTTCGGTTTGCCCAAGTATTTTTGGGCCGAAGCGGTTAATGCCGCTTGCCATGTGATCAATCGTGTCTATTTGAGACCATACCTAAATGTGACACCCTATGAGCTTTGGAATGGAAAAGTTCCCAACATTGGGTATTTCAAAGTCTTTGGTTGCAAGTGTTTTATACTTAATACCAAAGATACTTTGGACAAACTTGACCTCAAAGCGGATGAAGGTATCTTTTTAGGTTATGCCTCAAATAGTAAAGCATTTCGTGTCTTCAACAAAAGGAGTCAAAAGATGGAAGAATCAATCCACGTTAAGTTTAATGAGTCACTTAGTGACGAACCTAAACTTAATGAGGATTGTGAGGAGGATGAAGATGTGACTCCTCAAGAAGAAATTCTTGAGGATGTTCCTATGGTTGCTCCTCAACGAGAGTTCGTTGATGATCCTCCAAATGGAAACATCTTCATTGACTTGAGAGTTGAACCTCTTGAAGGTACTCCTCCACCTTGTGTAAATGAACTTAGTGAGCCACGTAGAAGTGTCTCCTCTACTCATGTTGATTCACAAAATGTAGAAATTGCATCACAAATTCCGGAACATGAGGTTCATGATGATAATGAAGGTTCATCTCTTCCGGAACATGATCAAGAGGAAGTTGGAGGTGATGTCTCCAATCTTCCTAGATCATTTAAGCATAAAAGTTCTCACCCTCAAGAGTTAGTCATAGGTGATTTAAATAGAGGTATCACCACACGAAGGCAATATAGAGAGAATGCATTTGTCTCTCTTATAGAGCCTAAAAATGTTAAAGATGCACTTCTTGATGAAAATTGGATCTTGGCTATGCAAGAAGAATTAAACCAATTTGAAAGAAGTGATATTTGGGAGTTAGTTCCCAAACCACACGATCATCCTATTATTGGTACGAAATGGGTTTTTCGTAACAAGATGGATGATCAAGGTAATGTCACTAGAAACAAGGCTAGATTGGTTGCTCAAGGATACCGTCAAGAAGAAGGTATTGATTTTGATGAAACATTTGCACCCGTAGCACGGCTTGAAGCTATTAGAATGTTATTAGCATATGCTTGTTATAGAGATTTTACACTTTACCAAATGGATGTTAAATCCGCGTTCTTGAATGGTGTTATTCAAGAGGAAGTGTATGTTGCACAACCTCCCGGGTTTGAATGTCATGATTCACCACATCATGTCTTCAAACTTAAAAAGGCTCTTTATGGCCTCAAACAAGCTCCAAGAGCTTGGTACGAGAGGTTAAGTACTTTTCTTCTTAATAATGGTTTTTCAAGAGGTAAAGTTGACACTACTTTGTTCATAAAAGAACAAGGTAGGAATCACTTAATTGTCCAAGTATATGTTGATGATATCATTTTTGGTGCTACTAACAATTGTCTTTGTGAGCAATTTGCTAGTCTTATGCAAGGTGAGTTCGAGATGAGCATGATGGGCGAGCTAAACTATTTCCTTGGATTACAAATCAAGCAAACCAAAGATGGTGTGTACATTTCCCAAGCCAAATACACAAGAGACTTGCTCAAAAAGTACAACTTTGGTGAAGGAAGAGAGGTGAACACTCCTATGAGCACAAGTGCAAAGCTTGACAAGGATAAAAAGGGAAAGCATGTCGAGGTAACCTTGTATCGTGGCATTATAGGTAGTCTACTTTACTTGACGGCTAGTAGACCCGATATTTTGCATGCGGTATGCTTATGTGCTAGATTTCAAAGTGATCCTAGGGAGATGCATTTTATTGCGGTAAAACGCATCCTTAGATACCTTAGAACTACTTTGAAATTTGGTTTATTTTATCCTAAGAATGCATGTTTTGATTTAAGAGGTTATTGTGACTCCGATTATGCGGGGAGTCTAGTTGATAGAAAGAACACCTCCGGAACTTGTCAGTTTCTTGGAGATTGTCTCGTTTCTTGGTACTCCAAGAAACAAAACAGTGTGTCTCTCTCTACGGCGGAATCCGAATATGTGTCGGCCGCCTCGTGTTGTGCACAATTGTTATGGATGACCAACACTTTAAAATGATTATAACGTTCACTTCTCAAAGGTGCCAATTTTGTGCGATAACACGTCCGCCATAAATATTGCACAAAATCCCGTCCAACATAGTCGGACTAAGCATATCGAAGTGAGGTATCATTTCATCCGTGATTGTGTACAAAAGAACTTGGTAAGTGTAGAATTTGTTCCTACACATGACCAACTTGCGGACATTTTCACGAAACCCTTGCCTAGCGATGTATTTTTATCCATAAGAAGTAGGTTGGGGTTGCTCAATATGGGTTGACAAAACCATCTTGAGTTTTGAGCATGAAAATTTTTAAAAAAAATTTCAAGATCAGTGGACATGAAGCGCTTCATCTTAAATTGTTAAAGCGTTCGATGTCACATCAAGCGCTTGATGTTAAGGATGTCACTCGTTTCCAAAGTGACATCAAGCGCTCTATCTCAGTATGGTTCACTCGTTCGATGTGACTTTAAGCGCTTCATCTGGATTTCCTCACTGCGTTCAATGTGACTTTAAGCGCTTCATCCGTTTTGCATGAAGTCCGTTTGAAGTCACTTGAGGCGCTTCAACCCTATTTCTCTTCACTGTCATTTTTTTTCCGCCGGCCGGCTCTTCAGGTTCGCGCCATGCAATGACCAGCAAACGCCTGCCGCCAGGTGGCTCTCGCCAGCGGGCCCAACGGGGCCGCGGCCCGGCCCAAGGGTGAGGAAAAGGCAGGGCAGCGGACCGCGTGGCGCGAGCAGGCGCCCACTCTCTCATCCTCAATTACTAAAATACACACCATCTCTTCTCTTCTTCATCCCCTACTATAAAATTCTCTCTCAAGCCTTCATCTCCATTCAATCAACCTTCATCTCCATTCAATCTCCCAGAACTCTTTCACTCCTCTCCCTAAAAATGGCCTCTGCAGGACCTTCAAAACGCCCACGTACTCATAGGAAAAAGCAAACTGCTGGGCTCGGGACTGCGGAACCCGAAGAACTCAAAACCATCCGAGAAGGGCTGACCAAGGAAAACTTTCCTTGGTTGAAGAAATTCGATAATGATATCAAGAAATCTCCTCGCCCAATTGACAAAGGAATACATCTATCACTGTACTCAAGTCTGCTTGTTGAAGAATGGCACACGAACAATCGCCCTGTTGTTCCCCTCAAACTCCTGAGTCTCAGTGATCTGTCCGAGACTCACATGGATCAAATCGTGTCGTTGCTCGAATTTCAAGGTTGGACCTCCCTCTGGTCCAGGCTTGACATGCGCAGTTTCTCCCGGGAGCACACCCGGATGTTTTATGCAAATCTGTGGATTATTCCACAATCTGAATCTCAATCATTCTTGCTCAACACTGTTGTTGATTGGTACGTCCCTCAGTTTCTCTATTCCCGAAATCTGTGAAATTCTCCGCATCCGAACGAAGGCCTAAGTGACTTTTCCGTATTTGATGGAGCAAGAAATACGGAATTCCCGAACAAGATGTGAAGTTTGATCTGGGGTTCTTTCCTTCCCGAAAGACTCAGAACATGGCTCTCATTGATCGCATCTTGTTAGCCATTGTCACTTATGTGTGAATGGTAAGTCGACAAGAAATCCAAGCAACATGGATTTTCTACGTCACTTACCGCATCAAAAATCAAACCCAACTCAATTTTGCCTGGATTATGGTTGAGGTCATGTTTGCTGCTCTTCGGAAAGCTTTCCAAGGCCTTACCCTTTGCCAATCTCATCACCATTCTTCTCAAGTCCAAAGGTGTTGTCATTCCTGATAATGAACTCAACCCCGGTGGCGAACACGGACTATTACAGTAATTACAACATTGTCCAAGCCATCGGACTCCCCAAAAACGTAAAGCCACGAACATTCCCGGTCTTGATGATGAGGCTGAAGCTGAGCCTCAAGAAAATGTTGAATCAAGTACCGTTGACCAGCTGCGCGCTCAAATTCAATCTTTGGAACAGTCCTGTTCAGCACCTTCAGCTTAGTAATGCACGTCATGAATATCGCTTTGGCGTTCTTAAAGAAGTTATTCTCCAACAAATGCCGTGGGCATCCTTTCCCTCTGATTTTGATGATTTAGGGGAGACACTGCTTGCTGCTGGAGATACATGAACTAGTGCTGGTGGTGCTGGTGGAAGGTGGTGCTGGTGGAAGTGACCAACAAATGAGTGGTTTTGCTGAGTATGCCTCAAGTCCTTTCAACTTTGGTGATTTGCAGCATCCTGGTGGAAGTGGTGCTGGATCTGGTGGTGGATTGTAGTTGGTTTCTGTTTTTTGTTTTGTTGTTTCCTTCTGATGATTGTTCTAAATATTTTTTTTCTTCTTGGATGTCGTTTGAAATTTCCCTCTCTCTATGGCTAGATGTTAATGAAAATGTTTCTATTGCATATATTCTTTGTGAGTTAGTTTTTTTTGTGTTTAACAAAGTATTATGCACTTTGTGGAGGGGGAGTATATGTTAAGGGGAAGTAAATTAAAAGAACGCATGTTGTGAATCATCAAAAAAGAGGGAGAATGTTAAAATATGATTTGGTTTTGATGATTTGCACAAGGTTGGCACTTGAAAATATGATCAAGCGCTTCAAGTTGATGGTTTTGAAGTCAGTACACTTCGAACGCTCACTTCAGGCGCTTCATGTGTCTTGGTGATGTCCAGAACACTTCGAACGCCTTGATCAGGCGCTTCATGTGAAGTGTTGAAAGTCAGGACACTTCGAACGCTTACATCAAGCGCTTCATGTGTCCTGATGAAATGTGCGTACACTTCGAACGCTTCTTTAAGCGCTTCAAGTGTCTCACCAAGTCAAAAGTACTTTTTCTCTGAATAAAACACGCTTTCCCATGGCCTGTTGTCTGAGAAAATAGTCAGTTTAGTTCGAACTAGCAAGAAGTGACTCATGAGGCGCTTCATGTCACTTCGAACGCACCTCAGTTGCCAACATTAGGCGCTTAATGTGACTTCGAACGCATGTTCTCTTTCACATTAAGCGCTTCATCCTACTTTGAACGCCTATTCTTTAGACAGATTAGGCGCTTCATGTGCTCACGGTACAAATGTCTTTTTGCTTCATTTTCTAAACCAGTTGACTCTTTGTAACCCTCTTCTATTTAGTATTGTTTCTAGCGGTCCCTCTCACACTCAGAGTTACCAGGCTCCAGTCTTGGCCAAGGTTTTTGAATCTTCTTCAAAATGGTTGCTACATGCCAAGAATTGCTTTTCCAAGAATGCTGCCTTTTTTCAGTACCTCACAAGCTGCCAAATCCCATTATTGGCTGGGCAGAAGGTTTCAAACGGAAGATTTTGAAGGTTGATAAAAGAAGGGTTTATGTTCATTCTCTTCTCCAAACTTTCTACTCTCAAGCTCTCAAGTTCTCTCAAGCTCAAGCTCTCAAAGTATTTGTAATCTTTGTATATCTTTACTTATTGTTGAGAGTGTTTATTGTAAGAAGAAGAGTCTTCTTCTTGGTGAGATTTTCTGTGAGAGATTTGGTAGATTGTTGGTCAAGGAGCAAGGGTGCTCTTTGTTTAAGTTTTCTAAACTTTGAAGGGTTAGTTGATAGTGTTGTGGTGCACTATTCTCCCTACAAGATTTCTTTGAGGGCAAAGAAAATCTTTGGAGGCTAAACTTCAAAGTGTTAGAACTCTTGGTTGTGGTCTAGGCAGGTGTCTAGTTTGTATTCTCTTGATTTCGTTATTTGTTGTTGTTTCCCCCAAAAGAAATAACCAATCCCCATTTTAAAAATCCTTCTTGTGAAACATCAGAAGGTAGCAGTAGGTAGAGTCTCTTGACTTGAACCTCTATACATACTCGTGTTCTTTATTGTCTTTCAAGTTTTATCTTTCTAAAGAACACATCCAAGTATTGGTTGCACTCAAAAACGAAAAATAGCCACAAAATATCCATACTTGGTGAACACACTATCAACCCCCCTTCTAGTGTGTTCTAAGGGACTTAACAAAAATTCGAATCCCTGACGTTCATTTCGAAATCTCCTACTGGAAAACAGTAATATAATTCACACTATTTAGGGTATCAAACGTCCCGGATTTCCCGTCCACACCCTCCGCAAGCGCATCTTTACCGTCCCTCGTTAGAAGACTTTCCATAGGGCGGCTGGCCCTGTCGACCCCCTGTCCCCTAAATGTTAGTGCATCACCCGACACCTTCATTTTCCATTTCTCATACAATTATGCATATATTGACAGCATCCTATGCCTTTCATCACATCTTTTTAAGTCACCACCCCTCCAACAACTTCTATATATCACCCCTCAAATTTTCCTTAGGAGACTCCAATATTTTTGAGGACCATTTACTTACTCGACCCCATCAATATTATCAAGCTTAAGGGTTGCAAGAAATTTGCATCAAGATTTAGTAGCAAGCATCAAAGGGCTCAAAGAGGATAAAATGGCAAGTCTTGTAGCATTTGATAATGGTCTTAATCTCAAGGCAACTGAGCTTAGATTAGGATTGCCAGGCACAGATGAAGTTGAGCAGAAAACAGGATTTTCTGCTAAGAACAACAAAAGAGCTTTGCCTGTTCAGTTAGAAGAAAACAAGGATACAAAAAACGACTTGCTTGACACACATAGCCGAAGTGATTCTCCACCTGCTGCCAAGTAAGTTTCTTTATATGTCTATCATTATAAATTGAAGTTTTTTATTTTTTTTGTATTATCACTCATTAATATAAAAAACTGTTGCATCAAATTTTGACCTATAAGCTAAGGTGAATGTTGTGACAATAGTATTATACAACTTTTTACTCTAAAAATATACAACAACATTACCCCATTTTCTTAGAAGCTCCCGCCTATAGCGGGGTATGGAAGGTCGGATGTACGCAACCATGCCATGTGTTAGAATACATATATTATTTCCCGATAATAACGTGCATTTGGAAGACTAACATGTTTTTGGGATATAATTTGATGTCACAGGGCACAAATAGTTGGATGGCCACCAGTTAGATCTTACAGGAAGAATAATATCCAAGCAAAGAAGACAGAAGCTGAGAATAATGGGATTTATGTGAAAGTAAGTATGGATGGTGCCCCTTATCTTAGAAAGATTGATATCAAAGGATACACAGGCTACAAGGAACTCTTGAAAGCTCTAGAGGATATGTTCAAGCTCAAATTTGGTAAGCACTTTTATTCATTTAAATACTAGAAGCTCAAATTCATATATTTGTTACAAAACATACAACTTCTTAATTCTAACAATATGGTGGATTTGTTCAAATATTACAGCTGAGTATTCAGAGAGAGAAGGCTACAAAGGATCTGAGTATGCACCAGCATATGAAGATGGGGATGGAGATTTGATGTTAGTTGGAGATGTTCCATGGGAAATGTTCATGTCATCATGCAAGAGACTAAGGATCATGAAGGGCTCAGAAGCTAAAGGCTTGGGTTGTGGAGTATAAGTTGCTTGCATCTCAAGGAATCAAATGAAGATTGGGATTCCCATTAATTATAGCTTGGGTTCTCCAGGAAGAAAATTCAAAATTTTGAATCTTATAAGTGGGATATGACATAGGAATTATGCAGGAAAAAATCGTAACAGTTTATGATGCTGTGGTGGCGTTTATGTTTTTGTAAAGACATTCAGATTCGATAGTGCATGTGAACATATTTGTTTTTTGAGATGAGTTTATACATATACCGGAATTTTCCTGATGAAAAATAGATTTTTGGTAATTTTTACGTTCTTTATCTTGGCGTTGACATTAGCAAAATGGGTTTGGTCTATTCCTTTTGCTCATATCGACAATCGGAAAATTTATAGTAACATTGTGCTATTTGTATCACAGATCTGCAAGCGCTTACTTTAGGGGAAATACGTAGGGGTGTCAAACAGGTCGTGTATCGCGTTTCGTGTTTCGTTGTTTTCGGGTTTCGTGTATCAAAATGTCATACCCATACCTTACCCGTTTGCTTCGCGTGTATGGATGTAGATACCCAAACCCGTACATGTCAGGTTTCGTGTCGTGTATCGGGTATACCCACGAACTTGACAAGTACAAATATTTCAAGTCATGTACATGTCATTTCATGTACTTTTCAGGTATTTTCAGGTTTCGTGTATTTTTTCAGATTTCATGTAATTAAACGACTATTGATACAATGTATGAAACAACAATAAGTACACAACCAAATGTTAAATATTAAAATAAGTGAGGTCCTTTAAACTAAAATCACTTGACTCTGCAATAATAGATTAAAGAAATAGGATTTGGGAATGGAGGAAGGGGGAATCGAACAGGGTTTACTTAGTAGCACGATAGTCTTTTTTTTGGAAAAATTTATTTTTTTATTTTATTAATTATAATTTTATTTAAAATACATTTTTTAATTTCGTATATAAACGTGTATAAACGGGTACCCGCAGGTATACCCAGACACGACCCGCCATTGGCGGGTATCTTTCAGGTCTTACCCGATTGTACACGAAACCCGCCAAGGTCATACCCATACCCGTGAAAATTCGTGTCAGGTTCGGATCGTGTTTCGTGTCGTGTCTGAAATTGACACCCCTAGGAATACGACTCTTTTGTACTATTTTTTCTAACTCTTTCTTCAAATTAACTTAATATTATTCATCCAATTATTATTTTTTTGAAACCAATTATTAATCCAAATTAACTTTCAATTATTCGTACAGTTGTACATTGAGTGGACACCGAAGCATTCATAGATCCCTGTGATTGAAACGGATGCAAATAGACGAATTTTGTTATATGTCTTCGAGTTATATATGTTTAATTGTACAATAATAGTTAGAATCCTCCAAAATGAAGGAAATGGCCAGCATACTTCTAATTTTTTCAACGGCAGGAGGGGCACGAAGAAAAAGAAAGCATCATTGTCCAAAAAAACAAAATAATAACTGCGACTGTCGGAGCATCACAAGGAGAGGTGATGAGAGCACCTAGTAAGATGAGAAGAGGTAAGACAGTTGGCTTGGAGTACATACACATTGAGGGTGGAAGTATTTGGAAAAAGAAATGGTTCAATGGCTAATACTGTGTTCAACCTTATTTTCAAAACAGAAAAAATGACAGATGAGCAGAGAAGGAGTGTAGTGGTCCCTCTATATAAGAACAAAGGAGAAAGAGTGTTGTAGCCCCTCTATATAAGAACAAAAGAGACGCTCAGTATTGTGGGAATTACATGGAGATTAAGTTGCTAAGCTATACTATTAAGTTATGGGAGAGAGTAATCGACAGTAGAATTAGGGAAGAAACTCAGGTTACGATGAACCATTTTGTTTTCATGTCAGGACGGTCAACTATGGAAGCATTACACATCCTAAGGAGATTGATAGAAGTTTAGGAAGAAGAAGCACGATATACATATAGTCTTCATCGATCTTGAAAAAACATATGATGGTGTGCTACGTAGACTGATTTGGGATAGTCTAGATGTAAGAGGAGTTCCTATGAAGTATATAGACATAATTAAGGATATGTATGCTAGGACAAAAACAATCATTCGTACGCCTGTTGGGAATACGAACTTCTTTTCGGTGAAGGTAGGCCTCCATCTAGGGTGTGCTTTGAGAGTATTTCTTTTTGCAATGCCCTCGAAGAGCTGTCAAAACCAATCTAGGAGGCCATGGTGTATGCTTTTTGGTGACGATATTATATTAGTCGCAAACAGTAGGCATACCATGAGTATGAGACTAGAGACTGAAGAGATGCTTTAGAGAGAAAAGCCTAAGGATTAGTTGTTCTAAGACCGGGTATCTGCATGCTACTTCACAATGCAGCTGACGGTGAGAATAGCCAGCTCACCATCGAGGGTCAAATGGTACCACCGGTAAGTAAGTTCAAGTACCTAGGATCATTACAGCAGGATGGGGACATAGATAGTGATGTAGCACACTAAGTTAAGGCATACTAGTGTAGGTGGAGGACGGCCTTAAGGACGCTGTGTGACAAAAATTTTTCAACTAAATTGAAAGAAAATTTTATAAGGTGGTACTGCGGTCGGCAATGTTATATAGAATAGAATGATCGGGCATCAAGAGGACACAGTCGCAGAAGATGGAAGTGGCAGAGATGAAAATGCTAAGGTAGATGTGTGGGCATAGAAGGCTAGACGGATAAAAATGAGGTACTTAGAAAAATATTAGAGGTGTCTAGTATAGCAGATAAGATAAGGGAGGGGAGAGAGAGATGGTATGGGCATGTCAAGAGGAGATAAGCAACGACGTCTGTCAGAGCAGTTGAAAGCCTCATTGTAGAGGGAAAGAGGAGTAAAGGCGGACCTAAACTGATTTGGGATAAGCAGATTAGGCATGACCTATTAGATTTGCACCTCTCTGAGGACATGGTTTATGATAGGAGTTCATGGAGGCAGAGGATTAAGACTAACGAGGTTTAGACAAGATATAGGGACACCGTAGAATGTATCTAGAGGCTTAGGTACTCTTTGCTCTTTAGATACTTTTTGTTTTTGTCTTTCATTATTTGTGCATATACACGATTATGACTATTTTAATATTAGAAGTTGTTTGAATTTACTAAATTCCTTCACTAACACACTAGCACATCATATCCCTTTGGTGTATCTATGTAGATACATAGATTGCCGGAGGTCTCACTGTAAGAACACTTTATATCCTTTAGGATGGAGGTATTGTTTGACTACCTCTCACATTCCTTAGACCCTAACGATAGCTTTTGCTGTTGTTGGTAGGGGTGTACATGGTCCGATCCGGGCGGTTTTTGAGAATCTTACAGACCAAACCGTTTGTTACTGTTTGGAAAATAGAAAACCAAAAACCGGACCAAACCAGTCAACAAACCGTTTGACTGGTCCAGTCTAGTCTGGTTTGGTTTTGGTCTTTTTCGGTTTTATTCACCTGAAGCATTGATAATGTCGATTAGAAAAAATTGAAATTCAAAAATCGAAATTGAGGACAAGTTTTCTTCATGATAGGATTTATCTCAAACTACAAATAAAACTATACTCCTTTAGTAGAATACTAATATACCTTAATTTATCATAGAATATTACTATACCTTAATTTATCATGTCTCGGCACAAAACTCATACTGAAATAAACTACACAAGTACCAGACCTCAACAAAAGGATAGATTAAGGTGATAGTGTAGCTTAATCGAAAAACCATCCAAGTATTCTTAATGCTCAATCAAGTAATCACATTATTTGCATACATAACAATCATCCAAGTAATAAAATTTCAATTCTTTATACTTTTACGGGATGATAAACAAAGTGTGAAAATAATTATACACTAAGAATTACTAAAAATCAAAGAAGTAATTAAACAAGGAGAAATAAATCAAAGAAAAAACTAATATTTTCTTAGGTATAACCAGACAAATCCACTAGGTACCAACCTTCGTTCACCAAGAAATGACTAATCAACTGAGTTTTCCTATCCAAGTCATAAACATCCAATAAAAAACAAACTAACAAGCAATATAAACAAATAATTAAAATACCACTATCATGTATAAATATAATTAAATATATAACGTATAATCATAATTATATATATTTAATATAACTGGTTTGGTCCAGCTTATACGGTTTGAAATTCTTAAAACTAGAAACCGGATTAAATGAAACAATTCGGTTTTTAGCATTTGTTAAACCGACCGTAAAACCATGGTCGGTTTTTACGGTTTGGTTTGGCCGGTTTATTACGGTTTGGCCGGTTTATAAAAATAATGTACACCCCTGGTTGTTGGGATATACTTAGACTGTGTTGTTGTTGTAAACATTCAGACATGTTCTGTTTTTGTGGCCCTTCTTTACGTGCAGTTTTATTAGTTTATGGAGTAGTAAAAATTTCTTGTGAAAAAACTTACAAGAAAGCAGCAAGACAGGAGGGGGAAGGGGGGGGGTGTTATATGTTATGAACGCGTTCTTAATCATTTAGTTCTTTTTATAACATTTTATAAACATATAGATACTCATAATAACAATATGAGAGGAGGGTCCTAAATAAAGGTCGATGTGAGCAATATGTATAATTCGGAAATCTCATGGACTCTATAGGAGGCTTTCCAAGGCATAGTCGGAATACTCTATGGGTGATAACCCTCAGGGTGTAAGACGAGTAGTGAACTCGAAGACCCTACAGATATGTCTTTCGAATTCAGAGTGAAGTGTTGGATTCGTATATGATAAGATAAAAGAGAGCGTATGAAGGATGATACCTACTCGTAGTCTCCAGGAGCGAATCCTTTCTTTAACGGATGAGATCAGACGAGGCTTGATATGAGGCAAAATATGAGGCCTCTAATCACGCGACGCCATGTGTACAAAAGGGCCCGCTGTTTACTTTTTTTTTTAAAAAAAAAGTCCTTTTTGTACACATGGCATCGCGTGATTGGAGACCTCATATTTTGCCTCATAGCAGGCCTCCTCAGATCTCATCCGTTTCTTTAAGGATGATACACTAAAAGAAAATTTGAAGGCCACGATTTCTATGGACATTTCAGCACGTCATGATCGAGTGGCATATATATGTAGTTACCGTTCAAGATAACGTAAGAAATGCTCCAACAAAAAGGAGGGGGAGACAAAAGCTAAGGTCACAAGAAAGAGTATTAACAAAGTTGTTTTGCTTCCGTGACAAGGGGAGGAAACTTCCTTTATCACGTAACATATGGATTGAAAAGACATATACTTTTTTTTAAAATTAAATATATTAATATTCAGTTTTCTTCCCATATGCTGCCATTTCTTCTTTTCTTTACTTTTGCTACATGGAGTGCATACTTCATTGTCGAAGTGAATCCTCTTTTTTCCTTTGATAATCTAATCGGGCATTGGGTAATTTGTTTTGTGCTTTGTGAAAAGGTATAGGTCATAAATCTAAAATAGACCATCTTAGAGCCATGTGCAGTAAAGCTACTTATGTTAAAATTTAATTATAGGAAAAGGTTTTAGTCACCATACATTAATTCATAAATAATATAATTCAAAAAACATAAATGACTTCACAAGAAGACTTTGGAAAACTGAAGTAATAACACCCTCTCTGATACCAATTGAAGTAATAACCGATTCAACGAACACGACGCGTATAAAGCACAACTCGCTTTTATATTAATATTCGGAAAATAACTCAAAACCGAACAACTATTTGTTTAGAATATGTTGAGTTTTGATGATTTGCACATTTTGGCACATTGAACAAGGGATTAGGCGCTTCATGTGTGTTGTTTGAAGTCAGTATACTTCGAACGCCTACATTAGGCGCTTAATGTACCTTGGTGGAGTCCAGTACACTTCGAACGCCTAGATTAGGCGCTTTATGTGAAGTGTCTGGATCTGCGAACATTTCGAACGCCTAGATTAGGCGCTTCATGTGAGTGTTTGAAAAACTGGACACTTTGAACGCCTAGATTAGGCGCTTTATGTGACCTGTTGAAAAGTGCGAACACTTTGAACGCCTCTTTAGGCGTTTATGCAGTCCACTATGCCAAAAGTACTTTTCCCCTGGTTGGGCACGTACTCCTAAGTACTTCCTCTGAGTAAAAGTCAGAGTTAGTTCGAACAGGCATGAAGTGCCACATTAAGCGCTTCATGTGGCTTTGAACGACTTAAGAAGCCCACATTAGGCGCTTGATGTGACTTCGAACGACTGTGGAAGTCAAACATGGAAATCTACTTGCGTTTGTTCTCACAGAATATGGGTTGATGTCTCAAGAGGATCTATGATTCCCACATTGATATTGATGATCCTACTCCTGAGGGGAGTTCCAGTTGGCCATTAATAGCAAGGCTCTTGCTATTTTAAATAGCTCTCTTTCCACAAATGAGAGAGCTCAGATTCAAGGTGTCCAATCCGCACACGAGGCTTGGACAAAGCTTGAGATGATCCACGAAGGAACATCTCAAGTAAGAAAGGCCAAAAGGAGACAGTTGATAAAACAATTCTACAACTTCACTGTCCCCAAAGTGAAAAGATTGAAGAGTCCATCCAAAGATTCACCAAGCTTGTCAACCTTCTCAAAGCGGTTGGCAAGAAGATAGAACAAGAGAATCTAAACCATTGCTTCCTAAACAGTTTAGGAAGAGATGGAACGCAAAAGTGACGGCCATTGAGGAGTCCAAGGATCTTGAAACAATCACCTTGGATGAGTTATACGGGAATCTCATTACTTATGAGATTCACTTGGATGCACAAAGAAGAATGATCCTATTCGCCAATCTCCAAAGGCGTTAGTAGGTTTTGAGTCGGAGGACTCGGATGATGAAGTCGGACTTCTTGTCAAAAGATTCCGACGTTTTGCAAGAAAGAATGGTGATAAGCCAAGAGATTCATTCAAGGAAAAGTACTCCAAGGACAAGGTGAAGGACCAAGAGAATAAATGCTACAAATGTGGAAAGCTTGGTCACTTCATGAAGGATTGTCGGGTGAAGGATTCGCAACTCAAAGACAAGAAGGCCATCTACCAAAGGAAGAAGGCCTTGCAAGCGGAAGTAGCCATTGGGAGAGATTTCTTTCCGGGTCCGAGAGCAACAATGGCGATCGTGATGATCTTGCACTCACGGGGGGTGGTGGAAGATGATCTTGACAAGGAATTCTTTGCACTCATGGCCATCGACGATGACAATGAGGTATGCAAACATTTCATCTCACTATAGAATTATTGATGAACGAGATGATTTAATACAAGAAAATGATCTCCTTGATTTAAAATATCAATGTGTCGAGAAAGAATTTAGAGCATGCATAAATGAGTATAATGACACGTTAGAAAATCACATTGCATTGCAACTTGAGCATGACATATTTTTAACAATGCATGTGATTGCACTTGAAGAGAACTTGATTTGATGAAATCATGTGCTCAAGCCCTTGAGGATAAGAAAAATGAATCAAGGGTAAGTACTAAAAAGATAGAGATCAAAGCTGCATCTTAGGCCAAGCATGAAAGTCAATCTAGTGCCATGTATGCATCTAGGAAGGGAAATAAGAAGGAACAAGCACAAGTGGTCAAGGAGTCTAAAACCTCCTTGAAGAAGCAAAGGCACATGCCTAAACAAAAGGCTAATGCACCAAAGGCTTCACAAACCTTTGGTTCATATTGTGAAACAAAAACCTTCTACATTCCAAAGAAGGTGGTTCCTAAGAAGGAAACACGACATGTGCCAATGCACACAACATTCGCACAAGCATGCACCAACACACAAGCATACTCCTACATGTTTTTATTGCAATAGGAAAGGTCATGTAGAAAGAGTATGCAGAGCTAAAAATAATAAGAATCTTGTGTGGGTGCCGAAAGGTGAGATGAAGGTGACTAACCTTCAAGGACCCAAAACAAAAGGGTACCAACTCCATATAGTTCTTTGTAGGCCCCTAGCACTCAATGGAGAAAGCGAAGACAAGAAGGTCAAATGGGTCGTGGACAGTGGGTGTTCCAACCATATGACGGGAGACAAACGTCTCTTCCATAGACTCACTATGCAAGACGAGGAGTTGTCCACTTTGGCGGTAGCAAGGCCAAATCAAAGGACATGGTATTGTGGGTATACGATTCCTTTTCTCTTAGTGATGTTTTATATGTTGTAGGTCTTAAGTTTTAACTTGATAAGTGTCAGTCAACTTGTGATGCTAACTATGAGGTAACGTTTTTGAAAACAAAGTGTGTTGTGAAAAGGAAGAAAAGATTTTATTTGAGGCTTTGCGTTTCAAAAATATTTACAAAGTTAGCATCAATGACTTGGTTTCTCAAAATGTGTCTTGTCTAGTTGCTAAGAATGATTGACGCAACTATGGCATAGACGTCTCGGACATGTTTGTTTTAAAACATTTAAATTTATTTGCGAAAATGAAAAGTCCGAGGCCTTCCAAAAATGAGTTTCGAACACCATGACTTATGTGACACTTGTCAAAAGGCGAAACTTGTGAAACAAGTTTCAACCCAAGGACAAATCTTCCACCTTCCCAAGCCCTACAATTGCTTCATATGGATTTGTATGGGGATGTTGGCAACAAAAGCTTGGGTGGTAACATTACACCTTCGTGGTAGTAGATGACTATACTCGTTATACGTGGGTGATGTTTCTTGCTAAGAAAAGTTGATGCATGTAGTGAGTTTATAAGTCTAAGTAAACGATTGGAAAATCATGTGGGTGACACAATCAAAACCATCCGTAGTGATCGTGGTGGTGAGTTCGATGGTGATTTCGAAAGGTTTTGTGTATCCAAAGGATACTCTCATGACCTCTCAGCACCTAGAACTCCTCAACAAATGGTGTGGCCGAACGAAAGAATAGAACTCTACAAGAAATGTGTAGAGCAATGTTGAATGAGTTCGGTTTGCTAAGTATTTTTGGGCCGAAGCGGTAAATGCCGCTTGCCATGTGATCAATCGTGTCTATTTGAGACCATACCTAAATGTGACACCCTATGAGCTTTGGAATGGAAGAGTTCTCAACATTGGGTATTTCAAAGTCTTTGGTTTGCAAGTGTTTTATACTTAATACCAAGATACTTTGGACAAACTTGACCTCAAAGCGGATGAAGGTATCTTTTTAGGTTATGCCTCAAATAGTAAAGCATTTCGTGTTTTCAACAAAAGGAGTCAAAAGGTGGAAGAATCAATCCATGTTAAGTTTAATGAGTCACTTAGTGACGAACCTAAACTTAATGAGGATTGTGAAGAGGATGAAATGTGACTCCTCAAGAAGAGATTCTTGAGGATGTTCCTATGGTTGTTCCTCAACGAGAGATCGTTGATGATCCTCCAAATGGAAACATCTTCATTGATTTGAGAGTTGAACCTCTTGAAGGTACTCCTCCACCTTGTGAAATGAACTTAGTGAGTCAAGTAAAAATATTTCTCATACTCATGTTGATACACAAAATGTAGAAAATGCATCACACATTCCGGAACATGAGGTTCATGTTGATGATGAAGGCTCATCTCTTCCGGAACATGATCAAGAGGAAGTTGGATGTGATGTATCAAATCTTCCTAGATCATTTAAACACAAAAGTTCTCACCCTCAAGAATTAGTCATAGGTGATTTAAATAGGGGTATCACCACACGAAGACAATATAGAGAGAATGCATTTTGTCTCTCTTATAGAGCCTAAAATGTTAAAGATGCACTTCTTGATGAAAATTGGATCTTGGCTATGCAAGAAGAGTTAAACCAATTTGAAAGAAGTGATGTTTGGGAGTTAGTTCCCAAACCACACGATCATCCTATAATTGGTACGAAATGGGTTTTTCGTAACAAGATGGATGATCAAGGTAATGTCACTAGAAACAAGGCTAGGTTTAGTTGCTCAAGGATACCGTCAAGAAGAAGGTATTGATTTTGATGAGACATTTGCACCCGTAGCACGGCTTGAAGCTATTAGAATGTTATTAGCATGTGCTTGTTATAGAGATTTTACACTTTACCAAATGGATGTTAAATCCGCTTTCTTGAATGGTGTTATTCAAGAGGAAGTGTATGTTGCACAACCTCCCGGGTTTGAATGTCATGATTCACCACATCATATCTTCAAACTTAAAAAGGCTCTTTACGGCCTCAAACAAGCTCCAAGAGCTTGGTACGAGAGGTTAAGTACTTTTCTTCTTAATAATGGTTTTTCAAGAGGTAAAGTTGACACTACTTTGTTCATAAAAGAACAAGGTAGGAATCATTTAATTGTTCAAGTATATGTTGATGATATTATTTTTGGTGCTACTAACAATTGTCTTTGTGAGCAATTTGCTAGTCTTATGCAAGGTGAGTTCGAGATGAGCATGATGGGCGAACTAAATTATTTCCTTGGATTGCAAATCAAGCAAACCGAAGATGGCGTGTACATTTCCCAAACCAAATACACTAGAGATTTGCTCAAAAAGTACAATTTTGGTGAAGGAAGAGAGGTGAACACTCCTATGAGCACAAGTGCAAAGCTTGACAAGGATGAAAAGGGAAAGCATGTTGAGGTAACCTTGTATCGTGGCATTATAGGTAGTCTACTTTACTTAACGGCTAGTAGACCCGATATTTTACATGCAGTATGTTTATGTGCTAGATTTCAAAGTGATCCTAGGGAGATGCATTTTATTGCGGTAAAACGCATCCTTAGATATCTTAGAAGTACTTTGAAATTTGGTTTATTTTATCCTAAAAATGCATGTTTTGACCTAAGAGGTTATTGTGACTCTGATTATGCGGGGAGTCTAGTTGATAGAAAGAGCACCTCCGGAACTTGTCAGTTTCTCGGAGATTGTCTCGTTTCTTGGTTCTCCAAGAAACAAAACAGTGTATCTCTTTCTACGGCGGAATCCGAATATGTGTCGGCCGCCTCGTGTTGTGCACAATTATTGTGGATGACTAACACGTTAAATGATTATAACATTCACTTCTCTAAGGTGCCAATTTTGTGTGATAACACGTCCGCCATTAATATTGCACAAAATCCCGTCCAACATAGTCGGACCAAGCACATCGAAGTGAGGTATCATTTCATCCGTGATTGTGTACAAAAGAACTTGGTAAGTGTAGAATTTGTTCCTACACATGACCAACTTGCGGACATCTTCACGAAACCCTTGCCTAGTGATGTCTTCGTATCCATAAGAAGTAGGTTGGGGTTGCTCAATATGGGTTGATAAAACTATTTTGAGTTCTGAGCACGAAAATTTCAAAAATTTTCAAGATCAGTGCACATAAAGCGCTTTATCTCAAATTGTTCAGGCGTTCGATGTTACATCAAGCGCCTGATGTTAAGGATGTCACTTGTTCGAAGTGACATCAGGCGCTTTATGTTCTTTTGTTAAGGCGTTCGATGTAAGATTAAGCGCTTGATCTGAGCTTGCTCACTTGTTCGATGTAAAATAAAGCACTCAATCCTCATCTCCACAGCCGTTCAATGTGACATTAGGCGCTTCACCCTACTCTATGAAGTCGTTCGATGTGACATTAGGCGCTTTAACCCTATTATTACACTGTCTTTTCGCCGCCTCTTCAGTTTTTCGCGCCATTCAAGGACCATCAATTCTCCAGCCGCCTCTTTCTCTTTCCACTCCCCCACGTCTGCCATTTCCCTTCCCCATTCACTCTAACCTTTCATCTTCTTCCTCAAACCTCTCTCCCACTCTCCCACTTCTCCTTTACTTCCTTCTCCCACCATTACTCCACCAACTCCTCCTCTTCCTCTCCTCACCCTTTAAAAGCCAACCTTCTCCTTCCTCTCTTATCACTCCTCTTCTTCCTCTTACCTTAAAAATTCTCAAGACCTCTCCTTCTCCCAACAATGGCTTCCGCTGGTCCTTCCAAGCGTCCACGAACCCAAAAGCGAAAAAAAACGGCTGGACAAGGTATTGTCGAGCCTCCTGCAATCACAGCCATTCGAGCGGGGCTCACCAAGGATAACTTTCCTTGGCTAAAGAAATTTGATCCTGATATCAAAAAGCCTCCTCACACCATTGACAAAGGTGCCCATATCTCCTACTACTCCGGGATGCTATTCCAAGAATGGATAGCATCCAATCGTCTTGTCATACCTCTGAAACTGTTCAATCTCAGCAATCTTCCTGAGACGAGCACTGCCTTTGAACTTGTTCCTCTGTTGGAACATCAGGGCTGGACATCTCTTTGGTCCAGACCTGACATGCAAAAATACTCCCGCGAGCACACCCGGCTTTTCTATTCAAACTTGTGGGTCACCCCACAATCTGAGTCTCAATCATTTTCCCTCAACTCTATTATTGATGTTACTCCTCTCAGCTTCACTATTCCTGAAATCTATGAAGTCCTGAGAATCCGAAACGAGGGATTAACTGATTTTTCCGTATTTGAATGGAGTGCCAAATACGGCGTCCTTGAGAAGGATGTTAAATTCGATTTAGGGTATTTCCCCTCCAAAAAGACTCAGAACATACCCTTGGTGGATCGCATTCTGCTAGCGGTGGTCACCTACTGCATCAATGGTAAGGCCACTAGAAATCCAAGCAACATGGATTTCTATGTCTCTTACCGTCTCAAACATCTGACCCAGCTGAATCTCGCCTGGATTTTCATAGAAGTCATGTTTGCAGCTCTCCGAAAAGGGTCAAAAGCTTTGCCTTTTGCCAATATTGTCACAATATTGTTAAAATCAAAAGGCGTTGAAATTTCTGATGAAGACCTGACCCAGTTGCTAAATCTGAAGTCTATGATCACTACAACATCGCCCAGGCTATTGACTCGCAGAAAAGGAAGGCCACCACCATTCCTGATGAAGATGAGGTCGCGGAGGGACCTCAAGATGCTGCTGGTGGTAGTAATTCTTCGGAATTGCTGTCACGCATTGCTGCCCTTGAACAGACTGTTCAACAATTGCATCTTCGTGATGCCGAGCATGAAGCTCGGCATGTCCGGAATGAAGCTCATAATGAGCGTAATGAACTGCGCATGACTGCATTTCGCAATGCACTCATGCAAGTCTGTCCATGGGCTCTTCCTCCTAATTTTGATGATTTAGGGGGAGAAAGTGGTGGTGCTGGTGGCAGTGGTGGTGCTAGCGGTGGTGGTGATGCTGGTGGCTCGGGAGATGTTGGAGGATCCATGGGTGGATTCACTGATTTTGCCGCTAGTGTAGGTTTTGGCTTTAGTGGCTTTACACCACCAAGTGGTGGTGCTATGTAAATTTTCTTATTGTTGTTGGTGGAGATTTTTTTTCATGCTAGTGGTTAATGAAATTTTATAACTTGATTTTATTGTTGATGTTCATTAAATTGTCTCATCACCTTATTTTGTTCAAGTTATGTTTTTCGTTGCACCTAGTGAGGGGGAGCATATGTTAAGGGGGAGCTTTGATAAGCTATGCATGTTGTGAAATCATCAAAAAGAGGGAGAATGTTA
Source organism: Eustoma russellianum (assembly GCA_036186865.1). Taxonomy (NCBI): domain Eukaryota; kingdom Viridiplantae; phylum Streptophyta; class Magnoliopsida; order Gentianales; family Gentianaceae; genus Eustoma; species Eustoma russellianum. The sequence goes on from AP025046.1 coordinate 5,708,334, forward strand.
TAATATGTTGAGTTTTGATGATTTGCACATTTTGGCACATTGAACAAGGGATTAAGCGCTTCATGTGTGTTGTTTGAAGTCAGTATACTTCGAACGCCTACATTAGGCGCTTAATGTACCTTGGTGGAGTCCAGTACACTTCGAACGCCTAGATTAGGCGCTTTATGTGAAGTGTCTGGATCTGCGAACACTTCGAACGCCTAGATTAGGCGCTTCATGTGAGTGTTTGAAAAACTGGACACTTTGAACGCCTAGATTAGGCGCTTTATGTGACCTGTTGAAAAGTGCGAACACTTTGAACGCCTCTTTAGGCGCTTTATGCAGTCCACTATGCCAAAAGTACTTTTCCCCTGGTTGGGCACGTACTCCTAAGTACTTCCTCTGAGTAAAAGTCAGAGTTAGTTCGAACAGGCATGAAGTGCCACATTAAGCGCTTCATGTGGCTTCGAACGACTTAAGAAGCCCACATTAGGCGCTTGATGTGACTTCGAACGACTGTTCATTTTCACATCGAGCGCTCAATGTCACTTCGAACGCCTGTGCTTTTGCACATTAGGCGCTTCATGTGATCAACGTTACAAAGGTCTTGAACTTCACTTTTTTAACATCAGTTGACTCTTTGTACCCTCCCTTTTTAGTGTCTTTTTTGCAGGTTCCTCTCTGTTAAGTTTTTCAGGTTTCCTTTCTTGGCATTCACTTTGAAATCTCTCCAAGAAGGTTGCTACATGCCAAAGGGAGATCTTCAATGACGAGGACTCACCAACACATGATGCCAAAACCCATTAATGTCAATGCAGAGGGTTTCAAACGGGAAGAAACTTTGAAGATGATAAAAATAGGGTTTCTTCCACTTTCCTCTCCAACTTTCTACATTGCAAGCTCTCAAGTTCTCTCAAGCTCAAGCTCTCAAAATATTTGTAATCTTTGTACATCTTTACTTTATTGTTGAGAGTGATTATTGTAAGAAGAAGAGTCTTCTTCTTGGTGAGATTATTTTGTGAGAGATTGGGTAGATTGTTGGTCAAGGAGCAAGGGTGCTCTTTGTTTGAGTTTTCTAGACTTTGAAGGGTTAGTTGATAGTGTGTGGTGCACTATTCTCCCTACAAGATTTCTTTGAGGGCAAAGAAGATCTTTGGAGGCTAAACTTCAAAGGGTTAGAATTCTTGGTTGTGGTCTAGGCAAGGTGCCTAGTTTTTGTATTTTCTGGATTTTGTTTTGATTGTTGTTTCCCCCAAACGAAATAACAATCCCCATTTCAAAATCCTTCTTGTGAAACATCAAGAAGGTAGATGAGTAGAGTCATTTGACTTGAACCTCTATACATACTTGTGTTCTTTACTTTCCTTCAAGTCTTCATTCATTCTAAAGAACACACCCAAGTATTGGTTGCACTTGAAAACGAAAAATAACCATAAAATATCCATACTTGGTGAACACACTATTCAACCCCCCCTTCTAGTGTGTTCTAAGGGACCTAACACTATTCTTGGCATTAACTCACCAATCATCCTACCCGGGATTAGTATTTGGCACTCTTGCTCTTGGCACTCTTGGCGTACCATCTAATATGGCCGGCTAACCCTATATGTAGACACAACTTGTCTAAACAAAACCAAAACCTAATAGGATTAGATAAACATTATTAAAACAAATCCTAACTAGAACAGATAAAAGCAACTAAGGAATCTTAAGATAATAACTCTATCTTTAGTTCCTACTTTTTAGAAATCCTAATCTAATAAGGAAATTATCTAACAATCTCCCCCTTAATTTCCAAATGTAAAGGTCAGGAACCCTCCTTCGACTTTCACTTCACAAGAACTCAAGACTTAGCTCCACCATTACCCTCAATGCCAGCTTGTCTTGTCTTACTTGCCTCCTCACGCACGGCACGGGCATTAGAAAGTCTCTGTTTTCTTTTGTTCTGCTGTTTGATAGCCTTAACCAAGTCCATAGCCACTTTCTGGTGCTCCCTAGTCTGCGAGTGCATGTCCAAGCCCTCAACAGTTTCACAATCAACCTCACATATTCGACACCATCCCGTGCTGAAAAGCTGGCGCCTTCTTGATCTATCACAGGGATCCACACTACTCTCTATCATAACCATGGGAGGGGGTTTACAGTATGGAGCGACGATAATGGAGGTCACAAACACGCCTGCTAGAGATCTCGCTTTAAATTTCGGCCGAGTCACTCTTCACGGCCAAACGGATCCCTTCCTTTTTATTTATTTATTTTTTTGATTAATCACTCGTTGTTGTGTTGAACATAACCCGCCCCTTGCTGATATGAAGAACACGGTAGCCTCCTTCCGGGATCAACCCTAACACGGCAACCCTACCACGGTGGCTCCTCCCTCTTCAAACAACCTTGGCTCTGATACCAATTGAAGTAATAACACCCTCTCTGATACCAATTGAAGTAATAACCGATTCAACGAACACGACGCGTATAAAGCACAAATCGCTTTTATATTAATATTCGGAAAATAACTCAAAACCGAACAACTATTCTTGGCATCTTCGTCAATGACCCTACCCCAGCATTGACTCACCAATCACCCTATCCGGGATTGGTATTTGGCATTCTTGCTCTTGACACTCTTGGCGCTGGCACTCTTGGCGCTTGGCACTCTTGGCGCACCATCTACTATGGCCGGCTGACCCTATATATAGACACAACTTGTCTAAACAAAACCAAAACCTAATAGGATTAGATAAGCATCATTAAAACAATCCTAACTAGAATAGATAAAAACAACTAAGGAATCTTAGATAATAACTCTATCTTTAGTTCCTACTTTTTAAGAATCCTAATCTTACAAGGAAATTATCCAACAAAAACAAGGTATATTTCTCCTTCCCGCGTGAATAACTAATTCAGATGGATGCAAACAAAGTATGACAAGTTTCTTAAACAATTCGATTTGGGAGTAGTTAATCGAGTCCATTTTTGTCACATCCAAATAAATATATGCTATGTGTATTCAGTTATTTTTAATTTGATACATGTAACGTGATTTTATTAGTTAAACTAGAAAATAATACAAAAGATGGTTTGAAAGATCTTCTCCCGTCTGATTTACTATAAACATACAACTTACTTATTGTTGAGATTGAAAAAAATTTGTATTCATTCAAGTTAAGTTTAAATTTACATAGTTGTTTCCCTTTTATATGGTTGATTCCACTCCTAACGGCTTGATTTTACCGCTTGGGCAGTGTTCACTGTTCAGCTACAATGTTTTCTAAAATCTAAAGTAACGGCTAGTTACCTGTCCAGCTCTGACTTATGTACAGTAAAAAATTCTAAGTTATAATATTTACAAGTATGACAGCGTAGCCTAAGTGCATCTTCTTGTCTTGTGCTTTACCTCGTCACCTTGTCTCAACACTTTTTTACTTCAGCTTCTTCTTTGTCTTTAGCTCGTCTTAGTTCTGTGCTTCTCTCCACTTCAGCTATTCCTCAGTTCAGTACGGTCATACTTCATCCTTTTCACCTCAGTTTTTCTTCAGTTTAGCACAGCCTTAATTTGTCATTCCTTTTCCTTAATTCAATTCAGCCGTGTGATTGACTTTGTTCATTTAGTTTTATTTCTCCAGCACGATTATTACTTAGATCAGGTCAGCGTACCTTGGCTGAGCTCGGCACACCTCGGCTGGACTGGTTTTCACATTTAGTCGCTGATATTAATATTCTCTAATTCCACAAAAATTTATGAAAAAAAATTAAGTCAGACGAAAGATACTAATTGCTGTTGGATATCATGAACATAAATAATTGGTGATTCTTAACAAAACACTTCCATTTAATCTGCAGAAGAATCCTTGGAATTTAGTATGGTCATATCATTAGAGAAGTTGCATGACAGAGAATCTAGTAGTTCGTAATTGAGGGAATCATGGGGAATGCATGTGGGTGTGGTTAGTTCATGGTTTTGAGCTAAGTTAAATGAATCGTTCTGGAATATTAATGGCTGCCTGCTGGTAAAGTAGATAATGATGGAGGATGAAGATGCAGTCGGACACATTGCCCGCAGTTCCGGCCGTGATTTAGGGACATATATCCTATCCTCCCTCCCTGCTTTTTAAACAATTCCAAACTTTCATTGGATGCATAAAGGTTGAGACTCCAATCTTTAGGACTTTAGATGTATGAGTCGGGAAAACATTTTAGAATATATAAATCATGTATTTAAGGGTACATTAAATAAGAAAACGAAATACCAATATTGAAAAGAGGCTTAACCAAAATCCAAAGACATAATTCAAAGTCCTAGGTCATCGGCTCCTCTATCCTTTATTCTCATGATAGTTCCCAAAAAATATAAGTGGGTGTGGTTATACTTCCGTCTTATTAGTCGTTCATTATTTATGAAACAATAAAAGAACGAAATATATATATATATGTGTGTTATAAACTCAAGCAAGAACATAGGTGAGAAGAGAAAATAGAAGAGAAACTAGAGAGCTTTGTATTTCAAAGTGTGTATTTCATATATGATATATGGTCCTATTTATAGGACTCATGGAGTGAAGATAAACTTGGACAAACCCTTTGGATATCTACATCTAATATGATATACATGGTATATAAAAGATATATATAATACTTTAGATATCCACATCTAATATGATATCTATCTGTACAATGTATATCAACATAATGTTTATCCTTGCGATTCCTATATATCCATAACGCTCCCTCTTGAATATCCAAACTTTATAGAATATGGCTCATTAAAACCTTGCCAAGAAAATTCCAGTGAGATAAAAACTTGGTCGAAGGAAAAAGAGTACATATTCATGATAATTAGTAAGTATGATACACTCCCTCGCTAAAACCTTGCCAAAAAAACCCTGTGTGATAAAAAACTTAGACAAAGGAAAAAGAATACAATGTGCATGTAGTAATCACACTCCTTCTGATGCTGGTAAGAGATCTTTGAGTCAACGCATTCCAATGTTGTAAACCATCTCTCTCTAAATATAGTCGTTGGTAGTGCTTTAGTGAACAAGTCGGCAACATTCTGACTTGATTGTAATGTTGTATATCAATGTCGTCATTCTTCTCAAGATCATACGTGTAGACAAATTTTGGTGATATATGCTTCATTCTTCTTTGATGTGACTATTTTCAAATTGAATAATATATCTACCATTATCCTCAAACAATGTTGTCGCCGTCTTCCGTATGCTGAATCATCGACCTCAACCAAATATATTCACAGCTTGCTTCATGCAATGCCAAAATCTTATAATAATGAAGAGATGGTTGTTACTGTCTGTTTCACTCATCTCCATAATATGGCCGCACCAAAACATATCTATTCTGTGGTCTTTCCGTATGCGAGTCAGATAGATAGCTAGCATCAGCATAACTCATTAATTGTGGTTCTACCTTCCTTGAGTAGTATAAACACCCTTATCGTGTTTCAAGAAGATAAAAATATGTTTGACATTATTCCAATGTCTTCGTGTTGGTGTAAAGCTATACTTTGCCAATAAATTCACTGAAAATGCTATATATGGTATTGAAATTCGCAAGATACTTTAAAGCACCAACAACACTAAGATACGATACTTAAGGACCTAATAATTCTTCGTTATCTTCTGGTGGTCGAAATGAGTCTTTCTCTATATCTAACGATCGTACCACGCTATGACTACTCAAGGCTTGATCTACAGGCCGAGAGAAAATCTGATCTTCTCAAAGTTTTTCATCTCAAAATCTTTCATGATTTAACTAGAGGTTTTAGTAAGCTATTTAGGAGTCCCAACAAGATTTAGATCATCAACATGTACATCCTACCAGATTGTTTTAATCCATACAATGATTTCTGTAATTTGATTGAATATGGTTCATTCATCCTTTGATTACATGGTGCAGACAATTTAAATCCTTTTGGGATTTTATATTATCATCTTATAATTCATATGAGTAAGCGGTAACTACATTCATTAACTGCATATCAAGGTTTAAGTGATTGCTAGGCTGACTGAATATTTTAATGTTGTGGCGTCAACTATCGGGGAATATGTTTCATCATAGTCAAGCCTAGTTCTTTTTGAAAAACGCATTTATATCCAATATGTTTGATTCCTTCAGGGGTTTGGACTGCAGGTCAAAATAATTTATGAATGTGGCTTTTCCTTCAAAGGCTTGGACTACGGGTCCAAATGCTTTGCGACTTTCTAATCATTGTAGTTCTGCTCAAATTGCATCTTTTTATTTTGACCAATGATTTCTGTGTCGACACTTTTCAGTTAACATTAGTTCAGGATCCTGATTCATAATTTCACATGCAATCCCTTAATCAGAACATGATCAATAATGATCATTTGTCTATCCCAATACTTTAGGTGCATAATTCAAAGAGATCTTTTCAAAATTGTGTTCACTTGCTTCTTCGGGAGTAGTTTGTTTATTGATTTTGAGACTGATCAGATCTTATTTCTATAGCACTTTCAAGTTGTGAACAGTTAATCTCTTGTTGAGTATTCTCTTCTGGAGTATTATTTGTACCATTCTCTTTTGAGGGATTTTGTCTTTTACACAAACTCAGCGTCCATATTTTAGACTTGTTTTTGGTATACCATTATCATGTCCTTCAGAGACATCAAGTCGAATCAGCATATATATTGTCGTAACATGGGATTTCGTTATCCTTTTACTTCTTGCTCGCATTGATTTGTTCGTGTGTTAAGGTGAGATAGAGAAAGAACGTTCTATGTAATTTCACGCCGTTCTTCAAGAGACGGTACTTTCTCCCCCCTAACGGCGGGAAAACAAGCTCACCAAATCAATGCTGATGCATGTATAATTGCATGTCCCCAAGCTCATGTGTGTAAATTGGACCTTAAAATTAAACGTCTAGCAGTCACTTGTAAACGTTTAATAAATGACACTGGTGGATCATTTTAAGTGTGCACACTTGTAACTGAATGATCAGCGCCAATTTCAAGACATAAAATAATCATTGAAAGCTTGAGATATAAATTCGCATGTATTATTAATACTTAATAAATTTAATCGGATAATCATATAATTTGAGCAAGAAAGTTGGCAAAAGCTACTAGTCTTTTCGAAAACAAACTCACATGAAAAAGCAACACACACAAAATCACGAGATAATGTAATCTTTTTTCATGAAAGAGTTTATAGTATCTTCTGGTTCTTTAAAGAGTTACTAGAATCTTCTGGTTCTTTAAAGAGTACTCATGTGATTGTTGTACAAGTCTATGTATCATTATTCTATCTAGGTGACCAAGTCGATTATGTCATAAATAACTTTGGATTATCGAACTTCTGGTTCATCATAATATTACATTCGACTGGATGTATAGTCGCATAATACAATCAAGATGAGAAAATTGAGAGTTTTTCTTTAACAAGTTTCTGGCTTGAATCATTGTCTATAAAAATTTCATATTCCCCTCATTCATGGTTCAATATGAATGCCATTAAGACGTATATCTTTTAACTCAATAGTTTCCTTTCGACTTAGTAGGAAATGATGCCATTTTAACCAATATATGTGTATCATCCATCAATATATTGGTTGCTCTTCTGGAGTCCTCAATCGGTGTCGTAGTACCCGAGATTGTACTAACATTCGTTTTTGCCAATTAGAACTCTTCTGGAGCCCTCAGTCAATGTTGTGTGTATTGTTCCACTGTCAACTAGACATATATTCAAATCATTCATCTTGGGTAAAGTTCTAATATAAAGTATATGACTCTTATTATTTGATTCCAAGTATCAGGAAAAGAATAGCAAAAAGAAACTCTCTAATTAACGCGAAATGGAATCATTTAAAGAAAATAATCATAACCATGCAAAACAAATTTATTCAGAATAACAGTAGTACAAATTCTAACCTAGTTGCATTTTTATAATAGAAAAACAAAACTTATTCATATCAATTCAAAAAAAACGGAATTTATCTAAACAATCATTCTTGATTCTTTTAGTTTGCAAAATCATCCACAATATAAATTCCTTCTCCATCCATATTTGTCTCCATAAGATAATCCTCAACATCCAAATCATTGAAATTGTTTGAATTCACATTATTGTATGCTTATTGTAGTCAACGAAATTAACTTGCTTTGTTTTGACTTTGTCCTTCTCGGATGCTTGGCAAAGGTCAACCAGATGTCTTGGGGTATGTCAAGTACGTGACTAATGTCCTTTTGCACCACAGGGATAACAAACCTCCTCGTGGGTTTTAACCTGTGTACTTTCTTATGTATTTTTATGTAGCTTTTTCTTATTTTTTCGCTTCAGGTGGTATGGTGCAAAATCTCTACCACGACCGCGACCGCGACCACGACACTTCCTCGACCACAACAGCGATTATTGTTATGGTGACTTGAATTCGTTTCAGGGAATGGTTGTGATCCAGTCGGGTGAGGGTTGTGGTTTTTCATCAAAAATTCATTATTTTGTTCAGCAACAAGACGACATGAAATAATCTATGAGTATTTTTTTAAATTTTTTTCCTGTATTGCTGCTGCAGGAGCATATTAGATGCATGAAAAGTTGTGAATGTTTTCTCTAACATATCAGCATCAGTAACTTTATATTCACACAACCTTAATTGTGAGACTATGGAGAACATTGTAGAGTTATATTCGTTCACAGACTTATAATCTTACAGCCTCATGTGCAACCAGTCATATCTAACCTTTGAGAGGATCACACTTTTCTGATGGTCATACCTTTCTTCCAAATTTTTTCGTAACTTATATGGATCTTTTATTCCAAGATATTTGGTTTTCAACCTGTCATGGAGGTGATGACGAATGAATATCATTGCTTTCGCCTTATCTTGTTCGTTTGCCTTATTTCCTTCTTTGATAGTATGTCCAAGATTCATGGATGTCAAATGGATCTCGGCATCAAGGACCCAAGCCATATAATTTTTTCCAGAAATATCAAGGGCGGCGAATTCTAGTTCTGTGATGTTTGCCATGTGTCTGCTAATTGAGAAAACTCTAGTATTTGACTTGATGAAGATTGCGAACCCCAGGTAACGCTTTACCGTGGAATTTGCTTTTATAAGGGTTCAGAAGAAGGGAAAGTCTCCTTAATTATACATTGGCCCTTTTTGGGATGCAGTTGTTGTGAAAGCCTCGTTTGCATACAGATATTCTAAAAAATTGGTGGAGTTATCGTACTGATAACATATAAACTCAAACAAGAATATGATAGATGAGAGAAAAGAAAAGAGAAATTAGATAGCTTTTTATCTTAAAGTGTGTATTTGATATATAATATGTGTACCTATTTATAGGACTCATGGAGTGAAGATAAACTTGGACAAACCCTAGGATATCTACATTTAATATGATATGCATGGTATATAAAAGATATATATAATACTTTGGATATGCACATCCAATATGGTATCTATCTCTATAATGTATATCAACATAATGTTTATCCTTGAGATTCCTATATATCCATAACAATATGTATGTGTGTGTGTGTGTGTGTGTGTGTATATATATATATTAGTCGTTCACTATTCATGAAAGAATAAAAGAACGAAATATAAGTGTGTGTGTGTGTGTCTATATATATATATATGTATATATATATGTATATATATACATATGTACATATATACATATGTACATATATACATATGTGAGTTGAACATCCGGTGTCCATAAGCCATTTGGTTCCTTCTTCTTTGGCTACTCCATTTATCTTGATAGCCTACAAAACCAAAAGATTTATGCATTGGTACTCTTTAATGGTTGGGTCCTTTAGGGTTAGTTTGTCGACCCTTAGGCTTCCAAACATACATGCCTCCAAATCTAGCTCTACATTCATTCTTCACATGTCCTACTTTGTTGCAATGAAAACAAGTGGGTACATGCCTTGATTTAGAAGGTGATGAATTTTGTTGTGTTTTTCTATTATTTGCCTTTTTCTTTAAGGACTTAGGTTTAATGGAGGAATGTGATGAATTAAATCCTAAATCGGATTTATCATTTCCAATTCTTTGATTTCCAAGCAGTATGTCTAAATTATTTTTACCATTTGTTAGTCTTTGCAAGTCTAACCTTAGTTTCTCACATTCTTTTCTAATTTCTACATTTTCAAGAGCTACGGTTTTATGCATGGTGAGTATGATGTCATGCTCTTGAAATATCAAAATGTTCTTGTCATGCAAGCTCTTATTTTCTAAAATGGACTTCTTAAACTCTTTTTTCAAATGTTTATACTTTAAGTTCAGTTTTTCAAAGTCATCTTGCAAATCTCCTATTTCATCTTGCAAATTAGAAGGATTAGGATTTACCTCAAGATCATCTTCAATTTCCATAAGACAAGTATGTTGAATCTTTGGATTGTCAACTATTACAACAAGTCCAACACCTTGATCTTCACTCTCTTCTCCTTCCGATTCCGAAAGGAGATCATCCCACGTGGTTACCTCCGCATTGAGGGCTTTCTTCTTTTGAGGAAAGACCTTCTTCTCTTGCTTTTGCGGCTCTTTTACGTGGCAATCGGCAATGAAGTGACCGGGTCGACCACATCTATAGAAATTTTCACTTGCCTCCTTTTCTTTAGGTGGTCTTTTGAAAAACTTTCTTGCTTGAGATTTGTTTCTAGTTGTCATTCTTCTAAATTTTCTTACTAGAAGGGGAACTTCCTCATCCGAATCATCGGATTCTACCACCAATCCTTTGTGTGATGTTTGTGAGGGCTTGATAGGGTTCATCCTATTTTGTTCATCAATAAGGATTTCATGAGTAAGAAGATTACCGGATAGCTCATCAAGGGTGAGAGTCTTGAGATTCTTTGATTCGGTGATGGCGGTGACTTTAGGTGTCCATTCTCTTGGCAAGGAGTTGAGGAGTTTTAAGACAAGGTCTTCATTTGAGATTTTCTTGTCCACCATGGAGAGTTGATTCACTATTCATGTGAATCGGTCGATTGTCTCCTCAATCTTTTCACCGCTCTTCATTCCGAACATCTCATATTCCTTCATGAGCATGAGTCTTTGGCCATTCTTACTTGCTCAGTTCCTTCATGTATCATTTCAAGCCTTTTCCATGCCTCATGGGCTGTTTCAAGACCTTAAAGTCTTATGAGCTCGGTGGTGGTGAGAGCACTTGAGAGAATATCAAATGCTTTGCCATTGATGGCAAATTTTATCTTCTCTTCGTCGGTGTAGTTATCCTCATCTTTGAACATTGATTCTCCTTTTGAGTTGGTAATCATAGGAACTTCAATTCCTTTGAAAACGGCTCTCCATATATCAAATCCACAGCCTTTCAAATGATTGATCATTCGAAATTTCCACAAGGAATAATTTTGGGCATCAAACATAGGTGCTTTACTGTTTGATCCGAAAAATAGTGCAATAGGCTTAGGAGATGAAGTGTGAGATGAAGAGGTTGAGGTTGAGGTTGTCATTGCCATGATCTTTAACCTTGCTACTTGCAAAGATAGGCCAAGCAATCAAGGTTAGGCTCTGATACCAATTGTTAGGTCCGAAATACACTCTAGAGGGGAGTGAATAGAGTGTTTGGCACTTTTGCGGAATTTTTCTTGTTTGGATCAACTCAAAAAAATTTCAAAATCAAAGCAGAATGGGAGATGAGATGCAGTGAATGTGTACGAGAGTACAGAGGCTTCGGTGGAATTGTTGGAAGCTGGGGGATTAAAGCTGGATGTTTCAGAACCTGTAGGGTCATAGCTAACATTTACAGAAACATCAGGGGTAAGGGGTGCAAAAAAACATTTAGCTGGAGTATAAAAAGAAGAGGGGTTCGGGTTAACCCATTTACCAGCAGCAGCGGCAGCTCCTGCTGCGTCTTCTTCCCCGATCCCTCTGTGGTTGTCTGCGCTGGTCTGTGGTTCCTGGTCCTTTCTTGGACCTCCCCCAACGATTTCACTTTTCTGTCTGTTGCCTCCGCCTTCTCCGATGGATTGTGTGACGGCAGCCGTTGATTTTTTCTTAAACTCCTCCCACCATTCTGGGTAGCCATGGAGTTTAAAACAGTTTTCTCTGAGGTGTCCCTTCTTGCGGCAATGTGTGCATTCTATGTTGCTTTTGTCCTCTTCCCGCCATGATGGTTGCCCTGAGCGGGGATTCCGTCCACCTCCTCCTTTATTCTGACCACTGGTTCCTTTGGTGGCTAACCCCTGCCCCAAGACAACCCTCGATGATGGTGGTGCTGAGGGGGTTAGTTTTAACAAAACATTTTCAGTGTCGGATCTGCGTAGCTCCCCGTAAGCTACCTCTGCTGTAGGTCTGGGGTCTCTCTTAAGCAATTCCTTCTTGGTTGCAGCGAACCTGTCATCAACGGCCATCAATAGCTGGTATAATCGTTGTTCCTGCACATATTCATTGAATTTATGTATATCCCGTGGGCACTCCATGGGATTGGGACTTCGATTGTCTATGGTTCTACATAGACTCTGCAATCTGTCCCAGCAGACATCCAGTGAGTTAGACCCTTGTCTCATTGTGTATGCCTGTTTGTGAAGATCAAATATCTGTAAAGGATCAGCCCCTGATCCGTAGGTCACAGTGAGCCCATCCCAAAGGGCCTTTGCTGTTGGGTAGCTTGACGCGTTGTTCACTAGGCTCTCTTCCATGTTGTCTATGAGCCAAGTGAAAACCAGTTGGTCATCTTGTTCCCACTTTGAATAATTAGCGTCTGATGGCAGGGGGTGGAGGAACCCCGGTAATGTGGGCGCTCCTCCCTGCCCGTGAGAGCCCTTCTCATCAGATTGCTCCAGAGGGCGTAATTGCTGGAATTCAGTTTCACTTTGATCACCAGATTTTCAGACAATGCTGGTGGACTTGCGGTTTGGGATATTGGATGCATCTGGCTTTGCAAAAAATTGGCAAACTCTACAGATAAGTCAAAATTATCTGGAAGTTTTGGGAACATCACGTTAAGACCACAATTTAACTACTAACATTAGCATGATAATTTTTTTTTGGGTCGAGGAAAATGCTTAACAGTAAAAAAGTTTGTCAATACAAGATTCACTCATTTCCTCTAATCAAATTTGTGACCTGCCAAGATTCGCCCACCAAAAATGTAGCCAAAAGATCCTGGAAAGTCTCATAGCCAAAAGCTTTAATTGATACCAAAACCATTTTTGCAGCAGAAAACATAGGCGTGACCTTTCCAGCTGAAAGATGCGCATTTTGTATATATTAGTAGGATGCAAGTTGTGACATTTTCGCCAGCAACATTTTTCAAAGCATATCTAGTTAACGATTGAAACAAAATCGCCTGCAGTTATGACATTATATTGGAGGGACTTTTTTTTAAGCTGGTAGATGTGATGATGCAATGAATATACACCATGAGATGCAAGGTGAAGAACACCTCAAGAAGTGTGCTATGATAGCTACTCCATCTTCGGCTAGTTGGCTTGATGGGATGTGCAAGAATGGCGTGTTCTGAAGTGTTTTCATCTCTACACAGATGGAGAATTATAGGATCACCTATGATATGCGGTTAGGATCACTATGATATGCGGATTGGATCAACTTAGTTAAATGAATAGTTGAGAAAACTCTTTTGAAGCTGCCCTCGATTGGCTTCCACGGTTGTCATCACACTAAAACAACAACATTACCCTATTGTCTTAGAGATATTCGTTTATAGAAGGACGGTTTCCATCACACTAAAGGTATAGTGAAATAAACAGATGTTATTGATGGATTATGTAATGATGGGAACTTTATTTTGCTAGAGATCTTTTTGATAGACTTGAAAAGGTTTGGAGGACTTTGTCAAGATGGATTATGTGGCGATGAGAAACTTTAAGTGGATTGATTAGAAATTATAGTCATAATGGGCAGTCGAACTGTACTGTTTTTCTTCAGAAAACATATGTTCAGTTTAGAGGAATTGTTCATCCAGAAATCACGCAATTTTTATTGTGGGTCATTGAGAAATAACTTCAGTGTATTTCTAACACATGAGTACTTGTAATACATGAGTATGGTTGCGTACATCTGACCTTCCATACTCTACTACAGACGGAAGCCTCTAAGACAATAGGTAATGTTTTTGTTGTTGACCAACTTAAGTTATCAATAATTACAAAGTGCATAAAGTGAGAGGACTGCAACTATATATAACGCAAAATGCATCTCTCCTCTTTTTCTTACATTATTCAACAACAATATATCTTTTCAAAGTATCTACCTTGCTACAACTTGAGGCCTTGGAGATAGTCCATCTTCAGAAAGATCAAAGAAAAGATCATCACTCTTGCACAAAGCATACACAACATCCACCATGCTTGGCCTTCTTGAAGGATCCTTATTTAAACAAGCAATAGCCAAATTCATCACATTCATAACACTTCCCATTGACAATGTCTCTCCAAGTAAATACTCATCCATCCATCCCTTTAATCTCTTCAACTTCTGTTCCTCTTTTCCCTCCAAGATTCCTCCCACTTTACCCCAAAGAACCTTCCCTTCTTCATCAATCGCCTCCTTACCCGAAACTAATTCCAATAACACCACCCCAAAAGAGAAAACGTCCATTTTGGTAGAGACTAAACCGTCGTTGAGGTATTCCGGCGCGATGTATCCCTGAGTTCCTACGATGTGCATTGTTATAGCATTGCATCCTGATTTTGCCAGACCAAAATTGGCAATCTTGGCTCTCATGTTGGTGTCTAGCAAAATGTTGCTGCTTTTGATATCTTTGTGGACAACTCTTGGCGTTGTGTGTTCATGGATGTATTGAAGGCCATTTGCAACATCAATGGCAACACGTAGCCTTGTTTTCCAGTTCAATCTCCCTTTCTTTTTACCATGCAGCCATGAATGAAGAGAACCGTTTTCAATGTATTCATAGACTAAATAACAGTTTGCCTCTTCTGTGTCAATGCAAAAGCCATCTAGCTTCACTAAGTTCCCATGATTAACCTGTTATTTTGGAAGGAAAAAAAAAAAAGAATTGAGAAGTTTTACTGAAGATAATGTAGAAGAAACAAGAGAAAGAAATTATTTATTGAAAGATGAATGCTGAAAATCTACACATGCCTATATAAAATGAAAAATTTAGGTGTTGCAACAAGACTATTTTCTTTATTTTTTTTACAGGAGACTTCAACTCGAATAGTGAGAGTAGAGAAATACTATTCGTTGAAACTTGAGTTTACATGAGCTGATGCTCGTATCTACTCAAAACTTTAAAGCAATGGACGGTGGTACTCATTCTCATATAACCTATGTATTTTTTTTTTCAAATTGGCTAATGTGTGACAATATTTTCAACACCCGTCCTCACATGGCAACATGGCTTGACATACACACACGCCTTATAACATGCCTTCAATCACAAACCACAAGCCGACATCTAGACTTGGGTGAGGGGAGATAATAAATGGCCAACCATGGTCCAGATAAGATATGAGTCAACATTTTAAACTGGCTCTAATACCATGTTAGAATTTGGACTTAATTAGATGAGGTGAGACCCATAACCACTCAAAACCTTAAGGCAATGGCTGGTGGTACTCATTCTCATATAATCTATGTATTTTTTTTAAATTGACCAATATGGGACAAGATTCTCAACACGACTAACTCAACTAGAGGCTTTTCGCGTGCTGCATCAAGATTTGTTGATTTACCATTAATATTCAACAACAAAAACAACACATGCATATTGTATCTCACCGACAACAAAAGCTATTGCTTAGTACTATTCAACTGGTGACATAGATACAACAAAAGCTATTGCTTAGTACTATTCAACTGGTGACATAATCTTATACAGGAAGGATTACAGTATGTTATCAATTCCATAGAGCAAAAAAAGAGGGGGGGGGGGGGGGGGGAGGGGGGATGACAAAATGATGATTTCAAAGTCAACTTTGTGCCATAGGCGATTATACTTCACTGGCTCACTGGTACAAGTAAGAGGTTCCTCTAGTTAAATTCACAAATAAATGTAATTATGTAATTGCAAGAAAGGTACATAAATATAATTAATCGTATATGAAAAAGAATTCCTGTTGCCAATAATAAGTTTGCTTATTTATGTAAGACAACGGACTTGGAAAATAATAATTTTAGACGGAATTTAGTCGTTTCATATTTCGTTTGTTATTTTGATTCTTAAGTATACTCATCAATACTATAAAAACAGGGGATTATCGAATTTCATGAATAATATTTTTTTCATTTATTTTGGTGCTTACTTTTGTACCTCAAGAAAAAAGAAATTCTTATAAAGAAAGCAAAATATAACCTGAACAATTTTGCAAGTCTGGACTTGCAAGCAAACGAGCTTAGCTCGGTGACCAATCATAGAAAAATCCACTAATTTTAACGAGCCAAACGTATAATTAGACTATATATTTAAACTTGGCTCAAATACTTGAGTCCAGCACAACTTAAAATAATCGAGTCCAGCTCGAAGTGATTTTGAAAGGCACATATTAGCTCAAATGGTTTATGTTTAAATAATTTCAAATGCACATATTGGCTCAAATTCAATTCGATCTCTTCGATGGTTTGAGTCACATATATTTTTAAAAATCAAGTTTTACTCATCAAGTCTAAATATTTAAATGTCTAATATCTAATTAACTACATATATAATCAATTATGCAAAAAAAATACTAAATAAAAATAAATAAATATTTTTATATTATCTGCTCGACAATACTCGATAAACATTCAACTCAAGTCAGCTCAAATTTGATTGGGTTTCTTAATAAGATGTTAAAGTTGTGTTTGAGCTTGTTTACTTTTTTTAATGAGTCAATTCACGCGTGGAGTGAGGAAAAAATGGGTGAGGTGATATCATCCCCACAGCCACCTATCAAGGGGATTATGATTTTAATTATCAGCATTATGGGTCAACTTAATCATGACACATAACAGACAATTTTTGGGGTGTATAAATATTGCAGCTGTGAAGATATGGACATCCCGATATGTTATTTAGCCAAAAAATAAATTAAAAATAATTTGAAATATGACTTCTGGGATGGTGATTGATGTATATGGTTAATGCCTTGGCATATGTTTTTATGATTTAATATAAAAAAAATGACACCACCCTCACTTTTTTTATTTTTCTTATTCGAAAATAACTTTATCGCATTGTTGTCATAAATGAACCACACACAAGAATAAAACAATGTCATATTATCTAATATGTTTAAATATACGTTTTAGGGAGAAACATGACACTGAATTACTAATTATAAATATAAAGGCATTCCCGATGTACTAGGCTTCCGCGATTACACAGTGTCCTAGAAGGGAGCCTTACCCTAAACTTTTTTGTGCAAGAGGCTATTTCTATGGCTCGAACACACGACTTCAATGTCACACGGCAGCAACTTTACCAGTCGCGCCCACACTAATTTTAGATATACGGTTTAGAAATAAACAAAGGTGATATAAATATCTTGTAAGATCTCATTTCTGTGCCATGTTTATTCGTAAATGTCATATTATCCAATATGTTTATTCATCATAATACCATGTTTATTCATAAAACACGTCATATTACCCAATATGTTTAAATATATATTTTAGGAATAAACATGTCACTGAAATCAGATCTTACTAGAGATTTTACATTACCCTTGTCGCAGCATCCTATGCTTAAAATTATGAAATTATGCCTTAACATCGGTATGCAATTTTCTATTTAAAAAGCTAATCATTAGTTAGCAAAATGAAAAATTACATAAGAAAAGTCAAACCAGCAATTTTGTTAAGCACATGAACTACTAGCTCACTAATTTGCATCTACATATAGCACGTTCAGCTTTAGTATCCCACCTCCCTTTCTTATTTACATGTCCTATATGTAAAAGTTCGGAGATTCTATTTCCAATGGAGTTAATGATACATTTTTTTCTTGACTTTGGAATATGATGAAATGAAACAAAACGACTCACTAAATTGGTTGCACTTATTATATTGTGAAGTAGCAGTTGATCGACACATGTTGACGCAATTTTTATTATGAGTTATCGAGAAACAACATCTGTATGTTTTTAATCGCATGTGTATGTTTGCGTACATCCGACCCCTCCATATCATGCTATAGGCTAGACTTCTAATGCAATTGGGATAATGTTGTTGTTATATGTGTAACGTTTGGTGTTTTGATTTTTTTTTTTTGAGAGTTAGGACAACAAAACCAAACCCTAGTTATAGTCAAGTATTTTCTTTTATGTGTTTCAATTTCTTTTTTAATTTAAACGGGATGTACAACATTGCTCCCAAACTTGGATCCAGAGATTTCTCTTTCTTAAACAATGCCATGGTATCAGAAAACAAATGGTTGGACCCAGAATTTTCTCTTTCTAGAAACAGAAAATCGGAAAGAAAGAAAAAAAAAAGAAAAAGAACACCCATAGTGAGCATGAAAAATTTTCCCTCTTAAGTTTGATATGGAAGATCACTTACTAAGTGAAACTGTCACAGTGATTGACAAATTTTTTTTACTCTCCGTTTACTGGAAAATACAGAAGCAAAAAAGGCAAACAATTAGAGGCATTATATTTTGTGCAAGTGGTTATTTCCGCGGTTCGAATTTCTGACCTTAATGTCACAAATCAGCAACTTTATCAGTTGTTCCAAGTCCCGCCTTCAAAGTTTAAGAAGGTTGCTCAAATATATCAATCATCGTATTTCAGTTATTAAATTCATCCTTCAGTCTCAAAAATATTACCTTAATTTAATTTGAGCACAATTTGATGAAGTTAAACTATTTTGGTAACTATTCATATTCTATCTTTAGTAGTGAGTTAATTGATGTAAACTATTTTCTTAATTGTTAATTGAAATGGTATTATGAAAACTTTAATTATTAATGTATTACATTACTACTTTTAGAAAAGGTCAATATATTTGTGACAAATGGAAATAAAAATTAAAATAATATTTTTGAGACAGAAAAAATATATTACTAGCAATTTTCAGTAAGCAAGCTATTTCTTGAATGGATCGAGATCCCCTAACCCCCCAGCCCCTCACCTCCCTTCAGACCGCCCGCCACGTGGCACACAGGGGGTTGGTGAGGCTGGATGCGGGTGACCTCCATCCAGCCTCACCACCCCATGTGTGCCACGTGTCATAGGGTCCTTTAATACCCCTTAAAGGGAGGTCAGGCGATTCCAACCCTTCTTGAACACTAGCACAATGGATCCCATGTGGCCCCTTAAACTAATCATCTCAGTATGAGCAATAACCAGCAGTATATCTTTTGATTCTATACATTTTATATAACCTATGCTACACTGATTTCAAAGTTCTATAAAATTTTCAGCACTCAGCAATACTTCAATATTTGGTAAATTTTTAACTACTCGTGATTAAATTAAAAATTAACTACTCTACGTCCTAACAATTAATTACTAAATAGTAAAAGATAAAATAACATAAAAGAGTTTCCAAAGAAACTAAAAAAATGAAAAAGTCAAGAACATATAAAAGAAATATAGAGTGAACTAAATTTTTCCGGTTTCTAATGGGTCAAGGACACACTTTTTGACTTTGGAATATGATGGAATAAAGCAAGATGACTCACTAAATGGGTTGCACTATTATATTGTGAAGTAGCAATTAATCTACACATATTGACGCAATTTTCATTATGAGTTATCGGAAAACAACCTTTGTATGTTTCTAACACATCAGTATGGTTACGTACATCCCACCCTCCAATACCCGTCATAAACAGGAGCCTTCAAAACAATGAGAAATGTGGTTGTTGCGGGGAGTGAACTAAATCAAGTATAAATGAAAGTGAAAATGCAATTAATCGTAAATTATTATATTGTAAGCAAGGCATTTGTGTAATTCTTACCTTCTGCAAGATCTTGAGTTCTTCAGAGGCATTCCAACCCATCTTCTTGATTGCAACAACCTCTCCATCAATGGAACCCTTATACACACTCCCTTCTTCAATCACCAACTTCTCATCAAAATCATCAGTAGCTTTCCTCAATTCATCAATCCCATAAACTTTATACTTATCCAAATACTCAGCAACATCACTCAATATATTCTTCTCGCTCATCATCCTCGACATCTTTCCCCTTTCAGACCTCTTCTCCAAATCCCTCGCCTCCACTCTGTTTTTCTTCCTCAATCCCTGACTCCTAATCCAAAACCCACTTACCAAAATCAACAGAGCCCCACAAATCCCCAACCCAATTGCCAATCCCACCACTTCTTTCTTTCTCCGGTCTCCGGCAGCCGTCGCCGGAGGAAAGAGCTGAGTTCTTGGTTGTGAAAACAGAGGAATCTTTGACACCGGGACAAAAACTGTATCATAAGGCTTCAAATTGTTCCCATTAAAATCAATTATCGACTTTTCATCTGATCCCAGTTTTAAAGCAATCGAATTTATTGTATCAGAAGGCTGAAAAACATAGGTAATAAGAAAAGAGACGTTTTCTTTCAGCTGATCCGAGGTGGGGCATTTACAGAAGATCGGAAAAGTTATAAGATCGCCGACTTGAAGAAGAGTTGGTATAACTGCAGGATTAACAACCTGGACGGATTGATAAGTGACAAGATTCTGATAATTTTCAGTTGAGACCTTGAAAAAGGTGTCCCCGAGAACAATAGTGTAATTCAAGGGAGCAAAAGAGATGTTTCCGAAGGTGTCATTGATGTGATTGCAGGAGCAATCAATCGGGATTAAAAGGGATTGATTAGGGAAGAGAGGCGTTGTTAAGGAGGAAAGATTGTTAGGTCTTGCAATCATCGGACGGCTGACGGAGAAGAGATCGGAAATGGTGGATAAATCAACAAAGTCCGGAGCTTGAGCTCTGTAGAAGATGTAGGTTTTACATGGGTAGGTGGTTTGGTTGCCGGAGCAGGCGTAGCCGGTGGTGCTTGGCGGTGGAGGCGGTTGAGATTTAGCTGAAAGAGATAATAAGAGGAGTGAAGAGAGGATTATGATGTATTTGAATTTCATTTTTCTTGGGTTTAATTTTGGGGATCGATTTTGTTGAAGAGGATAGTTTGATTGTGTTTGTAGATGGAAATATAAGTTTGTAATTCTTGTTTTGTTTTATAGCGGGAGAGGGAGGGAGGGAAGAATCCGTTAGGACTTCTTTTTTTTTTTTTTTTAAGTTAATCCGTTAGGACTTGGGAGTTGAAAAGCGAACCAGATTCACTGACGCGCGGGAGGAGAGGGATGCAGTGAAGCCACTAATAGGAGGCTGACATGTGAGCATCTGTGAAAAGCAAAAAAAAGAAAAAAAAAGTTTCAACAGTTTGACACGTGTCTCCCCCTATTGGTCGCGTCAGTGCGTCCTGTTAACAAGAATCAAAGAACAACAACTGAGAAAACGTTTTTCTTATTGATTGAATTCAGACCCTTGGCCTTGTTTAAATAATACATATGGGACTACAATCAAGGGATTTAGGATAGCTATGAAATAATAATCATATCAATCAAAGATATCAACAGGTCGCAGCACTAATTGTAGTTTCCTTTTTTAACTGATTCTGACACTATCCATCAAGTTGAATCAGCGGATCTTCGATGCTTAACTTACTCAGAATATCTTGAAACCTCCTAGTTGAAACAGCCTTTGTGAGTACATCAGGCAGTTGATCTTCAGATCTTACAAACGGGAGGCAAATTAATCTCTCTTCTAGTTTTTCTTTTATGAAATGTCTGTCTACCTCAACATGCTTTATTCGATCATGTTGTACAAGATTTTCTAATATCCTTATCGCGGCTTTATTGTCACACATCAAGTTTGGCACCAACTTCGGCGGGAAACCTATCTCCGTTAAGACTTTTCTTATCCACATGACCTCTACTAAGCCTCGAGCGATACCTCAGAACTCTGTCTTTGCACTTGACAAAGCCACCACCTTCTGCTTCTTACTACTCCATGTGACTAAATTCCACCCACCAGGGTAAAATAACCGGATGTCAACCTTGTGTCATTTGGATTTTCAGCCCAATCAGCGTCTGTGTAGGCTTGTATCTCAAGATGTCCATGTTTTCGAAAGACTATCCCTCTGCCCGGAGTTCCTTTCAAATACCTGACTACCCGTAATGCAGAAACCATATGTTCCTTTTGTGGCTGATGGATGAACTGACTGATAACACCTACTGCGTATGCTATATCTGGCCATGTATGTGAGAGATATATCAACTTTCCTGTCAGTCGCTGGTATTGTGTCTTATTTGCTAGCTCTCCTCCCTGTACTATCTGAAGGCCATGATTCATCATCATCGTGTCTCTGCCGGTTTACAATCCACCAAACCCGTTTTTGCCAATAGATCAAGTGCATACTTCTTTTGTGATATGTGTATTCCTCTTTTTGATCTTAGGACCTCAATGCCTATGAAGTATTTCAACATTCCAAGATCCTTTATTTTGAATTCTTGAAACAACCGCTGTTTGAGTGTTCTGATTTATTCATCATCATTTCCAGTAATAATCATATCGTCAACATAAATAACCAGACATGTAACAAGTTTACCTCTTTGCTTTAAGAACAATGTGTGATCTTCATTACTCTGACGATATTAGAATTTCCTCGTAGCCATTGTGAATCTCCCAAACCAAGCAGAGGTGACTGCTTCAAGCCATAGAGAGCCTTTCTTAGTCTGCATATTTCTCCTTGTCTGAACTCTTCAGTAAATCCTGGCGGTGGCTCCGTGTACACTTCTTCTTGCAGGTCTCCAAGTAGGAAAACATTTTTTACATATAACTGATATAGAGGCCAATCAAGGTTTGCTGAGACGGAGAATAAAACTCTGATTGTGTCAATTTTGGCTACTGGAGAGAACGTCTCTGAATAATCTCTACCATAGGTCTGTGTATATCTTTTCACGACCAGCCTTGCTTTGTACCTTTTAATCGTCCCGTCTGCTCGGTGTTTTACTGTAAAGATCTATCTGCAACCCACTGGCATCTTGCTCAGGCTTCCTTTACACTTCTGCCACGTTCCATTTTTGATAAGAGCTTCCATCTCTGCTTCCATTGCTTTTCTCAACTTCGGACATTTTTGGGCTTCTTCCACTGTTCTGGGAATTCGTTCAGAATACAGAGTCATTTGGAATGCTCCTGCTGTATCTGAGAGATGTCCCTTGGCTTGTTTACTGGTTACTTTGAATTTTTCAGTTTGTATTCTGGCTCATATCGTGCTGGAGGGACTCTTCTGTTTTCCCTCGGTGGTAGGGTGTATCCTACGGCCTTAGATTGGTCCTGCATTGGGTTAGGGGATTCAACAACGAAATGTTTTCGACGAGAGGTTCAACAGACTGACTTACCACATGAGACTCATCTGAGTTTGATACTTGGTCCTGGTCAGGCATATCGGACTCATCCTTGCTCTCCGAAACTGGTCCGATGGTTCAGTCTACTCCCTCTAGTGGAACAACTTCCGGAAGGATAGGTTTGTGTAACCAACCGAGTGAGCCATCTTGTGTATGCTCCCCCTGTGAACGAGGGTTGTTATGGAAAAAAAATTAGGTTTCGAGGAAGTAACAGTCCATGGTGGTATACATTCGTCGGGTATGGGGATCAAAGCACCGGTAGCCTTTTTGATTTATCCCATAACCCACAAACACACATTTAGTGGCACAGGGATCGAGTTTAGAGCGGTGTGCCCTGGGAATATAGACAATGACTGTGTATCCGAAGATATGAGGAGAAAGTGTAAGATAACTAGGATGAGATGAAATTGAGCCAGAGAATCAAGGGGTGTTTGGTATTTAAGGATCTTTGTGGGTAGGCGGTTGATTAGGTAATTTGCCGTTGCAACCGCTTTGGGCCAATATTGTACAGGTACTTTTGATTCAAGTATAAGTGATTGGGTAATTTCAAGGTGAATGCAATTTTTGCATTCTGCTACCTCGTTTTATTGTGGGGTATCTGGACATGTAGTTTGATGTACTAACCCATGTTCACGGAAGAACTCAAGGAAAGAGTTATTCACGTATTCTCCACCATTATTTGTGCGGAGGATTTGGATTTTTGTATTATACTGGGTGTTAATCATGTGGTAAAACTCAGTGAACTTGGCAAAGACATATGATTTATGTTTAATAAAGTAGATACATGTTATCCTGGTGCAGTCATCAACAAACAACAAATAATAAGACAACCCATTTGGACTTGGGGATAGTGATGGTCCTTAAACATCAGAATTAACAATAGAAAACGGTCGAATGGATCTGGTATTATTGAGCGGATATGACTGTTTATGGCTTTTGGAAATAATACACGTTTCACAAGGTAAAGTAGTGTACTGAGTAAATATGTCAGGAGGTAACATTTTTAAATACCCCAAAGAGGGATGGTCCAACCGGCGATGCCACAACCATGCCTTCCGGTCAACCATGCCGTGAGTGAGCGCCACCTCCCCTTGTTGGTCCACATCGTCAACAAAGTAGAGTCCGTTTTTCTCAGAACCATGCTCAACTATCTTCCCGTCTGAATATACTACAGAAGATAGAATGTGGGATGTATGAGTACTTTGCAATTCAACTCTTTGGTAAGGTGACTAATGGACAACAATTTATCAGATAAGGAGGGAACATAAAGACAGTTTTGTAAAGATAGAGATGGAGTCAACTGAATGCTTCTGGCTCCCTGGACTGGGGAACAACCACCATTGGCAGTTCGAACAGATTTTTTAGTAGGATAAGAATACTGACAAAAGTCTATGATATCATATGACATTGTGTCGGTTGCACCACAGTCAAATATCCACCACGGATCTTTTTCTGTCTTATAAGAAACACAAGGGTCTTTTTGGTTAGGGAAAACATTTGAGGGGTTAAATTCAGACAGGAGGAGAACAGAGGGACCTGGAGGAAATTTCCCTCCAAGTCCTTTACCTTTATAAGGGACGGTCCCCTCACTCTCCCGGCTAAGGTTTCGGTCGCCTCCTTGCATTTGTATATGCGCTCCTTCTAGAATTTTCTCTCTCCCTGCATTTTCCCCCGCCATGCCTCCAAAACTTTCTTATGCTTCGCCATCAATGGTGGCCTGAAGCTGCCTGTGGTTGTGCTAGCTAGGCTTCCTTTCTTGCCTCGTTTATGTGTATCCGACCACCACTCCAGATACCCAATCAAATGAAAACAACCTTCGGCGGTGTGCCTGCTTCCTCCTTCGATGCAGCCTTTTCATCATTGCTGCGGGATGAAAATCCAGTGGGAGCTCCTCTACCTGTTCTGATCGCACTTTCCTGTCCTTCTTGATGCTCTGGTCGGTATTGATAGAGCCCACGCGCTATACACGTGAGGCAAGTCCGCTACCTATTCTTGCTGCCTTGGTTTCATTCTGTAAGTTTGATCCCCCTTTCATGATGGCCCTGCTGTGTGCCTCCCTTCTAATATGAGAATATGCTTCTTTGATTGATGGAAGAGGATCTATTTTCAGTATGTCTCCTTTCTTTGTGTCATAATCATCACTGACAGCCTGTAGAAATTGGTATAACCGAATTTTGTTGTTGGAGTTGGTTGTATAAATTCATGTCCTGTGGACAGTGTATTGGATTGGATAGTCTCCTGTCAATCTCCTTTCAAACATACTGGAGTTGACTGTAGATTCGTTCCAATGGTGAGGATCATTGCTTCAAATTGTTGGCTTTTACAGTCAAATCATAGATTTAGAGGGGATCCTTGCCACTGCTATATGTGGATCCCACACCTTTCCATAAATCCCAAGAGGTTGGATAGCCAATATATTAATTGACTATATCTAGCTCTATGTTCTTAAGTATCCAAGTAGCACAGTGGAGTCCGCCTGCCTCCATTGTTCAAACGTTGGATATTCTTTCCGGGGAGGGGGAGCAGTAATGTGTCTGAGCTTCCCCCTCCCATCGATAGCCAGACTGATCTTGCGAGCCCAGATTGCATAATTATGGGCATTCAGTTTTACTGTCAAATTGATCTGTGTATTGGGGGAGGCTTCTACTAGGTGTGATCTGGGTGCCTATTTTTGCAGCACTCCAATACTTGGGACAGATTCATTTGTTCGGTCAAAGGATTGGGTGCCCCCCAGACTATGACGTACTTGACTGGGGAGTTTGGTCGGCCATGAGAAAGGTTATCGGGTGTGTTTTTCAGGTAAGTGATTAGCCTTTGCAGTTCATCGTTTACTGAGGATGAATGCTATCTATGTTACCATGTTAACAAGAATCAAAGAACAAGAACTGAGAAAACGTTTTTCTTATTGATTGAATTAAGACCCTTAGCCTTGTTTAAATAATACATATGGGACTACAATCAAGGGATTTAGGATAGCTATGAAATAATAACCATATCAATCAAAGATATCAACGGGTCACAACACTAATTGTAGTTTCCTTTTTTAACTGATTCTGACACGTCCTCCTCCCCGCGTCACCGAAACTTTACTCGTTGAGAAGATAGTTGGATTAATTTTGTTGGAGATTTTACCATTTGTTTTATTTTGAGATTCATGTCGTTTTCTTATGTAATTGTTCGTTAAATCCGATTAATTTCTTGTCGCACTTGATCATAGGAATTAAGGAAGAGGATCTATCAAATGATTCATCGATAATGCCTAAGAGTTAACTTTCGTTCTAACTTTTAGATAATATTTTGGATCCGGTCATATAAAATAGAATTAAGAGTGGTCTTCAATGTAAGAGTTATTAAAATGTAAGGTCGGAACAATTTTCAAATATAAAAGTTAACATAAAAACAGTTAAAGAAAATGGGCATGAATAACTTGTATAAAAAAAATTTATTACCTTAGGCCTAGTCACATAATGAGTGGATTTGACCCCATATCCTGTCATACGTGAGAGTCTCTAAACTAATAGGATAATATTGTTGTTGTAGAATATGCGGTAGAGAATAATTCTTGGTGGCTAAAAGTCATACCCTGGCCCTGAGGGTTCCTACCACCTCAGTTTCAAGGCGTATGGTAAAAGATGCAAATCAGGAAGTCAGCGGTCTCTTGGGTTAGTGAGGACTTTACTCAAGGACTCAGATAAAGTGTCCCTCTGCAAACGAGCATTCGTCCTAGCAGCAGTAAATATTCACACTGTGGGCGTTTCTGGAATCGAACTCTGGGCGGTAGAGTCGTAGAGAATAAGTCTGCATCTGCATTTGAGGCTTAGAACTGTTGGACTTTGTTTCCTAGAGAATTCTCAGATGCTTAGGTAGAAAAACAATAATATATTGATTATCCGTGGGTAGAAGAACAATAATATGTTCAATATACCCAGTAAATAAGAGTTGCATACCAAAGTGGGAAAACTTTAAAGCATCGTCTCCTGGCACAAGCACAATTGAAACATGGGAGTTCTTTCATTGTCAACGTATTATTTTATTTTATTCTTAATCTCATATTTATTTATGACATAATAAGAATTGTTTATCAGTTATTATTGTTTAAACCGCATAAGAACTGTGACATAGATAATCCTGGAAGCTTGGTTAAGTCTTGGTCAACTATAGGTTATATGATACAAGTATTATTAAATTATTCCTTGTTCACAGAATGGAATCATAGGGAGTCGTTTCGAGTTGTCCGGAAGCTTCAGGGATCTTTTGGGATTCTATGAAAGCATCGTATTATTACCATGTTTTGTTAGTACATAAAAGTTAGGTACTCAAACAAGATATGGCTCATGAAAGCCTTTATTCTTTTGTGGGTTGATTACGTAATTCAAGAGCAAGAGGACATGGCAAATTTAGACCGAAGAAATTCATTTTCAACACCAGTTTCACAAACGAAATTCGATAATACTTGGGTAATAGAATTCAATCTTAGCAGATTTGAAATTAATTCTTAGTATTTATTTCTATCTTATCAGATATCAACAACCTTTTTTTTTTGTTGACAATAAGATATAAACAACATGTATATGTTTCCTCTACTTATAATTACAACTACCTCAGTAATGTTGTAGTCTCTTGTTTCTCTCTATGTCTTGTTAAATAACTTGGATTACCGGGCGGGTCATTATCTTCTTTCAGGAGCTGACATACGAACTCCGTCTGACATATATAGAGGCATTTGATACCGTTCATATACAAATCGAATGATGTGTTCTAATCGATACATGTTCAAGATAGAACCTATCAATTGGACGATCCGTCTTGTCATATCCGTCATTTTTCACGAACTGAGAGGATTCAAACCACCACTATATTGTTTTAGGAAACAATTAAGTCCCAGGACATAGTTCAGTTGGTACTCAGGTTGGGATTTGTTCCAAGAAGTCAAGAGTTCGATTCCATGGACATGCACAGTGTGAGTGTTCCACTAGGCCGAAGGCCTGGTTTACAGGGGGACACCTTGCGTGGGTAATTGCGTAAGTCCTCACCCAATCTAGCTGGGTCCCTGATTTGCATCCTCCACTATGCTCCTTGGAGCTGAGACGGTAAGGACTGTCAGGACCAATGAATGACATTTGGCTCGAAGTAAACAATTAACCTCAAAATACTTTGATGTTGTCCACTAGACTATACTTTTGCAGGCATGTCATATTAAGTAATTACTATCTACTTCTGAAGCATAAGCAATTTATTTTTTCATTTCAAAAGTGGCAGTTGTAAGGCTTCTACTCAACAGCATGAGCGTTAGGCACTACTACCTCAAACAGCATCACCATTAGGCACTACTACCTCAAATACACACTGAAGGAAACATCCAATCATAGACTATTAACATCATCTGATTCTTTTTAAATAATAAAAAAAAACACAATATACATTGAAATAATGCTGCTTTGACCAGGACAAAAATATAAAATATTACTTGGGGGAACCCATGATGTTGTGCTTCTGTTTCATCATATTCAGCACGCCTGAATATAATATGTCACACAACTCTGAATATCATATACCTCAGCATCAATGTTCATCTCTTCATGATATCATCTTTGTCTTTCTTTACAGTGAAATCCCAGAGGTCTCCATACTTCTCATTGAAATCCCATATGTCCATGGTGTTATAATCAGCTATTAACTTGTCTCGAGCACCTCGCTCCATGTTATATATCTGAGGCTCAAAGTTATGTGCTTCACTTGGCTTAGCCATCTCAATAGCACAAAATACTACCGCGAAAATCGCTGCTCCAATGTACAAATACTCTCCCTGGAAGTTGAAGTGTGAAATAAATTAAGATTCAAGATTAAATTTTGGAATGGACTTGGCCAATTAAGAAACATATATGGCATTACCGGAGCATGAAAGTACATCCCAGCTGCAATTGCTGGGGGAAATAGCCAAGATATAAGGCCTGCCCAATCACAAAAACAAGGCAAAAGATTAAATGATGATTGAATTTGTTAACTTCCCATCAGGAAACAACTTCTGTGTGTTTCTAACGCATGGGTATGGTTGCGTATATCCGATCCTCTCATACTTCGCTACAGATGAAAGTTTCTAAGACAATGGAGTAATGTTGTTGTTGTGGTGGTTGAAGTTGTTAACTTCAGTTCTAGTACTCAAAATGGAGTAGGAATTTTTATAGATTCTACATGCTGGTAATTATTCTTGAGTGCCTGTTTTAGGTGTAAAATAATTGGCACACTTGATGAGTAGCAAGAATGAGTACCTTGGAACCCTGTGGGAGGGCCTATTGATGTATACTCTTCTGCAAGTGAATCCCAAATCGATCCTGAAACAAACAGCTTTTGTATAGTTATGTCTAACTTGGAGGATGACACACTCTTCCTTGACTTTGGAATATGATGGACTAAAGCAAAATGACTGACTAAATTGGATGCGCTTCTTATATTGTAAAGTAACTGTTGATCGACATAGATTGACGCAATTTTCATCATGGGTCACCGGGAAACAAACTCTCTGTGTTTTTAATACACGAGTATAGTTGCATACATCTGAACTCTCCATACCCCGCTATAGACGAGAGCCTCTAAAGCAATGGGTAATGTTGTTGTATATTGAGAAGAGTTTTTAGGCAGAGCAAGAAGTGTGTAGGAACACAATTATCCATCCAATTTTTGTTCCTATTGCTCTCCACTAATGGGTGGCTCTCATTAGCCCTCATAAGCAGCAGTATTTCATCTTCTTGAGCTTTTCAGATGCAAGCGAATTAGCTAAAGGAAAGTTAAGTTTGCTGCTGCTGGGAAGTGTTTATCCAATTGGATATTGCCTCTTTTCACATGTCGTGGATATTTGGATTGGATTACTCATAATGTTTAAGAACTTTAGTCTAACAATGCTATTACTATAGTTATTACAACAAAAAAATGTCAATTATTTAAGTCTCGTTTTAAACAACAACAACAATCATACCCAGTATATCCCAATATCTTTCTAAAATGGGACAAAGAATGTCACACATGTCTACTTAACACCCAACACGCCACATCCATGAATACCCAAATAAAGCAGCAGTAGCAACACCAAGTTACAGCTAATTAGAACCATTACCTCGATCCTCTTCACTTTCAAAATAAGTATGGGCCCCATCCCATTTTCCATACTCAAACTCATCCTGCATCAAACAGCAGAAAACAACTCAAAAACTTATCCCTGCTATTACTTTCGCTCCAAAAATATCGTCATAGTTGACTATAATAACACATTTTTTGGACAGAGAGAGTATCAGTTGATAAACACAAATAAATCAGCAAAGGCAAATGGCTAGAAAAAACATACAGGCGGAGCCCCATTAGTCCTCCAGCGATCAACAAAGTCTTCATTAAGGTCAGGCTCTATTTCTGATAGACCAGCTGCATACAATCTTGTTGAGCTTCTTTTTCTATGTTCTTTGAGTAATATTGAACCTTGGTTGCCATGAGCAGATGGGTTTCTTGAGTGGAGTTCAGATAGACTAACTTTGGAGGAAAGCAGAATCTTGGCAAGTGATTGAGAGGAGAGTAGTGGGAGTGTTACTAGACCTTCCATTATCTGCCAATGTTGTTATATGGTTAAGTTCTTGTAAGTTTTCTTGAAGATAATGGATGCTGAAGTGCACATGGTACCACACATCTTTTATCTTTTCCTGTCCTTTGATTAAGGAACATTATATACATGTACACACCGTTTTCATTTCTAATAGAGTCAAGGACACAATTCCTTGATTTTGAAATATGATAAAATAAAACAAAATGACTCACTAAATTGGCCGCGCTTTTTATATTGTGAAGTAACAGTTGATCGACATAGCTTGACGCATCATTATGGATCATCGGAAAACAACCTCTATGTGTTTATAACACATGGGTATGGTTGCGTACATCCGATCCCCCCATGCCCCACTATAGACGGGAATCTCTAAGGCAATGGTGTAAAGTTGTTGTTGTATATTTATGTACACACACAACATACATTTTTTTTTGGCGAAAAAGAGTTTTATTATGAATCCTCACTTGCGACGGAGGGAAAGCCATATTACATAAAAGAGCGTACGTCAGTAGGATAACGTTACTATGTGGTCTAATATAATCTACAATTATAAGGGTGACGTCTATTTGGAGGAGCCTATCGAGGGGCAACATTCAGCCATATATGATATGGGGTTAATTGCACCTGGTATCCATTGTTTTCCACGAAGTTTTAAGTAGTATCCAATGTTTCATGAAACACACTTGGCATCCAGACTTATAGGGTTAATAGACATCTGGCATCCTGCAACCGGGAAAGCACCTGCTATAGGCGGTTTTTAGCAATTTTCCTTTTATTTTTCACTTTTCTCCCACTTGGGGCCCAAAATTTTCAAACCATGGTTAATTCCACTTTCTTTCAATCATCTTTCTCTTCCTCCTTTTTCGTTTTCTTCTTTCGTTTTTAGATTGCAGGAGCATAACCACAGCAATCCGAAATATTCACCAAGCATGATCTTAATAAAAGGGTTGAATCTAGCTCATGGTTCTACAAGTTTATCATTATACAAGTCCTGAAGCAGCTTAGTTGTTTACTAATGGAATCTTGACATAGAACTTCCCGGCTTTGAAATACAGAAGCCCATGCTTGTGTAATTTTTCTAAATTTATCAAATAGGCATTCGTAGAGTTGGAATTTTACACAGTTCATCTACCTTTGTGATGATGCAAAATCCAGCAAATTTGCAGAAATTTCACAGGAAGAAGAAATCCAGCAAATTTGCAGAAACCAGCAGAGCTATTCCACAACCCACAAAACCTGTTCAAGAATCCAGCAGAGCAGTTCCTGAACCCAGCAAACCAATTCCAGAATCCAGCAAAGCTCTTCAGCCGGTGCGTATCTCTTCACCTTCATTTTGTCCGGCCGTCTTATTTTCTATGACTCTGCGATTCACTTACTTGCCCTTTTTATCCTTCAGGTTGCTCAAGTTTGTACAAATTGTGGGGTCAGAAGATGAAAGGGGAAGAAGGGAAAGGGGAAGAAGATGAAAGGGGAAGAAAGGAAGAAGATGAAAGGGGTGGGGATGAGGTGGGGTGTAGGTTTTTTTTATTGATTTTTGAATTATTTTTTATTAAACTTTTAATTTATTTTGACTTTATTATTTTATTAATTGTAAACTGTGGTTAAAGTCAGGTTAAAAGTAGGGTTAGGTCCGGTCAAAGGTCGATTTCAGCGGTCAAAGGTCGTCCAGCCGGTCATCTGGATGCCAGGTGTCTATTAACCCTATAAGTCTGGATGCCAAGTGTGTTTCATGAAACATTGGATGCTACTTAAAACTTCGTGGAAAACAATTGATACCAGGTGCAATTAACTCATATGATATGTCACATTAAAACATTGCTGAGTAAAACCATCTTTTTGGATAAAATCTTGGACGAAAGAAAAAACGTACATATTTATATGACTGAAATGTTTATAACCATACATATTATACATACATGTATATTATATGTTTGGATATATATGTTTCTGATTTGATCGGTTGTACTTCATCGTTTTCTGACTCGTTTAAGACCTTTTACTTATGGTTTGAGAATTCTTTAAGAATACTAATGAACGATTGCGTGACGAGGAATTCTTATAGGGCCTTATGCCTAAATTGATAACCGGCTATGTCAAAAATTCATTCTATGACAAATTTTCTCGCAGACTTTAACATTATGCAATTTATCCTTTTTCAAGTCAAATGAAGTCGACTTAACAAATATCGTTTTCAAGAATATAGTTTAGTGTATAAGAGTTCATGGAGACAGATGATTAAGGTTAGGGAGATTTAGACAGGATATAGAGTCACCTTAGAGTATACTTAGGGGCTTTCTATACTCTTTACACTTCATGTTGACTTTGTATTTTTGTTTTATCTTAATTTCAGAAGTTTTCTATTTGTATTATTAAATTCCTTCACTAGTACATTAGCACACTATATTTCTATATTAATGTATCATCTATGCAAGTATATATAAAGCGGAGGTCTTACTTGAATCAAACTCTCTATTCCTTGGGATGAATGTATTGTTGGTCTATCTTTACCCTCTGCAGACCCTAGCGATAAATTTTGCTGTTGAAAAGTTTATTTCGAAACTAAAAATCCGGGAACGGTCTCAACTTTTCCGAATTAATATTTTTCTTAAAGAGCTTATTTAGAACTTAGAAGGAGTAATCTTTTTGATGCATATGGTAAAACCTTCCAAGATTGTTGCACGAAAATTTTCTTAGCTAGATTAAAAGTGTCCTCAGCTAGTCAAGACATTTACAAACTTCACCGTTGTTGGGAAAAATAAAAAATGCTTTAAAAAATGTTCAAAATTTATATAAAGAACACTTAAGAAGTTGGATTAGAGAAATTGATGTCAAACTCTGATTTTGAGTTTGATATGTGAGACCATACTCTGAATTTTGAGTTCGATCTCTGATTTTGGTCTAATATTGTTGTATGCACCACTGGATGTTCGACGAAGAAGATTGCTGAATATTGGATCCTGAGTTTAGTTTCAAGTGTTCAGTTGCAACGTTCAAATCATTTAAATTGTGAGCTAAAACACTTACTTTCAACCATGAACGGTCATAAACTACATTTGGAAATTCCGTTCTACATAGAAATATTAAATTAATTTTTTTCTTATTAAAAAATAAAACATATAAATACAATTATCTTAAGATTTTGTAGAAAGACTTTTGAAAAATGAAGCTGAATTTTTTTCTCTTCTTTTTTCTTCTTTATCTGATATTAATCACTTCAATAAACAAATTCAAGTCTTTTTCTCGTAGAGCAAACGACAAAAACAAGGTGTTATATCGTGGGAGACATATGCCAATAATCTACCTTGCTTAATTGGTAGAAGCAAAATTTGATTTAAGAAAGCTATCAATAAAGACAGTAATTAATACTCACGCCGTCTTAAAAATATTGTCATATTTAATCAAATACTATTTAAAATCAAATTGTCAAAGTGTTTTACAATTTTGTCAACGAAATGATGTGAAGACTATTTTTACAATATGTGTTGAGTACTTTAAAAATTTTGTCTTAACTGAAATTTGACCAGATACAAACATTGAATAACTATAATAGCATTTTTGAAACGGAGGGAGTAATAATTAAATGAAGAGCAGTGATTAATGCCAGTCTTAAATACCATGCTATCTATTAATTATGTCTCCATAATAAGATGTTCTTTCTATTTATAAACCAGAAGGGAATACATGGTTCACCTTTTTTTTTCCTTATTTATTTTTGTTGGCCTCTTTCTTCCTTTCTTTTTTTTCCTTTTGTTATTCTGTTACCCCTCCAGCCCCTCATTTTGTGTATTTCTTTGTCCAGATCAAATTTTAAGTGAGACCTTAATATTTAAGTTCAAGTCACTTGAGTTCGAAATTTGAATTGATATATCTTTTGATTCAGTTTGGTGCAATCATGCTTAGAACTAAACGTACTCATAAACTACATATGCTTAAATACAACTTTTTTTTTTACCATTACATACAATATTTAGCACCACACCTTTTTATTTTTATTTTTTTTATGTCAATGTGTGAAGTCTAGTTCTGAAGTATTTAAATATTATCTGGATCATATCTAAAAGTACATAATATTTGTTTTAAAAATTGTTCTGCTACATGCATTTTTCTATTGCATCCTAATAATGGTTTATTGTTAAAGAGCTTTATTAGCTTTTTTTTTGGTAGCTTGACTTTTAAGTTGAATTGGAAATGCAATACTCTTTTTCTTAACAATAAAACAGAAAGGAAAACAACCACCAAAAACCGTCATTGTTCCTGATATTTATTGCCAAATTGTATGAAGTACAGCTATAAAAGAGAAAAAAAATATAAAGAAAGAAAAACAACCACAAAATAAAAGCGAAAAAACAAAAAAGAGAGAAAAATAACTCACCATAGGACGTCATTATTCGTTATATTTATTGTCAAATTATATGAAGTACAACGGAAAAAAAAGAGAAAAATAAAAAAGAAGTCCATAACCTAATAAAGAAAACATCAAACAAAATAAAGTCAACGCCGTCTGTGGGGATCGAACCCACGACCACGTGGTTAAAAGCCACGCGCTCTACCACTGAGCTAAGACGGCAACTGTTACAAGTATTATAAACAATTATAGAATTCACTTTTCTGCAGGGAAAAAAATCGGAGAAATTATGTGTAGTCATGGTAATTTGTGTATTGTGTTTCCTTGGACGGTATCTCCTAACCCTCAATCCCTTCACCCCATCTATGACTATGTGACGCGTGGCACAGAGTGGGATACTGAGGTTAGATGCGGGTGACCCTCATCTAGCCTCACCGCCCCTCTTGCTGCCATGTGTCGTGTGGTGACACGTGAGATGAAGGAAAATGGGTGAAGGGATCCTATCCCGTGTTTCCTTAGTTATCTACTTGGACTTCAACTAACGTAACTGTGATTAAATAGATGAACAACAAAACCCGAAGTTGCATATATAAACCAACCACCCTCTCACAAAAAGACCATTTTCTGAATAATCGAATTTTAGCTATCTAAGTTTTCTGGAAGTTGATTATGAGTCGTTTTTAAGACTACTGCAGGTAAGAATAAAGTGTAATTTGTAACTTCAAATTTTATGTTATGGCTTAGTGCTGGTTTTGGTTTAAAGAAGTATCCATATGGGTATTACAACAGTTCCAAACTATTAGAGATTTTTTTTTTGTTTTTTTAAGAGAAAATAATGTACATGTTCCTATTATTGTGTTATCTATACATGTACATCTAAAGTTAGGGGTCTCACTAAAAACAAACTCTTTATCTTTTGGGATGGAGGTATTGTTTGTCTGTCTCTCACCCTTCCCAGACCTTAGAAATAGCTTTTGAAGTCGTTATGATATACTAGGTATGATGGTTGTTGTAAGAGAAAATACTACCGGCTTGATGCGTATAATTTACAATGATCTAAGTAGCATCTTGAATTGGGGTGGGGGGTGGGGGGAAAATTGAACTCACTTTTCCCAACTGCTACCACATATTGGGGATAGGATCCCCTTACCACAAGAGGGTACGGTGACGCGTGACCGCGTGACACGTGGTAGCAAGGGGGTGGTGAGGCTAGATGAAAGTCACATGCATCTAGTCTCACCACCCTTCCTTGCTGCCACGTGTCACGTGGTCACAAAGAGAGTGAGAAAAGTAGGGGTGAGGAGATCCATACCCCACATATTGGAGCTGCAGTGCAGCCACTTTCTAGTACTTATGAAATGTAATTCCGAGATAGACCTGTCTTATTTATGGAGTATTACATTAACAATATTCGCAATAATGGCAGAGAAATTATAAAATACCTTTGAAGTAAGTGGAGCTAGTTACTTTCTAACCAATTAAATTACAAAATAGATAAGATATATGTGAGGCTCTTATATAATCACTATCTTCTTTGATTTATAGGCAGATATTTATACGTGATCATTTCATTAAGTCATTAATTATTCTTTATTTGTTTTTGGAAAGAACATTAAACCTTTTATTATGGAAATATTAGGGCCGCACTTCATCATCGAGATCAAGAATAGGGTGTTTAGCGAACCGAACTGTTCACAAACAGTTTGAGTTTGATCGTTGATTTCAACTAAACGAGCCAAGTTCGAACACTTAAGATTCGTTTAGTAAAACGAGCTGAAATGTTCGTGAATTGTTTGACTCATTTAAAAATTATAGCGTTTTCGATCAGACTTCGAACAAATTTTGAAGCTCGTTAAAACAAATAAGCCGAGACGAGCAGAACTATTCATTTACCTAAAACTAGAAAACTCTCTATTCAGCTTGATTTGGCTCGTCTACGGCCCTAATCAAGACCATATCTTTTATTTTAAGGTAAATTAATGAAGCAAAAAGAAGGGGAAAAAACTAATAAATTTTCTTAGCATTCACTCCAAGATATTTCTGTTCTTTCTCGTGCAACTCAATTCTATCTTTTTATATATATATATATATATATATATATATATATATATATATATATATATATATATACATACATATATATATATTCTAAACCAATAATTTTCACTTCTTGTCATTTCTAGAAATCAAAACCGAATTCTGCAATTGATTATGCAATTAGGAATAGGAGGTAAATTTGAATTGATTATATTCTTAGATCTTCAAGATTTCAGTTGGGAAGGTTCATTCGAAAATCTAAAATTTTAATTTTTAGAAATCAAGACCGGATTATGCACTTAGATATACGATAATTTTTGTTGTTATTAGGATATACTGGATATGATTGTTGTGGTTGTATATGAGGGTGTTAAGAAAATTCGGCCAACTTTCAGGCATAGTGTGCGTACAGTATATATACATCTCAACAGGGTGCCTGAAGAAGGAAACTTCCTACACTATAAAGCTAGAACCAAGAAGAGATAATCGACAAGATTGCAAAAGATATATAAAACAAAAGTTGAGGACGAGTTTTGGATCAACTGGTTTTGAGGTTAGTGATTCGAGTCGCAGAACAGCCTCTTGCACAAAGGTGCAAGATAAGACTGTGCACATCAAATCGCGAAGCGATCTAACACCTCTTCGGACTCTGCATAAATACGGAAGCTTAGTGCACCAAGACATCCTATATACACCAAAAGTTACGCTAACAGAGGTATATCTGTATTGATGATATTCTTAGATCTTCAGGATTTCACTGGAGAAGATGTATAAATTTGGTAAGATGTTCCTTCTTTTTCATCTCAGTTTTAGTAACGTATTGTATCGAGTTGAGATTACCTAGCAAAGTTCAATACCAAAGTCATATATAAAAGTAATAAATTAACATAGTTTTGTTATAAAACAAAAAACACACTTTGTATGTGAGATCCACCACATATCATTTAATAAAACTACGTAATTTATCAATTTGATACCTCTCTTTCATACAAAACTTTAATATGTAACTGTTTCATTCTCCTGATTTTATTCCCGTCTGTGTGCTCTCAAAAATTTATCAATTTGATACCCCATCTGCCTCACATACCTTTCTGCAGCACTTTTTTATATCTCCTAACGGATTCTATTGCGTACCATTTTTATCTGGTAAAACCAATATAAATTACTCTGATTTCATCTAGCCAATTCTTTTTTTTTTCTTTTTTTTGTTCATGGAAAGCAACATTATGGGCTTTTCTTAGTCCAGTTAGATGTAACCCATTTTCTATATCGTGGAAACCAGTTTTCTAGACTTTCTTCTTCTTTCTCCTTCATTTAAGCTGGTTGGGTTAAATCTTGCTACATCAGTTTTCTGGTCAAATTACACGTTTAAACATTTGACCCCTTTAACCTTTCTACATTCTTATTTTTTCCAATAACGCTTATAAATACATTGTTTCTAGAAATATGGTAAGAATCAAAAGATATGGGGTTGTCTGACTAAATATATGAAGACAATCGTGCTATAGGTATTGTGATATAAAACTAATATTCAAATGAGATATTTGGTAGATAAGTTGACTAACTACTTTGTAAATAAGTTTTGTAGATAAAGTTTATCTATTAGGTAGGATATCCTTAGTTGTAGAAGTAGTAGTTACAAACTTCCTTGTATATGTGCGTGTAACTCCTGTATTCTTTGAAGGCATACAGATATACTGATATCAATACACTGATACATTTCTTCATGGTATCAAAGCAGGGAATTTGATCCATTCATCAAATTCATCGTCGCTTTTTCCTGATATCAGCGGCATTTGTTTTTTTCGGTGGTCTTCAAATCGCAGCACCATTATTCTTCATCTTGCTGTCTCATCTTGCGTT
This sequence comes from Eustoma russellianum, assembly GCA_036186865.1. NCBI lineage: Eukaryota > Viridiplantae > Streptophyta > Magnoliopsida > Gentianales > Gentianaceae > Eustoma > Eustoma russellianum. The sequence continues at coordinate 5,747,458 of AP025046.1, forward strand.
TTCATCACCTTATCTCATGGCGGATCAATCAATTGTCACCACTGATCCCAAGTCACCATACTATTTACATCCATCAGATCATCCTGGTCTTCTTTTTGTCACTCAGCCATTGGGTGAAAATGGCGAAAATTTTTTTGTTTGGCGAAAAGCTTTCGTCAATGCTTTGCGCTCCAAAAAAACAGGTTTTGTTGACGGTATCATCCAGCGTCCGGATGTTACTTCCACGAATTATCCCGTGTGGCAGCAGTGTAATGCTCTCGTGTTGGCATGGCTACCAAATTCCTTGGCAAAAGAACGGCAAGGAATGGCGGCACATGCAGACACTGCACGTGATGTGTGGCTTGATCTGGAGGAGCGATTCACACAAGGGATTGATGCACGTGTGTATGAGCTCTGTCGCGCCATTGCCTCACTCCGGCAGGACAGGAGTACAGTTTCGGCCTATTATGGACGACTCAAAATTCTTTGGGGGTGAACTGCAGTCTTTTGATGAAATTCCCATATGTACTTGTGGGCAATGCACATGTGGCTTGTCAAAAGAGATGGAGAAGGTTCGCGAGAACGAGATGGTGTGTAGGCAGCATGATGGTTTGTATCGTCTGCTTCAGCATTCGGCTAGTCAGAGTTTCGCCATAATAAAATGCAATGACTCAGTCTGGCATAACCGCATGGGTCATCTTCCTCTTTCCAAGTTTTGTTTTCTTCCTTCTATTGTTGTTTCTACTAAACAAGTATTTTGTGATGCCTGTAGTCGCGCAAAACAAACTCGTTTACCATTTCCTCTTAGCACTAGCACAACTATGCAAATTTTTGATCTCATTCATTGCGATATTTGGAGAGCTTATAAAATATCTAGTTTGTCTGGTGCACATTATTTTTTAACCATTGTTGATGATTACCGTCGTAGTACTTGGGTCTATTTGATGAAATCTAAATCCGAAACTAGTCATTATTTGCTACATTTTATCAAATGGGTTCGCACACAGTTTAACAAAACAGTCAAACGAGTCCGTAGTGACAACGGCTTGGAGTTTACCCATGCTACCCTACTTACTTATTATGCTGATCATGGCATAGAAGCCCAAACTTCTTATGTTTACACTCCGCAGCAAAACGGGGTTGCTGAGCGTAAACATCGTCATATTTTAGAAGTAGCCCGTGCCCTTTGTTTGCATGCAAACTTGCCTATCATGTTCTGAGGGGAATGTATTCTCACTGCTGTTTATCTTATTAACCGTATGCCAGTTACTATTCTTTAAAATAAAACGCCATATGAGCTTCTAATGGGGTGTGTTCCTAATTATTCTCATCTTCGTGTCTTTGGTTGTTTGTGTTATGGTTATACTTATCATCATTCTCGTGACAAATTTGCTCCTCGATCTGCACCTGATGTCTTTCTTGGTTATCCTCATTCTCAAAAGGGCTATAAAATATTTGATCTATCGACTCGTAAGGTTTATGCGAGTTGTGATGTGTCCTTTTATGAACATGTTTTTCCTTTTGCAGTTAACGCTTATCTTGATACATCTCGTAGTCTTGATTTTAGTCCCACGGTTTCTACTTGGGAACCTGTTGAGCCGCAGCCGCCTGTTGCCGACGCTTCGCCAAGCCCAGCTGAGCCTTTGCAGCCTTCAGTTGATCTGCCCCTGCCCATAGCCGAGGCATCTTTACCTTCGGCTAGTTCGTTATCCTCATCCATTGCTTCGCCTTCTTGTCCAGTCGCTCCCTCGCAGCCCACACGCAGTTTTCGTTCTCGTCAGTTGTCTCGACGCCTTACAGATTTTGACGTTGCGTTGCCACCTTCCTTTGTACCATCAGCGGCCTCACCTGCTCCTACAGCAAACTCTACGGTATTTCCCTTATCTAGTTTTCTTTCATACGCTCGATTATCTCGCTCTTAATATGGTTATGTCGCGGCCATCACCACCAGGGATGAGCCAGTTTCTTTTAGCCAGGCTGTTAAGCATGCGTATTGGTGCAAAGCCATGCAACGGGAAATATCTGCTCTTGAAGTGAATCATACGTGGTCGGTTGTCCTTTTGCCACCCGGCAAACGCACTATTGATTCTAAATGGATCTACAAAATTAAGTATAATCCTGATGGCACTATTGAGCGTTATAAGGCGCGTTTGGTGGCTCGTGGATATACTCAGATCGAGGGTGTTGATTTTCATGAGACTTTCGCCCCTGTGGCCAAGTTGGTCACTGTCCGGTGCCTATTAGCAATTGATGTTGTTCGTGGTTGGCATGTTCACCAATTAGACGTCAACAATGTTTCTTACATGGTGATCTCACAGAGGATGTTTATAGGCGCATTCCACCTGGTTTCTCTCGTCAGGGGGAGAATAATGTTTTCAAATTACGAAAGTCTTTGTATGGTTTGCGCCAGGCGTCACGCAATTGGTATGCTAAATTCACTGCTTCTCTTATGACCCTCGGTTATATACAATCCCATGCTGACGCCTCCTTGTTCGTATTGTCCGTCGATTCATCTTTTGTTGCTGTGTTAATTTATGTTGATGATTTTATTGTGGCTGGTAATGATCTTACTCGCATTGTGGCATTGAAAACCTACCTTGATCATAAATTTAAAAACAAGAACCTGGGTCCGCTTAAATATTTTCTTGGAATTGAAGTTGCTCGTTCTCCTTCTGGTATGGTATTGAATCAACGTAAGTATGTTCTTGATATCCTCATGGAATGTGGACTTCTTGGTTGTCATCCTGCTAGCACTCCAATGGATCAAAAGGGCCAGTTTCCTGAATCTGATCCACTTCTTGATGATCCTTCGTTTTATCGTCGTATTGTGGGTCGTTTACTTTATCTTACTGTTACGCGTCCTGACATTTGCTTTGCTGTTAATACGCTTAGTCAGTTCATGCATATGCCAGCAGAATAATGTTGACAAACAAAAATGACAATCAATCTCAATATGTTTCGTTCGCTCGTGAAAAACAGGATTAGCCACAATATGCAACGCTGCTTGATTGTCACAATGAAGAACCACCGGCACAGAAACCGAGACACCAAGATCAACTAGAAGACGACGTAACCAGACAATCTCACTAGTCGCATAGGTCATGGCACGATATTCAGCTTCAACAGATGAATGGGAAACGGCAGACTGTTTCTTGGACCGCCAAGAAATGGGGGCATAACCAAGAAAAATCAGATATCCCGTAGTAGAACGACGTGTAATGGGACAACCAGCCCAGTCATCATCACAATAGGCTTGAAGACACAAAGATGTATCAGCGGGAAAGAAGAGCCCTATTTTCGTTTATATAACTACAAATTGTACTACCGGCCAGTTGAAGACGTTTGTCACTGCTCCATTATGTGTCATTATCTTCGTTTGATAGTGGACATGTCAGTTTGTTAACGTTTGGAAATGTTTGTGTATAAGTTTGGATCATGTGGGGGATTGTTGGAAAAGTACGTCAAAAGTACTTTAACATGTGCTCCAAACTTACATATAAACATGTAAGATGTTGTTTGGGAGATTGAAAGATGAATTGAACACTTTGAACTTGAAAGAGATCACTTGGATCGATCCATGTGTAAGTTGGATCGAACCAAGTGAAAGCTGAAATGAAGTTGAGTGTTTTGTTGGACATAGATCGATGTGACAGACATCGATCGATCGATGATGTGAGGATGAAAATCTGGAAGTCTCTGTCAAACATTGATCGATCACATAGATTGATCGATACACCGATCGATCAATGTGGTCAGGATGAAAAGTTGGAGCTCTCTGTCCAACATAGATTGATGACATCGATTGATCAATGTGCCAAGAGTCAGAACTTTTCATTTTGAATTGCATCTTTTGATCCAAGGTTCACTTCCCTTCATCTATGAGCGGCTAGCAACTGACTTGGAGGTATCCAAAACTGCTGAAATGAGTTTTAAAGTTGTCTTTAACACAACCCTAAGGCTTATAAATATAAAACCTTGCTATCTTGAATACATACAACAAGTTTTTGCAAAATTCTGAGAATTTCATCACTTTGTCTCCTCCAACTCTTATTCTCCATCACTCACTTCTACAAACAAATTCAATCTCTCTCCCTTAGAGCAAAAGGAAGAGAGAAAACCGTTATATCCTGGGAAACATTTGCTTGAAGACTACCTTGCTCGTTGGTAGATGCAAAATTACTTTAAGGACCGTGACAATCTAGTCATGTCTCGGCTATTGTTTATCCTTATTGTTTAATTGGTTTCCGTCGACCCATATTTTCCAACACTATCAACTTCTCTTTAGTTCAAAACTTATCTTGCTAAACAATTGGCAAAAACAACGGATTATAATTAAAAAAATATACTCCATCAAACAGTAAAAATTAAAATTAAAAATATTGTTCGTGATCAAATAATGCACTGAATGATGACTCATTAATAGTTTCGAGTTAAGCTATGGAAGAATATCACGTAAAACTATAAGCTAGAAAAGTCACTTGTAATTTGTTCTTGATTACGATTTTCAATAGGAAATTACCTTTCACATTAGTTGAACTTGTTGATACTCCCTAATAGATTTCCATTTCCAATGAAATCAATGACACACTCTTCTTTGACTTTGAAATATGATAGAATAAATAAAATGACTCAATAAATTGGTTGCGCTTATTATATTGTGAAGTAACAATTGATCGACCACCACAAAAAAATTGTGGTTTGCCGACGGAAAAATCACCGACGAACAACGTATAGTCGTTGTTTCGTCGGTAATACCGACGACTCTGCGACCAAAATAATGTAGTCGCTAATTGCGACGAAAGTACGATGAAATTCGTTGTCGCTAAAAGAAAAATAGTCAGTCAGGTGAATTACGTCGGTGATTTGTCGGTGTCTCGTCGCTATTCTGCGTGTTTTTGTTCGTCGCTATTTAGTTTATAACGCTTCGTCGCTATGTCGTCGCAAATGTGTCGCTAAAAGTATAAAATAAATTCGTCGTTTACTAAGTTCTTGGAGTTGTGTATCGTCGTTTTTTTGTCAATGAAACCCGTATGTGGCAAATGTTTTGAATTACTTTCCGTTCGTAATTCGGTTTGTCGTTGTGTCGTCGCAGATACATCGAGAATTAAACACGTGTATTGATTAAGGAAAAAGAAAGCGGTAATTGGGAAAAATACTCATTCATTTAATAATAAGAAGTTACATTATCAAACGAAAAAATAAAAAAAAATCTAAAAAGAGATGCGGAGATGGGCCGTTCACTCTTCGTCATCGGACGAAAGAGTGGCCGCGACATTCTCCGCAAACTCTTTGAGAAGGCGCTTGAGCTTGTAGTATCTAAATTTCATCTTCCGCAGCCTTCTAGTCATGTAGTGCAGTTGCCGCGACTGCTGATGCATGTTTGCCATCAGCATACGGAAGTCGGCGTCCTGCACCGGCATTTGTTCTTGATCATCCTGATGCGGCGGTGGGCCATAGACAGATACAGAACCCTCTCGCTCAACCGATGGTGGTTGAGGAGGAGGCCCTTCTGGAGGGGCACTGTTTGCCCGTCCACCACGCCTTGGGGTTCTTTTAAAACGACGCGGCATATTTTGATTATTTATAACGTTCTATGTGTGTATGTATAACAGCGGATGTTTGGGGTATAAATAGTGAAATGAGCGACGACATAGCGACGACATAGCGACGCATTTGTCAACCGTTGGGAATGTGCAGTGAATGTGCAGTGTGTGCAGTGAATGTGCAGTGATGACCTTTCGGATGTTATAGCGACGACGTAGCGACGAATTAGCGACGTATGTTTATCGTACGATGCAACCGTTGGGAACTGAACTGACACTGCCGAATAGCGACAACTTGGCGACGGAATAGCGACGAAATGCGTCGAATAATGTGAAGAGACGTTTTTCGTCGCTGTTTCGTCGGTAAAGCGTCGGTAAATTCAAAAAAAAAAACCCGCGAAGCCCGTTCTTCTCATTGTATTTAGTTTTTCCGTTTTTCGTCGATACGGTTAGTAGGTTTTTGTCGTTCTATTAAGTTTCGTCGAAGATATAGTTAGGTTTCGACGATACGGTTAATAGGTTTTTGTCGTTCTATTAAGTTTCGTCGAAGATATATATAGTTAGTAGGTTTTCGTCGTTGTATTAGGTTTCGTCGGTATATAGTTGATGTTTAGTCGGTGAATTAGTCGGAAGAAATTTTTCTTAACCACATTTCGCGTATACAGGTGCGTCGTCAGGATTCGTAAGAGATTAAACACGTGTTATAATTATTAAGAAAACAAATACGATATTAAAAAAACAAACTTCATTAATATAAAATTAAAAATTAAAAATTACAAAATATAATAAGAAATATTTAAAAAAAGGTAAATAGCGAAGAGTAGCCACTCACTGTTCGTCATCCGAACAGAGAGAAGCTATACTCTCCGCACACGCCTTCAGTTGGCGTCTCAACTATGCAGATTTGGATTTAATCCGCATCTGCCTTTTATCTATGTAGTCGAGTCGCTGATGATCCGGACGGCAGTCACAACGCAGACCTGGCTCGTTACTGTATCGGGTGGAAGAAGAGAAGCATATTCTGGGAGCTTCCGTACTGGAAGAGCAATATGATCCGACATAACCTGGATGTCATGCATATTGAGAAGAACGTGTTTGACAACATTTTCAATACAGTGCTGAATGTGCCAGGAAAAACAAAAGACAATTCGAAGGCACGACTTGATATGCGCGACCTCAACATGCGACCGGAGCTGCATCCCGTTGGCACATCATACATGCCGAAGTCCTCGTACACGCTGAATGCGGAGCAGGTCAGTGCGTTGTTATCGTGGCTAGGGACGGCTAGATCTCCTGATGGCCATGTTTCGAACCTGTCGAAGAACATCGACGTGAATAAACGCGGTTTGCACGGGATGAAGAGCCACGACTGTCACGTGTTCATGCAACGGTTGATGCCCATTGCATTCCACGAGCTGCTTCCAACCAATGTATGGGAAGCAATTACCGAGATGAGTCTGTTCTTCAGATGTCTTACAGCCACGAGACTCAGGGCGGATGATATGTCAAGGCTGGAGGGCGAAATCCCAGTGATCATATGCAAGCTGGAAACTATATTCCCTCCGGCCTTCTTTGATTCAATGGAACACCTGCCAGTTCATCTACCATACGAGGCACGTGTTGGTGGTCCTGTTCAGTACAGGTGGATGTATCCGTTCGAGAGGTACTCTTTTTTATGTGCATGACATTCTTATGTGTCTAAGCGATATGCATTTGAACATATATTCACTATATGAACAGATATCTCAGGCATTTGAAGCTGAACATCAAGAACAAGGCGATAGTCGAGGCCTCTATGTGCAATGCCTATCTGACGGAGGAAGCATCGACCTTCGTGTCTCATTACTTCGAGCCAGATGTCCCGTCGAGGTGCAGAGATGTTCCCCGGAACGACGACGGCATTTCCAGATCCGGTGTCCTCCCAATATTCACACATCCGATCAGATTTCACGGACAGGGAAAGGAAATGATATTGGGGGACAGCGAGCTGAAGATTGCTCATTCTTATGTTCTGCGCAACTGCCGTCAAGTCGACCATTTCCAGAGGTATAAACGATTTCCCATTTTATTTTGTAAATACCTTGCGATACTCTATCCATTATGTTACAAAGATATACAGGGTACTCATTCGTAATTTGCTTCAGCTTGTTCGTTGATTTATTGCAACACCGTTCACCGGGTATATCGAGCGATGCAATAAACAATGAGTTAGATTCCAAGTTTGCTGATTGGTTCAGGTGGCATGTAAGTTTAGTATTTGCCTGTTACGTGTACGATATGTGATACACATTTATTGCCCCGTTGATGTATACTTACTTGTCCTTTTACAGGCGAGCAAAGGTCATCTGGCTGACGATGAGTACGGTTACATTCTGACGCCAGTAGCCGAGGGTCCATTGAATAGAGTCACGCGACACGACATGTGTTTTGTCAACGGGTATAGATTCCACACAGTCTCCCATGCCAGCCGAAAATCGTCGGAGAACAGCGGAGTGTGTGTCAAGCGTTATGACAATAGCCCGGACGAGGATGACTTCTACGGCTACCTTACTGACATCACTGAGCTCGAATATCCCGCATTGCCTATAAAGCGGGTGGTCCTATTCAAGTGCGAATGGTACGATCCAACTCGAGAAGGTTATCGCGTTGGCACAAAGGTCCACGACCAATATAAGTTGGTAGACATACACCAAGGGCGACGGTACAGAAAATACGATCCATACGTTTTGGCTAGTCAAGCGTCCCAGGTGTACTATCTATCGTATCCAACAACGAGGATGAATGCGAGCTCAAAAGACTGGCGAGCCGTGTGCAAAGTGAAATCGAGCAAGTTTGATGTGAGTATACAGACAGTTTCAGATGGTATGGACGCCGCATTTCAAGAAGAAAACCCGTCCGTTCTAGATACGACACATGTTCAACTGCACGACCTCCCTCTAAATTCATCGAAATTCATCTCAACATACAACCGTCTGACAATATTGAAGACGTAGTCGAAGACGAATACGAGGATGAAGAGGACGACGAGCATGTAGATGAAGATGAAGATGAAGACGAAGATGAAGATGCGTATGAGGATGCAGATGACCAGGAAGATTGACGTTAGCCAAAATTTTTTATGTACCTCTTTATATGAAAGTGTGTATGTGTTGATGTACTTATATTCATGTATATACTACTTTATATTTTGTATTATTTTTTTTTCAAAAATGATAACACCGACGCGTTACCGACGAAATGTTTCGTCGCTAAATTTGAAATAACGACGACCATGAAAAATAGCGACGAAACTAAATAGCGACGGAACTTCCGTCGCTATGTCGTCGCAAAATTTCATAGATATAAGCTGAAATTCCCTTCTTCTTCCCCATTTCCCTCCCCCCGCGAAAACCTCCCCTCCCTCCGGCGAAAACCCCCCCTCGCGAAGAAATCCCCTCCGGCGAACCCCCCCCCCGACGAGCTTCCTCTCCGTTGACCTCCCCTCTCCGGTTAGTTTTTCTTCCTATTTCGTTTTTATTGCAATTACCGTATATATATGTATATGTATATGTATATTTCGTTTTTATGTATATGTATGTATGTACCGTATGTATGTATGTACCGTATGTATGTAAATGTATATGTATATTTCGTTTTTATGTATATGTATGTATGTACCGTATGTATGTATGTACCGTATGTATGTATATGTATATGTATATGTATATTTCGTTTTTATGTATATGTATGTATGTACCGTATGTATGTATATGTATATGTATGTATTTCGTTTTTATTGCAATTACCGTATGTATGTATATGTATATGTATGTATATGTATGTATATGTATTTAATAGATTTGTAAATGTATGTATATGTATATGTATATGTATGTATATGTTTTTAATACATATATACACGCACATATACATATATACGGTACACGCACATATACATATATACGGTATATGTATGTATATGTTTTTAATACATATATACACGCACAAATACATATATACGGTACATATATACGGTACATATATTTAATTTCGTATTTAAATATAGTTAAATTTGTAAAAACTGTTTTTAATAGATTTGTAATATATCTTTTGTAATTTTTGTATATAAATATATGTAAAATTATTAGAAACTGTTTTTTTTGGTAGAATTATGTATGTATATATATTTTTCCTATTTAAATATATTTATAATTATATAATCTATTTTTGGTACATATATGTATATGGTATATATATGTATATACGGTATATATATATATATGCGTATACGGGTATATATATGTATATACGGGTATATATGTATATGGTATATATATGTATGTACGGGTATATACGGGTATATATGGTATATATGCACCAATATTGTTGTTAAGGTTGAATTAGTTGAAATGTGGTGTGCTTGGCCAATGAATGATGCATGTACAAACTGTTTTGTAAGAGGTTTGCATATGATTTTCGGTATGATTTGCATTTGTCTTTGGAGAGGCCATTAAGGCTGGGAAACCTCCGTTTAAAAATTATTAATATGTTCCTCTCAGATCTGATGGCTAGTGACGGTTTACCGACGAGATCCACATACCCACCATCTACACAGGACCTTCAAGGAGAGTTCGATGCGTTCATTCATCAGCATGATACGTATGCCTCGGTTTCGACCGCCGCTCTGGCTGCGGACTCAGACCTTTTACGGTCTGCCGACATGTCCGCACCCCCCAGACATACGACGCCACCCACACCCAGCGTTTCAGCACCTCATCCGGCGTCTGATGCGGCATCGGACCAGGGTGTCATATCAGGGCGTCGTCCCCTCCCTTGGTCAAATGATACCCATACGTAAGTAATGATTAATTTATTTAACATGTTTTCAAATATATTTCACGCGTTATTTTTTCCTAACAACTTAAACTCTTTCAGGTTTGGATCGGACAATGGCGCGCTTTCCGGTTGCATCACCCGGTCCTTCCACCTGAGGCTTGACCCATCTGGATATACCTGGGGCCGTGTCACCCCGGAGACACGTAGGTTCTACTGGGATGAGTTTCAGGTATTCAAATTTGATAAATTTCACTTTTTGATGCGTAATCAATCATTACTTTTCTAACCACACTTTTATTATTCCTCCGTATGATAATTGCAGAAGTCGTACAGCTGGCCAGCCGACATCGCCCGCGACGTGGAGCAGGCCTGGCGGCATAGGGCCGCCAAACGCTACGGGGACTTCGTCAACTCCCTCAAGACCAAGTCGGAGCGTGACCCCACGTGGATAAGGCCTGCCTACGTATCCGAGGCCGTCTGGGCGGCGTGGGTAGAAGGGTGGAGGGACCCTGCTTACCAAGCCCGCAGCGCCCGGAACGCGGCGAACCGGCGCAGCGGCAACGTACAGGGCCCAGCACCTGCCACACACTCAGGTGGATCGGTTTCCCACGCCACCACGATGCGTTCTATGGTGAGTATTTTAATATTGGATTATAACGACCTTCATTGATTTCATTGGATTATTTACATTCATCGACTTAAGTGGATTATTTACATTCAGTGAGTTAAGTGGATTATCTATATTCGTTGATTACTTATGTTGCGCTGTTGTTTTTTTGGTATTCGTATATGGTTACTTTAAGTGGTACATGTGATTTGACTTGGGAGAGGCCTTTAAGGTCGGGATACCTCCGATAAACGAATAGGTCATGCCGAAATTTTTAAAAATTCTGCATATCACTAACATATTTTATTTCATTCTTTCAGCACCAGGAGACGGGGGAGTGGCCAGCCTCCTACGATCTCTTCTACAAGACGCATCGGAAGAGAGCCTCCGACGGAACGGAGGACTGGATCACGACGAAGGCCCGCGACATCAGTGTAAGTAGACTACGATATCATTTGTTTTTTTTCCTTAGTTTGTTTTATTGCTAAACCATAACAATTCATATTCTCATTTCAGGACGAGTACAACAGATTACTCGCAGATAGGGGCGAACAGGCCGACAAGAACCGCGCTTATTGGGATGCGGTTCGGACCGTCGGCCCTCAGAATAAGAAGAAGAAGGAGGTGTACGGGGTTGGATCAGCAGCGCCGCGATTCTTTTCCGAAGTTCTGCATCCAGGTGCTTCCTCTGAGGCCAGCACCTCCGCGCCTTCTGCGACGCCAGAGGATATTTCGCGCCTGGAAGCAGATAATGCGGCGCTGCAGCGTGAGATAGAGTCCATCAGGACGAGGCAAGAGGAGAATTTACAGGCACTGCAGTCGCAGCAGCAGGCGATGCAGCAGGCGCTTCAGCAGGCGCTTCAGCAGGCGTTTGAGCATGCGCAGCATCAGACGATGCAGGTGCAGCAGGCAACGAACCAGCAAATCTTCCAGCTGTCGCAGGTCGTCATGACTTTCATTTCCAACTCCTCGCAGCCTCAGCCTCAGCCTCAGCCCCGCCCTCCTGATGGTCACTCTTCTCCGCATGATCCCCCTCCATCTTCCTCTTCATAGTTTTTTATTTTTTCATTGTTTGTACAGTCTATTTCATTTGTTGTATTGACATTTTCTTTGTACTTTTATATATTCTATCTGACAATTTTACGGATTCTATTTCGTTTGTGTTGTTTAATTATACGAACTTGAATGCGCAAATACCGTATTACTGTATAATATTTGTACAAATGATTTAATATACAAAATAAAATATATTATAGAAATTAAATAATAATAATAAAAACTTTTTAATTAATAATGTATTAATATTATTAATAAATCAAAAAAATTTAAAATTTAATATTAAATAATGTATTTAAAATAATTATTAGTAAATTTAATATTTTTAAAAATAACAAATACCGACGAACCGGCGACGAAATTGGTCTGTCGCAGATCGGAAATAAAAAAACAAAAATTTAAAATTAGCGACGAAAAGACATATTAACGACGACATTTTGCGACGAAATAAAACGGAAACAAAAAATAAAAAAATAATAAATAGCGACGGTAAAACATATACCGACGAAATTTTGCGACGAAATTCTTTGTCGCAGAACATTAATAAAAAAATAAAAAATACGAAATAGCGACGAAATAATTTACCGACGAAACAGCGACAACAGAAAAAAGGTCGCAGACCTGACAGTTTCTCGTCGCAGTTTTGCGACGATACACCGACGCAATTTTTTTCGTCAGAATACAGCGACGCATTGCCGACGAAATTTGCTTTGCGACAAGCCGTATAACGACATTCATTTTTCGTCGCTATTTCGTCGCTATATGCCTGTAGCGACGAAATAGCGACGTTTTTTGTCTGTCGCTATAGGCTTTTGTTTTTGTGGTGGACACATCTTGACGCAATTTTCATTATGGGTCATCAGGATACAACATATGTGTGTTTCTAACACATAGATATGGTTGCATGCATCCGACCTTCCGTACCTTGCTATAAACAGAGCTTTTAAGATAATAGGGTAATGTTGTCGTTATTAATTCTCCGTAATACATTTTCAATATATTTGTTGACTTTATTTATTACTGTGTATGACATTTCGTCATTATTACTCACGTAAACATTGTGAGGACAAGAAAAGTTATTTTATTGTAAAATGGTAGTTGCAATTGCAGAGGGCGGGGTATGAAGTAAGCTTTTAACGCTGATTGCCAGTTGGAAAATATATTGTTGGAAGTTACAAGTATTTAATACTGTATTTATTATTTAAAAAAAAATAGTCTAGTTGCATGGTGGAGTTGAACGACAATCTGGAAATTCGAAGGCAGACATTAATTTGGAAGATAATAATTAATTGAATTTCAAATTAAGTGGGTCAAAGTCATTTTCGTTTTACACCATGGTCCTTACCTAAGCATTGCAGATAAGAACAATTTACAAAAAGATAATATACTTTCTTTTATTATTTATCAATTATAACATATCAATCATAAAACAATAAAGGACACCTCTTCTTTGACTTTGGAATATGATTGAATAAAGCAAAATGACTCACCAAATTAGCTACGCTTCTTATATTATGAAGTAGCGGTTGATCGATACAGCTTGACGCAATTATGGGTGATCGGAAAACAACCTCTATGTATTTCTAATAAATGAGTACGTTGCATACATCCGATCATCCATACTTCGCCATAGACGGAAGATTTTAAGTAATGAGATAATGTTGGTGTTGTTGCATCTGAAAACAATAAAATGAATTTAGATTTTGGTAAAAAAAAAACATAAGGAGTCAAAATCAATGCTTTAATGAAGTTTGGAAACGGGTTGAATTGGTGCGGAATGAACTTGGAATTGAAAATGATTTTGCTACACATAGTGCAGTAGTTAATTGAAATTCAACAGTTTGTAATCTTGTAAATAGATTTTGAGCTATCAATAAAATATCCTTTCTCCTGAAAATCAATGCTTTAATACACGAATTTCTATGTTTATTCTCCGATTTGCCACCACTAATTTCTTTGAATTACTGATTTTCCATTTATTAGGGTCACAATTTTTGGGTACTCCCCTCCTGTAACGCTAGTTTATCTGTTCTAGTTTGTTAGTTGTTACCTCTGTAATCTTTTTTTTACTCTAGTTAATGATTTTTACTTTTTACAATGAACTTAACAAATCACGCATGTTTATTTCAAAATTTTATCTATAAACCGTCAAAAAATATTTTTAATTGTAAGCGAGTAACGGGTGAAATTAAAGCTTAGTCATAGTTTGAATGATCCATAAATAAATTCAATGTTATCATTGAAATAATTTAGAGTTGTCAAAATGGATTGACAAACATTGACACATGGAGTCAGGGACGTTCAGGGGAGGCACGGTGGGCAGCCGCCCTCCCCCAACTCGGAGAAAAAATTTAAGTAGTAGGTAGATGCAGTTGTGTTTTTGATTATCTAAATTTAATGTATCTGTTTTTAATACCAAAACTATCTCATGATATGTGATATACGTGTTACTAGGAAATAGGAGAAAATTTTTGATTAGTAGATACACACTTCACCAAAGCCAGCACAGATTTACTTAGATGTGTGATGTGCATTGATCCTTCCAATTCTTTTGCAAATTTTGATCATAGTCAATTGTTACACCTTGCTGAGTTATATCCAGACGATTTCACTATCAATGATCGAATTGAGCTCAACCATGAACTTAAAAGTTACATTGGTGATATGAAATCAAATGAAGTATTCTCTCATATTACTAATCTTGGAGTTCTTACAAAGAAGATGGTGGAGTTGAATTATCACAATTACTTTCCTTTAGTATATCGGCTCATCGAGTCAGCACTGATCTTACCTGTTGGAACAACGAGTGTGGAAAGAAGTTTTTCTGCGATGAATATAATAAAGACTGATCTGCGCAACCGATTGAGAGACGACTTACTATCGGGCTGTTTACTATGTTACTTCGAGAAAGAAGTTTTTGGAACCATTTCAAATGAAAACAATATGCAACAATTTCAGAATTTAGGAACTCGAAGAAAAGAAATTTGTTGCGGCCACCGATAATCTCTCATGTTGCTCGTCCTTCATTTCGTAAATAAAAGGTATGTCGAACGTCAAATTAATAACTTTTGTTGGATACGTCCTTCATTTCGTAAATAAAAGGTATGTCGAACGTCAAATTAATAACTTTTGTTGGATATTGCTGCTTGTTAATGTTGCTTATGAATAAATTTTGTTGGATATTGTTGATGGTTGCTTATTATTGTTGCATTTTGATTAGTGGATGTGTTGGTTTAGATTTTATGTTATAATATTTGCATATATCTATATTGTAAGGGAGTTTTTGCCGGATTTTTGATGGAATGTCTATTGAGTCCGAAAAAGTAGACGGTGATCCCATAGTGTGAATTTTGCCCCCCCAAAAAAAGTAGCTGATGCGTCCGCCACTGCATGGAGTAGTCGTGTAAAACTAGATAAAGTTAATGTGTAAGGGAGTTTTTGCCGGATTTTTGATGGAATGTCTATTGAGTCCGAAAAAGTAGACGGTGATCCCATAGTGTGAATTTTGCCCCCCCAAAAAAAGTAGCCGATGCGTCCGCCACTGCATGGAGTAGTCGTGTAAAACTAGATAAAGTTAATGTGTAATTACGTAAAAGTGTCTGATTAAAATGTATTTCCATTATTTTAAAAATATTATCATGGTTGACTTTCAATACCATGTAAGTTATATTATATTGAAAAATCAACTACGACAATATTTTTATCACACGAATAGTATCATAATACGTAAATTGGTCAGAATGAGCATAGCCGTTCAAGAAAAAAGAAAAAAAAAACATAGCAAACTACTGGCATCATCTATGTGTATTGTAATGGTTATATATATCAAATGAGCAGTCATTCTAACGGTTACATACTTCTCATAAACAAATAAGATTGTAAGAAAATTTAATAAATGTCCTAAATAGTTAAAACACTAAACAGATCCTTATCACTAACATCTTTTCCCCCTCAATAATTGCTTTTATGATTTTAAAATGAATAATGGAAAAGTCACTATTATTTTGAGGATAAATAAAATAACTTACTAGCTTTAAATGATAATTTTTTAACGACTAGGAGTATTATTTAATGCATAAAGTGACTTATCTTGACTCAATCATTGTTGTACACTCTTTCTAACCTAAAAAAATTATTATAGTTATTCTTTTATGCAGTTTATTTTAACTTATATAAAAAAATTCAAATATGATACTACTATGTTTTTTTTGGACGAAAGTAATTGGTTTTAATAAAGATGTTGGCCGCCCTTCTCGCTGTAAGGTTCACATTCTGATGATGATAGCCACCGAGAGAAATCGGATGAGATTCTACGAGGTTAAAAATGAGTCAGAATATGAGGCATCCAATTAAGCGTCGCGATGTGTATAAAATCAGTTTTTTTTTTTTAGAAAAAAAAGAAATTGCAGTACCCCTTGTTTTTGTACGTGGTGACGCGTGATTGGATACCTCATATTCTGTCTCATTTTTAACCTCCTAGGATCTCATCCGGAGAGAAAGACGTATATGCCGGTTAAGAATCTTTTGAATTTTGTAGTTCGAGTACAACAAAACGATTTATTTTCCATGTTTGAGGTTAAGACTTTGGTCAAGATTGCGAAGGCGAGTCTTAAAGCGAACTCATAAGGTTACTACTTTGTGACTTTGATGTTATGAGTTTGAGCCGCGGATAAAACTGTGTACATCAGATCGCAAAGTGATCCGTCCCCTCTCCAAACCTTGTGCAAACGCTAGAGTGTAATGCACCAGAAAATGTCTTTTACTCTTGTCGCAAAAACTAAACTAGTCAACAATGAATTTCTTTCAATTAAAACTTAATAAATCTGACGATTCAACCGTAATAAGTGTTGGAGAATTTAAGGTTTAGGCTTTGGCCCATCGTTGGAGATTGGAAGATTTGGGCTTTGGCCCATTAATGAATGTTGCAAAACTTGGTTGAGCAACGTACTTTGAGCTTAATGAGTTTCCGATAATGATAATCGAAAACTAATGATTCCTTAATTATCTACGTGGTGAGTAGTTAATTTTAGGATGTGGAATCACTCAATTGTGTATTGTGTGAATGTGAAATTAATGCTCAAAGTGGATGGAAAATGTTGTGGATGGGTGACGTGTCACCCTTATGGAGGAATATCACGTTGGATGTGTCCATGTGGTGTAAAAGAGCTTCTGACGGACATCGATCGATGACTTCGATCGATCGATGTCACTTCGATCGATCGATGTCATCGATTGAAGTTGATCAGAGAGCTTCGATGTTTCTGTCTCACATCAGTCGATCACTTCGATCGATCGATGTTGACTTCGATCGATCGATGTATCGATCGAAGTTGGACAGAAAGGTGAGGAACGATTCTGACGTACATCGATCGATACATCGATCGATCGATGTGATCGATCGATGTCGAACAGCGTGCAGAATCTCTTCAGTTTGAGTGGTTATGTTTCAAATCTGAAACTAACACTATCCTCCTGTTTAAATGAGATCAACTTGTTTTGATCTAACGGTGGTGGAGAAGCAGCTTTAATCTAACGACCGAGATTTAAACTGTCTTAACCGCTTAACCGAATGTGGTTTCCATCTAACGGTCCAGGTTTAAACCTGAGAATCAATCTTTAATCTAAAGGCTGAGATTAAACCTTCCTAATCTAGATAGGAGGTTTTAATCTAACGGTCTAAATCAAACTTCGGTTTTGATCCAACGGTCACGGTACCTTGTCCTCCAACCGACTCTCCTATATAAAGAGGGCTAAGGGTGTTCATTTGAGAGACACCAAGCTCTAAGCATTTCATAAGCATTCTGCATTCATAGCACGTGAGTCTTGCATATTGTCCGGGAGAAGTCAGGACACTCTAGCGTTCGAAGGAGTTCAAGTTCAGCAGCGCCGCTCAACTGAACAGGTACCTGTTGTATCCTGGGAGACGATTGCTCGTACCGGTTGGGCACAGTATACCGGAGCAATACGTCTTAAGGACAGAGTCCTTGACTCGCCCCGGGTTTGATTTATTTTTGTTTCATATGCACACATTGTACGATTGCGTCTTGGTACAGGATTGATTGTGCCAACAATCTTAAGACGTATTTAATTCAATTAATTTCTGTACCGTTTTTTAATTTGCGCAAAAGCAGTTTCGTACTGATTTGCAGTCTACTTCTACTCCTTTCTTAAATCTGATTCTGTTCTGATCTATTCGTTTTGATCAACTGAACAGTAATCTGATGGAGAACGCAAGCTCAGGCTCCGTTCATGGCGCAGACATTCAGAGTTCTGCTCCAATGGCACCAACTGCTGGGGTGCCAAGACATGCTCCTCCTGCGCAGGGTCCTGTAGTGGCCCAAGTGGAGAAACCGGAGAAGTTCAGTGGGAGCTTCTTCAAGCGCTGGCAGCAGAAGATGCTGTTCTTCTTGACTGCTGTGGGATTGGCAAATTTCCTTACTGAGGACCCGCCTATGGTGGATCCGTTGGAGGACCAAGCCCAGGATATGCAAAACCAACGTTTTGTTGAAGGTTGGAACTTCAACAATTATGTTTGTTTGAGCCATATTCTGAGTTGTTTGGACAACTCCTTGTATGGTTTGTACTGTACGTACAAGACCGCAAAGTCTTTGTGGCAGGCTTTGGAAAAGAAATACCGTACGAAGGATGCCGGCACTAAGAAATTTATTGTCGGCAAATTCCTGGATTTCAAAATGTCTGATTCTCGCACTGTTGTTTCTCAAGTTGAGGAACTTCAGACTTTGGTTGCCGAGATGGAAGAGGAGGGCATGTTGCTCAGTGAATCTTTCGTCGTGGCAGCAGTGATTGAGAAGCTACCTCTTTCGTGGAGGGAATTCAGAAGCTATCTCAAACACAAGAGAAAGGAGATGACATTGGAAGATCTAATTGTTCGACTCCGCATTGAGGAGGACAATCGTAGATCTGAAAGAGCGCCACAATCTAGCTCTGGTCAGGCTAAGGCCCATGTTGCAGAGGCCAAGAAAAAGAAGAGCCAACTCGGGGTGAACAAGAAAGGCAAGCAGATCGCCAAGAAGTTCACCGGGAAATGCTACAACTGTGGCATTCAGGGGCATGTCAGCAATGAATGCAGAAAGCCCAAGAAGAAGCAATCCAAGGCAAAGGCGAACATAGTCGATGCATTGGATGATCTAAATCTCTGTGCGGTGGTCTCAGAGTGCAATGCTGTGGGGAACGTACGTGAGTGGTGGCTTGATACTGGCGCCACTAGACATGTTTGCTCCAGCAGAGAGATGTTCACGGAATACCAGCCCGGGAACAATGAGCAACTTTACATGGGAAACTCGACCTCCTCGAAGATTGAAGGCGAGGGCAAAGTTGTTCTGAAGCTCACATCAGGGAAGCATCTGACTCTGCAGAATGTGCTACACGTCCCTGATATTCGGAAGAATTTAGTATCTGGATCTCTTCTAGTCATGCATGGTTTTAGACTAGTGTTAGAATCCAATAAAGTTATTCTTTCGAAAAATGGCATGTATTTGGGGAAGGGGTACTTGTCGAATAGGATGTTTAAATTGAATGTCATCACTATTGTACCCAAAAGAGATTTGCCCGCAGAGGCTAATAAAATTGCTTCCTCTTATGCTTACATGCTTGAATCTTCTTGTTTATGGCATTTTCGTTTGGGACATGTTAATTACAAGTCAATACAACGTATGAGTAATCTTGACTTATTGCCCAAACTGGACTTTAATAACAAAGGAAAATGTCAAATATGTGTTGAAGCGAAGATGGCAAAGGCGCCATTTCCTTCAATAGAAAGGAACACTGAACCTTTGGATTTAATTCATACCGATGTGTGTGATTTAAAGTTTGTGCAAACAAGAGGTGGTAAAAAGTATTTCGTAACTTTTATCGACGATTGCACACGATACTGTTATGCATATTTGCTAAGAAGCAAAGACGAGGCCCTTGATGCTTTCAAGGATTATAAAAATGAAGTTGAGAATCAACTTAGCAAACGAATTAAAACAATTCGTAGTGATAGAGGTGGCGAATATGATACACCGTTTAATGAGTTCTGTTCAGAAAGTGGCATTATTCATCAAACGACTGCACCATATTCACCTCAATCGAATGGTATTGCTGAACGCAAAAACCGTACTCTTAAAGAGATGATGAATGCTATGTTGATAAGTTCGGGTTTACCTCAGAACTTGTGGGGGGAAGCAATCCTCTCAGCCAACGTCATTTTAAATAGAGTTCCATCTAAAAGGATGGATGAAACCCCATTCGAGCTTTGAAAAGGCTACAAGCCGAGTTACAAATACTTGAAAGTGTGGAGGTGTCTGGCAAAGGTTGCTGTACCTAAACCAAGACAGGTTAAAATTGGGCTTAAAACGGATGATTGCATATTTATCGGTTATGCAACTAACAGTAGTGCATATCGGTTCTTGGTGCACAAGTCGGATATTCCTGACATACATGAAAACGTTGTCATGGAGTCAAGAAATGCAGTGTTCTTTGAAGATGTCTTTCCGAGGAAAGACAAAATTCAAGAAGTAACAAGACTTGGTAAGCGATTGCGTGAGGCGACTCCTCAAGGAGATGAGGAGCTTCGTCAAAGCAAGCGTGCCAAAATGCCAACTTCGTTTGGACCGGATTTTCTAACCTATATGGTAGAAAATAAGCCAAGGAACTTTTCCGAGGCTATGTCAACTCCAGAGGCTTCATTCTGGAAAGAGGCAGTTGACAGTGAAATAGACTCGATTCTTCAGAACCACACTTGGGAGTTGGTTGACCTTCCACCTGGAAGTAAACCACTTGGTTGTAAGTGGGTTTTCAAGAAGAAACTGAAAGAGGATGGGTCTATTGAAAAGTATAAAGCCAGATTGGTAGCAAAAGGCTATCGACAAAAGGAAGGCTTTGACTTCTTTGACACCTACTCACCGGTGACTAGGATCACTTCTATAAGGATGCTAGTTGCGATTGCTGCAGTCTATAACTTGGAAATCCATCAGATGGATGTGAAGACTGCTTTTCTGAATGGTGAGTTGGATGAAGAAATCTATATGGAACAACCCGAAGGGTTTGTGGTTCCAGGACAAGAGTCTAAGGTGTGTAGACTCGTTAAGTCCTTATACGGACTTAAACAAGCGCCTAAGCAGTGGCACTTGAAATTTGATCAAGCTATGTTAGCTAATGGTTTCAGGATCAATGAGTGTGACAAGTGTGTCTACATTAAGAGCACACAGAATGCATATGCGATAGTGTGTCTCTATGTAGACGACATGCTAATCATGGGAAGTACTCGGGACATAATCTTAAACACAAAGAAGATGTTGACGAGAAACTTCGATATGAAGGATATGGGAGTTGCCAATGTTATTCTAGGAATAAAGATTTCTAGGATGACTGAGGGACTCGTGTTGTCACAAACACACTATATTGAGTCTGTCCTAAAACGGTTCAATATGGATGATGTGAAACCGGTAAAGACCCCCGCTCGACTTAAGTATACACTTAAGAAAGAATCGAGGCGAACCTGTTGCCTAGTTGAAATACTCTCAGGTAATCGGGAGTCTGATGTACATAACGAATTGTACAAGACCAGACTTAGCTTGTTCAGTAAACAAGTTGAGCAGATTTACCAGTAATCCAAGTGATGATCATTGGAAAGCTCTTAACAGAGTAATGAGGTATTTAAAATACACAATGTATCATGGATTACAATACATGAGATATCCAGCAGTATTGGAAGGATACTGCGATGCAAATTGGATATCAGATAGTAAGGACTCGAAGTCCACCAGTGGGTACGTGTTCACTATTGGTGGTGCTGCTGTGTCGTGGAAATCCACGAAACAAACCTGTATAGCTCGATCCACTATGGAAGCTGAGTTCATAGCATTGGACAAAGCTGGGGAAGAGGCTGAGTGGCTTCGGAATTTTCTGGAAGATATTCCGTGTTGGCCTAAGCCGATAGCTCCTATTAGCATACACTGTGATAGTCAGTCAGCTATAGGACGTGCTTAAAGCAGCATCTATAATGGTAAGTCACGACACATACGTCGGAGACATAATACCATTAAACAGTTGATCTCTAATGGCGTGATTTCCATAGATTATATAAAATCAATGGAGAATCTTGCGGATCCGCTTACAAAAGGCTTGCCTAGAGATCAGATGTCAAGATTGACAAACGGAATGGGACTGAAGCCCATAATACATGAATCTTTGTAATGGTAACCCAACCTTGTTGACTGGAGATCCCAGAATCTTGGTTCAATGGGACAACTAAGTTATGAAGGTTCAGTTAGCACTTACTCATTCCGTCTAATAAAAGTGCTGTCTGCAGAGAATGTAGGGTAAGCTAAGGCTTTTAATGATGTCCTATATCTTGATGCGTCAAGTGGAGTATGGCAGAATACTCTTGATAGGAATCACCTATGTAAGTGTGAAGTGGGGCCGCTTCTATGAGAAAGTCTAGGTGGCGAGATTTCTCTAAAACACTTTCTGAAACCAGGTTGTTCATGGCCAAAACGAACACAACCATGAGAACCAAAAGGGTGTTAAAGGAAATATTGTGTGAGTGTCATTGTCTTGGTTCACAACAAAGGCTGACTAGTTCAAGACATCAAGTCACTACTTAGCCGAGTGGATCCGATGATACATCACTAAGAAAGGTTCAAAGCCAGAAGCTACCTCTTCTGATGCAATATTTTCTTGTCTGACTTCTCCTCAGAGTTTGCATAAGTGTCTGCATTAATTTCCATTCATGTGGGGATTGTTGGAGAATTTAAGGTTTGGGCTTTGGCCCATCGTTGGAGATTGGAAGATTTGGGCTTTGGCCCATTAATGAATGTTGCAAAACTTGGTTGAGCAACGTACTTTGAGCTTAATGAGTTTCCGATAATGATAATCGAAAACTAATGATTCCTTAATTATCTACGTGGTGAGTAGTTAATTTTAGGATGTGGAATCACTCAATTGTGTATTGTGTGAATGTGAAATTAATGCTCAAAGTGGATGGAAAATGTTGTGGATGGGTGACGTGTCACCCTTATGGAGGAATATCACGTTGGATGTGTCCATGTGGTGTAAAAGAGCTTCTGACGGACATCGATCGATGACTTCGATCGATCGATGTCACTTCGATCGATCGATGTCATCGATTGAAGTTGATCAGAGAGCTTCGATGTTTCTGTCTCACATCAGTCGATCACTTCGATCGATCGATGTATCGATCGAAGTTGGACAGAAAGGTGAGGAACGATTCTGACGTACATCGATCGATACATCGATCGATCGATGTATACATCGATCGATCGATGTGATCGATCGATGTCGAACAGCGTGCAGAATCTCTTCAGTTTGAGTGGTTATGTTTCAAATCTGAAACTAACACTATCCTCCTGTTTAAATGAGATCAACTTGTTTTGATCTAACGGTGGTGGAGAAGCAGCTTTAATCTAACGGCCGAGATTTAAACTGTCTTAACCGCTTAACCGAATGTGGTTTCCATCTAACGGTCCAGGTTTAAACCTGAGAATCAATCTTTAATCTAAAGGCTGAGATTAAACCTTCCTAATCTAGATAGGAGGTTTTAATCTAACGGTCTAAATCAAACTTCGGTTTTGATCCAACGGTCACGGTACCTTGTCCTCCAACCGACTCCCCTATATAAAGAGGGCTAAGGGTGTTCATTTGAAAGACACCAAGCTCTAAGCATTTCATAAGCATTCTGCATTCATAGCACGTGAGTCTTGCATATTGTCCGGGAGAAGTCAGGACACTCTAGCGTTCGAAGGAGTTCAAGTTCAGCAGTGCCGCTCAACTGAACAGGTACCCGTTGTATCCTGGGAGACGATTGCTCGTACCGGTTGGGCACAGTATACCGGAGCAATACGTCTTAAGGACAGAGTCCTTGACTCGCCCCGGGTTTGATTTATTTTTGTTTCATATGCACACATTGTACGACTACGTCTTGGTACAGGATTGATTGTGCCAACAATAAGTACTACGTTGAAAACCATAGGAAATAAAAGGTCATCCGTGCATTCGTTAAATAAAATATATACAAACACACTAATTGGCTATCAATTAATGCATTTCATTTTCTTCCTCGATCTCCTTCATGGTCATGTTCGTCCTCCATTTCATTAGGGTGAAGTTTTCCGCCCATCTTGACATACAATTGGTGGGACAACGCTGACGTGGATGTGTGACTACACACATACACATTTGGGTGGGACAAACATGACGTTGATGTGTGTATACAGACACATGCACACATTTGGCTAATGTTTGTCTACATCAAATATGAACTTTAAATACGTATATCATTTCTGCACTGTTTTGAGCACCCGTATGCATGGCCATGCATGCGCACTGATTGGCTCTCTCTTTTACTTCTCCTTTTTTGTCTCTTTCATTTTTACTTGGAGAAAATTGGTGTCTAAGTTCACGCTTTCTCCCTCACATTTATGATATTATTATAGTGTTTTAGGAGAATAAATGTCCTTGACACGTACATGCTTGTATGTCTCTTTTGTCAAATTTAATTTATTCATTTAAAGAATTATCATTGATTAAAATCTATGAGAACTGAAGGTTATCTTGAATGTTTTTTTTTTTTTTTTTTT
>AP025046.1:5772069-5933811 GCA_036186865.1 Eustoma russellianum
GTTTTTTTTTTTTTTTTTTTGAATCCGGCTATCATGAAATTTATCGTTATGTTCGAATGAAGACGTTGTCGTTCCGAGATTTTTTTTCCTTTTTCTTGGTAGTCACTTTTTGAAGGAATTTGAATTGATACATATCTAAGAAATTGAAAGAAAAAATAATAGAAGAACACAAAGCATTGTTCATACACAATGCTCCTGTTTTGGAGTCTTAGAATTGTTATTAGAGGTGTGTTAAAATGTTGAAGAAACTAGCCTATTTATTGGCAAATACTACACATGCTTATATGTAAAAGCTATGTGAACAAAATGAACAAAGTTGGTAAAAGCTATGCGAACAAAATAAGCAAAGTTGAAATTGATACATACCATTTGAAAAATAAAAATCATGTTCACACATTGTTGGCTAATGTATGTTCCCATTTGATTTAATTCCACATTGCCTCCCTTAAATCAAAATCTTCAAACTAGATCATTCCAAGTATTTTCTTCAACTTGAAAAATGACTCCGTCTTCAATGGCTTTGTAAAAATATCTGCAACTTATTCTTCAGTTTGATAATAACCAATGGCAATCTCTTTTTCACGAATGAAGTGAAACTTGATATCGATATGTTTGCTTCGTCCATGAAATACTGGATTCTTTGATAACTAAATTGTTGATTTGTTATCACAATAAATATTTGTTGGTTCATCTTGTTCATCATGTAGAAAACCAAGAATTCGTCTAAGCCATAGGCTTGTGTAGCATTATTTGATGATGTTATATACTCTACTTCAGCTGTAGATAAAACCACGACTTATTGTTTCTTTGAAGACTATGAGAACACGCCGGATCTTGAGAAAAATGCATAACCGGATGTGCTTTTTTCTATGGTGTCACCCGTCCAATCATTGTCCGTGTATCCCAGAAGACAAAAATCATTAGCACAAGAATAAAATATACCATGACCTTTTGTACCTCTGACATATCTCAAAACCCGTTTAGCTGATTGTAAGTGTGATTGACGCGGTGACTCCTTGAAACAACTGATAAGTCCAGCACCGTATGTTATATCCGACCTAGTCGCAGTCAAATATCTCAAGTTTCCAACTAGTCTTCGAAAGTATGTAGGATCAACTAGCTCATCGGTAGCATCTTTTGTTAACTTCAACTTTTCTTCAACCGATGTTAAGATGGATTTTGCAAATTCCATATTAAACTTTTTCAGAATATCACCAGCGTATTTCTTCTGTGAAATGAATATTCCACTGTCCATATGATAAACTTCCAAACTAAGAAAGTAAGACATTAGACCAAGATCCGTCATTTCAAAATGACTAATCATAGCCTCCTTGAACTCAGAAATTATTTTAGTATTGTTGCCGGTAAAAAATAAGGTCATTAACATATAAACATAGGATAATAACATCTCCTCGATCAGAATATTTCACATATAAAGTATATTCATATGGACATCTTTGAAAACCATGTTAGATGAAATAAGAATCAATACGAGTATATTATGCTCGTAGAGTTTGCTTGAGCCCGTGCAAAGCTCTTTTGAACTGGTAGACCTTACTTTCTTGTTCTTTGACAATATATCCATCTTTTCATCAACATAAACTTCCTCTTTCAGAACTCAGTTTAAGAAAATAGATTTAACATCCATTTGGTAAATTTCCATGCACTTTGTGCGGTAATAGAAATAACCATAAAAACTGTGTCAAGTCTAGCAACATGAGCAAATACCTAAAAATAAGCAATACTTGCCTTCTGTTTGTATCCTTTTGCAATAAGTCTCGATTGAAAGCGATCAATCTCTCCATTTACTTTGTATTTTGTCTTGTACACCCATTTGACTCTAATGGGGTTTTTCCCTCTCAGAAGAGTAGTCAATTCTCATGTATTATTTTTCTCAATAGTATGAATCTCTTGATCCATGGCATGAATCCAATTATCATTTCTGAAAGCTTCTTCGAATGTCATTGGATCATAATCTGCAAATAACGCAAAATTCACAACTTCTTTATCAGATAATTCGTTGACATTACCAACTTCATAATCCTTTAACTAGGCTGGTAATCGACTCTCTCGTTGCAGGTGACTCGATAATAGTTTAGACAAAATATCCTCTCTTGGTGGTTTTGGTTCCTGCATACGAGAACCAAAAATCAGCAAAAAGTGAAGAATTTTCTGTTTTCTCTGGCTCTTTTCCTAGCCAACACAAGCCTCCATCTCTTCAAAAATGACATCTTGACTGATAATCACTTTTCTGGTAACAGGATTATAAAGTTTATATCCTTTTGTTTCATGAGAATATCCAATAAAAACACATTTTTAAGATTTATCATCCAACTTCTTCCTTAAAACATCTGGAACATGAGCATATGCAATACAACCAAATACTTTCAAAGGTCCAATATTTGGTTTTCGACCCGTCCATACCTCGTAAGGAGTTTTTCCTTCTGCAATACTCTTTGTAGAACACCTGTTCAAGACATAAACAACACAAGCAACGGCCTCGGTCCAAAACGATTTTGGTAAATTCTTTGAATGCATCATTGATCTTACCATGTCCATAGTTGTTCTACTTTTCCTTTC
Organism: Eustoma russellianum; assembly: GCA_036186865.1. Classification (NCBI taxonomy): domain Eukaryota; kingdom Viridiplantae; phylum Streptophyta; class Magnoliopsida; order Gentianales; family Gentianaceae; genus Eustoma; species Eustoma russellianum. The sequence continues at coordinate 5,774,650 of AP025046.1, forward strand.
TGCCTCCCTGTTTTGCTAAGGTGTATATCAAACTGTCATTTGATGCTTAATGCCATTTCTATCCAGATAATCATCACATACATTATATTCAGTTCCTCTGTTGGTTCTCAAAGTTTTGATCACAAAACTACTTTGTTTTTCAATGTACACTTTGAAGCTTTTGAACGTATCACATGCGTCAGATTTGTTTCTAAGAAAATACACCCAAGCTTTCCGATTAAAATCATCAGTAAAAGTTATGAAATACTTACAACCACCATTTGTAGGTACTTCTATGCAGCCCAAGTCTGAATGGATCAACTCCAATAGTGTACTCGCCCTCCAGACTTTATTCTTCGGAAAAGAAAATCTGTGTTGGTTTCCCAATGTACATGACTTACAATCTTTCTATGGAAAATCAATATTTGGCGATCTTAAAATAGATTTATCTTTGACAAGAAACTTCAAACTTCTGAAATTCAAGTATCCAAATCTTAGATGCCATAGCCATGTATCATCATATGTCATAGAACTAAAGCAAGGTAAAATGCCACATTTGATTGACAGCGGAAACAAATAACTAGTATTCATGTTTATCTTTGTAATTAGTCCTCTCCACGGATCACTTACTATTCAAACTCCATGATCAAATACTATATTATAGCCTTTTTCAGAGATAAGTGTACAATGCTCAATAAACTGTGATGTAAACTTGGTACATATAATACATCAGAGATAAAGTTTAAAGAACCATATTTCAAACTAATGGCAATCCTCCCTTTACCAAGAATAGGTAGCTCAGAATTATTTTCAAATTCCACAGTAGTTTTTATATAAGTATCCAAATCTGTAAACATTTCTTTATCTCCACACATATGATTACTACAACCATAATCCAAAATCCATTCATTTTTCGTTTTGATTTTCAACACTCGAATCAGCCAAAAACAAAGTCTTGGGACTTGTGTTGTCATTTTCAGCCACTTCCGCATGCGTTTCTGGACTATTCTTATATCAAAAATAACTTTGAACATCCAAATCTTTTGCAATTAAAGCATTGAATTTTTTATGTATTTTTTTTGTAAATCGTTATTTTGATTAGCTTTATCAAAAACACGAGTATTTCGATGGTAATAAAAATTACCTCTACCACTACCTCTTCTTTGGCCACGTCCTCTACCTCGGAAATTTTGACCGCGCTGACTGGATTCAGCATGATTTGCAGACAACCCTTGATCTTTCGAAACAATTGTCTGAGCTTGCAATGCTTCCTCTATAATACCAACTGGCTGCTGATCTAGAGAGATTTCATAAGGTAGTAACTCACATTCCAATTGATCAATAGTCATTTCGTCAAGATCCTTGGTAGCTTCAATGACTATTTTTTTCATGTAAAACATTTGAGTCAAATAACTGAGAATTTTCTGGACAAGTTGGGCTTTGGTGATGACTTCACCATTGTTGTTTATTTTTCCAACAATATCTCTTACCTTGTATATGAAATCTGCAACAGACTCGTTTGTTTTCATTTGAACCATTTCAAACTGTCTCTGAAATTCTTGTAAGCAAACCTTTTTAACTTTGCTGCTTCGTCTATTGATATTCACAAGAATTCTTCAAGCCTCTTTTGCAGTTGGTATTCATAAATTTGTTGAAGACCGATAACTCGACTCGGTTGTTAAGATAATGTCGAGCTAAACGATCTTGCCTCCTCCACACACACAAAAATGTACGTAAAACGTATTTGTTAAAAGAAAAAGAGAACTAAGTTAGTTGCCTTTTTTATCATAATTATTATTATAATGATAAAAATATCTATAATAAAGTTTTTATTTATGTTTTTGTCTTTTTTATCATATAAAAGAAATAACAAATTACATAAATAATGAAAATGTTAAAAACTAATTATTTAAGTAAAAATCTATTATTATGATAAAGATAAATTATTTATTGAATATTTTATGCTACCTATAATGGAAATTTGTTGTATCAAATCTATATTGAGTAAGCCCTCTAGGTGAACACTGTCTAAAGGTAATTCAAGACATATGATATCAATCATGATTATATACGTTTTCCAAGTGGACCTATAGGTCTTTAATATGCCATACATCATGAGTGTGGACAATATCTGAACGGCGGTTCAGATATAAAAAGACAAACGATGAGACAAAATATGAAGCTTCTAATCACGCGTCGTCACGTGTATAAACGATTCTTTTTTAAAAAAATTTTAAACCGCTGAACAGTTTGTACACGTAGCGGTACGTAGTTGGAATCCTCATATTTTGCCTCACCGTTGGTTTCCCCAAATCTGACCCATCTGAACGGTTACATAACTAGTCAATTATCTTCAAATCAAACTCAATCTTTTTAGTAACAAAACTTGGTCCAATGGAATTAATAAACTCAAAAGTTTAGACCACCCTCTCCTAATTTTAATAAAATTGCCACATTAAATTGGAGCACCGATTTCATATTTATAACTCCCAACCAAACCCCTAACCATTAAAAGTTCGTTGGGGGTGGTTGGGCTCCCCCCCAGTCCATCAGATGCAATACAAGGCCACAAACAGACATCCCACCACCACCACCACTCCCCCTCCCCCAACCATCACCACCAACTTCCTCTCCTCCCTGGTGGCCGCCAACCAATGATTTCCTTTAAATAGTTATTTCCCCAACACTTTGAAAGACAACCTGTTCAGCTGCAAATTCTTGTTCTTGTACTAGTACTTCCCATCCCTGGAGTTATTATTAAATCCTCACAAAAATAGATCTTTATAGAAAATCCTGTCACATTATTTAGAAATCCCACCTCACTAAGCATCCTAAAATTCACTTCTGAACCAATTACAAGAACTTGCCATTTTGGTAATATTTCTTGAGTTACAAAATGGCATATGAGAAAAGGGGTACATCTGAAACAAGAGCAGCTTCTATAGAAGCTTCATCTGAAAGAAGAAAAAACACCCTCCCAAATTTTCTCCTTTCAGTTAAACTCAAATATGTTAAGCTAGGTTACCACTACTTGATCTCAAATGCTATGTACTTAATGTTGATCCCTCTTCTAGGGGTACTTTCGGTACATCTTTCGACCGTTACGGTCGAAGATGTTTTCCTCTTATATGATCAGCTCAGATTCAATCTTGTAATCGTTATACTATGTTCCTTTCTCATGGTTTTCTTGGGAACTCTTTATTCCATGACTAGGCCAAGAAAAGTTTATTTATTGGATTTTGCATGTTACAAACCTGGCCCTGAAGTTATGTGTAGTAAAGAAAGGTTCATGGATAGGTCAAGAAAGGCTGAAGTGTTTAGTGAAGAGAATTTGGCTTTTCAAAAGAAGATATTGGAGAGGTCAGGGTTAGGGCAGAAGACATATTTCCCATCAGCATTGTTGCAAGAGCCAGCGAATCCTTGTATGGCAGAGGCAAGGAAAGAGGCTGAGATGGTTATGTTTGGTGCCATTGATCAGTTATTGGCTAAGACTGGGGTGAAGGCTAAAGATATTGGGATTCTGGTTGTGAATTGCAGCTTGTTTTGCCCTACTCCTTCTCTTTCTGCTATGATTGTCAATCATTACAAGCTTAGAGGCAATATTTTGAGTTATAACCTTGGTGGGATGGGCTGCAGTGCTGGTTTAATCTCTATAGATCTTGCTAAACAACTTCTTCAGGTATGACTTTTGATAATAATATTATTGTTGTAATATTTCATCATGATTAAAAGATGACACGATATATAACTATGTTTTTTTACTAATTAAAGCCAAAGTAGATAACTATTTTATGGCAGACTACACAAGACTTGGATATTTGACATTTACCGTTATGACCCATAAATAACCTTGCCAGACCAAGTTTCGTGATGTGACAGGTGTCTTTTATATTATTGGGTAGGGGAGATAGCTGTAATATCTGATGAAGCATGTCCTAGATCACCTACTGCTAAAATAGAAAACATTAGGCCTGAAATGTCTTAACATGCAGATTCATAGTAATTTAACTTATGATGTTGCCCTATGTGCTTTTGTCCTAGTCGTTTTGTCTTCATTTAGCAATTGATTGTTGAGGTCGTCATAGATTTATTGGTCACATAAGTGCATTTTTTTGGTATTATTAGAACAATCCATTACTACCTACCAAGTATTATTTGTCTAGATACAAGGGTGAACTCTATATATAACAAAATCCGTATGACCTAATATAAATTTGATTGTCTAACAGGTGCATCCAAATTCATATGCTCTAGTGATGAGCATGGAGAACATAACACTAAATTGGTACTCTGGAAACAACCGATCAATGCTCGTCTCAAATTGCATATTCCGAATGGGAGGGGCAGCAATTTTGTTATCCAACAAATCATCTGATAAGTGTCGTTCAAAGTATCAACTAATCCATGCGGTTCGTACCAACAAAGGTGCTGACGATAGAAGTTATGGATGCGTATTTCAAGAGGAAGATGAGAACAAGAAAATTGGTGTAGCATTATCAAAAGATCTAATGGCTGTGGCAGGAGAGTCATTAAAAACAAATATCACTACACTTGGTCCGTTAGTCCTTCCTATGTCAGAGCAACTCTTGTTTTTCCTGACATTAGTTGGAAGAAAAGTTTTCAACATGAAGATCAAGCCCTATATCCCTGATTTCAAGCTCGCGTTCGAGCATTTCTGCATTCATGCTGGTGGTAGAGCTGTGTTGGATGAGCTAGAAAAGAATCTTGATCTTAGTGAATGGCATATGGAGCCTTCAAGAATGACGCTTTATCGGTTTGGTAACACGTCAAGTAGTTCATTGTGGTATGAACTGGCTTACTCTGAGGCTAAGGGGAGAATCAAGAAAGGTGATAGAACATGGCAGATTGCATTTGGTTCTGGATTTAAATGCAACAGCGCTGTGTGGCGTGCGTTGAGGACCATCAATCCAGCTAAAGAGAAGAATCCATGGATGGATGAAATCGATGAATTTCCAGTCGAGGTGCCTAGGGTGGCAACCATTGGTTCATGAAACGTGTAATTAATCTGTGTTTGAGTATAACAAAAAATGGTCGGTAATGTTTGTTAATCACCATATGTTGATGTGTTCATTAGTCTATTTAAGGGTTGTGGTGGAGGAAAATACTTTATGGCTGTTAATGTGCAGAACATATTGTATTTCGTACAGCAATCAATTCATCTGATTCAAGTTAAGGAAATAATTTATATTCTTTATATGCATAATGGAAGTTCTAGTAAAAATTTCTTTCTCTTTTTTATATTTCCCTTTTTGGGTGGTGTATAAAACTCTCACCTAATGCAAAGGTCTCTATGCTATTATTGTTGTATTAGAATGAATATTTGAGAATAAGTCACAAACTCTTCACATGTTGGTTATAGTATATCACATATCACGCTCTCATGTTTCTAAATAACTAGAGATCGGGTGTTTTAAAAATTTGACAGTCCTTCCTACCTCACCTAATATGCAAGGGGGGAGTTGGAAACGATGGCGTGTTGTTATATGATTTGGTTTTGATGATTTGCACAAGTCTTAAATGTTAAAAGACTCAAAGACTGGGTTAACAAACTGGTACTCAGACTTCAAGCGCTTGATCTAGCGCTCCATCCCTCAGAAAGTTTAAACAGAAACTTTTGTTCATATATTAGGCGCTTCACCGAGTGCTTCATCTATTAAACATTATAAACAGTGAGTTTTGGTGAAAACATGAAGTAACTCATAAAGCGCTTCATCTATTGAACATTATAAACAGAGAATTTTGGTGAAACATGAACCACCTCATAAAGCGCTTAATCTATTACAAAGTAATTTTGTATTACATCACTCTCTTAAAGAAGCGTTCCATGTTGTGTGATGATTTTGAATTCTCATTTTCCCCTCCAACATGAATTGATAAGGATGAAGCGCCTCATCCGTTTTTGTTCTTAAGTGCAAAGTCACTTCAAGCGCTTCATCCAAGCGTTTGATGTCAAACAAATTTTCATCCGTGTGTACAACCTTCTCTCTCTTGTATTTTTAGTTGACCAATGTGCTTTTTATCTTTTTCATGCAATCATGACAATTGTAGCTTTATTGCAAAGGCAAAATCAAGGGTAGTTGGTCAAATCTTTCCCTATTGAGCGTAAAAAGCAAAGCTTCCACAATAAGCTTTGACTTCATCCAAGAAAAGATTTTCAAGATGGTGATGTGTCAACAAGTAGGACAAAATCTCATCCTCTCTTCTCTCTCTCTCTTCCAACGGCTAACAACAACAACAACAACAACAACAAACATACTCAGTATATCCCAACGACAGCAAAAGCTATCGCTAGGGTCTGGGGAGGGTAAACGGCAGGCAAACAATACCTCCATCCCAAGGGATAGAGAGTTTGCTTCCAGTGAGACCCCCGGCTAAGAGGCTTTGATTTAAGGCTTGGAAGAGTACTTTTGAATATAACTTTCTACCATCAAGTTTTCAAGTCTTCCTTGTTATTTTGCTATCATGATCATTGTAAGATTACTTTATTGTTGAAAGAGTGTGATTTTAAAAAAGAAAAGTCTTCTTCTAAGTGAGGATTGTGAGGAGCAAGGTCTAGATTATTGGTCAAGGAGCAACCTGCTTCTCGTTTGATGAAACTCAAGCTTTCAAGAGCTAGTTGATAGTGTAGGAACTACATCATATTCTATAGAAAGATTTTTTGGTGCAAAGAAGATCTTAAAGAGGTTAGGCTTAAAAGGAAAACTGATGGCTCTAGTTATCCAATCAAAGAAAGAAAAGAAAAAGGAGAGGCAACAACATTATAAACTGCTCTCAAAAATAAAAGTGCTAAAGCCCAATAATTGTCCATAGCGAAAGGGCGATACCACATCACAAACTAATGATAAGATATTATAATAATGCAAACAATTGGCATTTGCCTAAGACAGCATGGCCTGGAAATACTATTGTAGTAGGACGCAATAACTGCTACATTATTTAGGAACGATTTCACATGAAACTTAGTTAAAACAGTTCAATAAAAATGATACGGGTAAGAAAATCCCAAAAAATTAAAAATAAAAAGTTTTATCTCCTATGACAAATGAGCTAATTGCACCAGGTATCCATTATTTTCTACAAAGTTTTAAGTAGCATCCAGTGTTTCATGAAACACACTTGTCATCCAGACTTATAGGGTTAATAGACAGCTGGCATCCAACAACCGGGAAATCACATACTATAGGCGGTTTTTAGCATTTTTCCTTTTAATTTTAACCTTTAAGGCATTTGGCGGCAAAGATGTTCCAACCATGGTTAAAGCCTAATTCCCTCCTATATACCAACCGAATCCTCCCTCCAAAATAGATCTAAACCCAAATCATTCTTCCCCAATTCTTCTACACACCTCCTGCACCTCCTGAAGGGAATGGTGATGCTTGTTGCATCGATAAAGAAAAAAGAACATAAATAAATGAGAAATTCCATGCCTATTATTTCCACAATTTTCTGAAATTGCTCATGCTTTTCTTCATTTTCGGTGTCGGCGCCGCCGCCGCCACCTCTCCATTTTGAGGAGAAGAAACATATGAAGTGCTGTAACTCCTTAATTCACGCAAACTCGGCGGCGCTGCCCCTTGATTATCTCCGACGTCGGTGTACCAATCCTTGTCTACCTGTTGCATCTTTCTTCCATCCTTTGTTGATTTAGATCTAAATCTTTCCATGGATTTCTAAACAGTTGATTTTCACCTTTCGCTCAAACTGCAACCTTTGCCAATTGCAATTTTCCGAACTGTCTCAGATTGTATGATTCGCCCAGAAATTTTGAACAATTTTTGTCACTTTCGCCTTGGGATATTTTCGCTTTTGCAGAATCGCGTAACGGGAAAACGCAGGTGGGAATTTTTTTTGATTTTGTTTTCCCTTTAATATTCACGGTAAATTACTCAACCTTGGTTAAAGTCAGGTTAAATGTAGGGTTAGGCCCGGTCAAAGGTCGATTTCAGCGGTCAACGGTCGACCAGCAGGTCATCTGGATGCCAGCTGCCTATTAACCCTATAGGTCTGGATGGCAAGTGTGTTTCATGAAACATTGGATGCTACTTAAAACTTTGTGGAAAAGAATGGATACCAGATGCAATTAACTCTATGACAAATAGTCACTTTTTTAACAAGGAAAATCTTACATTGAAAATTATCATTGTTTGTGACATTATCTTAAGGCGGTCAAACAAGTCGTGTATCATGTTTCGTGTTTCGTGTTTTTCAGGTTTCGTGTATCAAAATGCCATACCCATACCTTACCCATTTGCTTCGCGTATATGGATGTAGATACCCAAACCCATACATGTCAGGTTTCGTGTCGTGTATCAGGTATACCCACGATTTGACAAGTACAAATATTTCAAGTCATGTACATGTCATTTCATGTACTTTTCAGGTATTTTCAGGTTTCTTGTATTTTTTTCAGGTTTCATGTACTTAACCGAGTATTGATACAATGTATGAAAAAACAATAAGTACACAACCAAATGTTAAATATTAAAATGAGTGAGGTCCTCTAAACTCAAATCACTTGACTCTGCAATAATAGATTAAAGAAATGAGATTTGGGAATGGAGGAAGGGGGAATCGAACAGGGTTTACTTAGTAGCACGATAGTCTTTTTTTTTTTTGGAAAAATTTGTTTTTTTATTTTATTAATTATAAATTTTATTTAAAATACATTTTTTAATTTTGTGTATAAACGTGTATAAACGGGTACCCGCGGGTATACCCGGACACAACCCGCCATTGGCGGGTATCTTTCAGGTCTTACCCGATTTGTACACGAAAACCGCCAAGGTCATACCCATACCCGCGAAAATTCGTGTCAGGTTCGGATCGTGTTTTGTGTCGTGTCTGAAATTGCCACCCCTATATTATCTCAACGCTTAACTTGAATTTTTTTTTGGTGAAATGCAAATTTGTATTATCCGAATGTCAAGACATCAAAAGGATGTATCTCATACAATAGCCCTACTTGTAGAACGGTCTACCAATCTACATGCATAATTTAGTAGGTAAGCAATTTTAGACTATAGAAGCATTTTCTATGTCTAAAATATGGGGAAAAGCTTATACATTACTCTATACACATGATCACGTATTCTATGTACTACATCCTTAGATACAAAAACTGTGTTTTCAAAACTGTATCTATCCCGCTCCTGTTAGATGTGATATACCGTAGCTGCCAAGACAATTTTTGCGGCATTGGTTTTGAGTGACTTCCCTTTTAGTTTGCGTAAGCTCCAGGTCAGCAATTAGTGGCCTGTGTTGAATCTATGTGGAAGTCCCAACCAGCCCGAGATAGATTTCCAAATCTGCATGGTGGCGAGCAGGAGAAGAAGAGGTGAGATATCCAGGGCTGGACGAGAACAGGGCTGTTGAATTATGAGATATCCAGGTTAATAAATAGAGAACCTACCAACCACACTGTGCCTGCACTTAACAAGTTTGATGTGATCAAATCAGACAACATTACTTTTCAAGAAGGAAACCAACAATATTTCCCTTGTAGACATAACGCAGTTGAAAAGTGTACATATTTTGTTAGTTAGCTGATCCTCAATCGGCAATGCAAGAGTTCATATTCCGTCCATGGTTAAGATTTCGATTCCTTGTGAATTTGAAAAGTTAGACCTTATGAAAGATCATTCACTGATACATGTATCTCGATTTGTATCATTTATAATTTTTTTACTTGTTTGAAGACCATTTTGATTGAGGATTCAACCCTTTTTTAGAAGACAACAATATTGTTCTCATGCATAGTCCAGTTAGTACTCGGGTTGGAATTTGCTCCAAGAGGTTAAGCTTACTTGTTTGAAGACCATTTTGATCGAGGATTCAACCCTTTTTTAGAAAACAACAATATTGTTCTCATGCATAGTCCAGTTAGTACTCGAGTTGGAATTTGCTCCAAGAGGTTAAGAGTTCAATTTCTGACACGCGCACAGTGTGTGTTCCTCTGCTGTTATGCCGAAGGCCTGGTTTGTGGGGGGACACCTTGTGCGAGTAACTGCGTAAGATCTCATCCAACCTAGGAGCCTGCTGGACTACTGATTTACATCGTCCATACATGCTGATTGGGGCTAAGGAGGTGGGACCCGGGGTGAGAGATTTATGTTGCTGTACCAGAAATCATGTGGGGTTTCATCCAGCAACCTACAGGTTGGCAAAACATAGCAATATCTTTGATGAGGGAGTTAGTTCTCTCCCACCTGTACCAGAGGCCCTTTAACCAAGTGGGATGTAAATCGAGGGATGTGCTCCACCTGCAGCCCTGCAAAGGGAGAGGACACTCGAGACTCAGTCAGCCCAGATGCAACCCTTGTAATATTTCAACAAGGATTGTCTCCACACGGACTCGAACTCGGGACGTCAGGGTTCTAGCCTCAATCACCTTTGCCACTTATCAGTGTACTATGCCTCTGGGGCAACATAGCAATATCTGATGAACAATATCTTTTCATAGATGAAGTCACGCATGACCAATGACAGAAGCTCCAGCTGGAAGTCTTGACTGGTTCAACACACTTATTCTTCAATTCATCAAACTGGGCAACCTTTTCCCCCCTTTTTTTATGTTTTATTCATAATTTTGTAAATTTTCTTTAAAAATGTTTTTAGCCAATGAGGACAAGTATGTTATCAACAAAACACAATTGTCAGAACAATATGAAAATAAATGAACATAAAAAAAATATTTATTTTAAAATAAAGTTACTATTTAAATTGCTGAAATGAAAAAACTCCAGTTCAACATTTAAACTACACAATTGGCAGCGGATGTGAGCGCGATTCTTGAAGCAACAGATAAGGTTGTTGCTTTGTGACATTGATGTCACGGGTTTGAGCCATAGAAACAGCTCTTGTACAAAGTTTATGGTAAAGCTACGAACATCAGGTCTCGAAGCGATCTGGCCCCTCCTCGGACTTGGTTGTAGCGCCCCGACCCGGACAGCGGAATCCGAACCCGTCGTAGCTTACTGAGAAGACTACAAGACGTCTCATCTCTCGATTACACATCGTCAGTGACGCAAGAGAAACAAGTGCGGAAACATATATCTCGTAAATCTAAATCATCAATACGGTACACCAAACGGTAAAACGGTAAAGTGACTATCCGGAATAGTCTATGGTCGCAGCCAACTCCAATAAACAAAAAAACACAAATAACAGAATCCATCTAAACAATTCCCTCAACAAGGTCTAGGCATCCCATTCCGCCCACTCGTCGTCGTCCTCTATGAAAATCATGTCGTAACTATGCTCATCTACAAAGACAAAGGCAGTACCCTTAGCGAAAAACGCTAGCAAGTAACCCGCTTATAAGACATACGGGATCAACACATGGCAAGACATGAGTAATATATAATTTAAGGGAATTGTGGGGCACATGTCTTGTAAACTTCCAAATATATAAGCGAATAACTTAATAAAGTAAGTACAGCAATTTGCACGCAAATAACAATTCATTGGCAATCAGATACCACTCACATTCATCCCACATTGACTCTCGTGATGCATGTCAAGATATGCACTACACTACACAATCACAAATGCATGAGCCATTTCTTTTCAAATCAGTGCAATGCATGTCACCATGTCCGGTCTCGTAACTCGTAACCCTATAACGCACCCCGGCTTATATTTCCATCCCGGTTAACGTTACAGGCTCGTTATGCTCTGTGATGCACCTCGGCTTATATTTCTATCCCGATTAACATCACAGACTCGTAAAACTCTGCAATGCACATCGGCTTATATTTCCATCCCGATTAACATTGCAGAGGACTTTATACCCTGTAACGCACCCCGGCTTATATTTCCATCCCGGTTAACGTTACAGTCTTTTGTGCCCTGCAATGCACCCCGGCTTAAATTTCCATCCCGGTTAACATTGCAGGTCACCTTCGCAAATCTGTGCCGAAGCACGTCCTCTTTTCAAATCAATATGCAAATGCAAGTGCCACGATGCAAGACTCCTCGTTTCATTCTCGTATCTCGTTCACATAAGTAGTTCATGTACACATGCGCAAGTATAAGTACACACAAGCTTTCACTAACTTACACATCATAACTTTAGGCTTCAACCATCTCGTCAACACTTAGTCTTGATTCTAAGGTTCACAACCTAAGGCAAGTATCCCTAACATCCTTCATTGAACTCTCAAACACCTCGTACGTTCATCTCCTAACCCTCCTGGGTCATCCTCGTTGAAATCCGACTCAAGAACCCTTTGAACTCACCAAGTTGATTCACCATCCTAAGTCATGTTCCCGAGATTTAGACTACCTCTAATCAGATCTTAAGAAGTCTCTAAGGTCACTCAAAGACTCCCCGAGCTTCCCTCTTTCTTCCTCTATTTTCCCACAAAACTGATGGACATCATCCCCTTACTTCGATCGATCGATGTGACATCATACCCTCACATCGATCGATCGATGTCCATCAGAGAACATCGATCTCTTAGCCCTTTTCCACTTCGATCGATCGATGTCCAACAGAGGACATCGATCTCTCAGCCCTTTACTACTTCGATCGATCGATGTCCAGTCAGAGGACATCGATCTCTCAGCTCTCACCTACATCGATCGATCGATGACCAACAGAGGACATCGATCTCTCAGCTCTCTTCTACATCGATCGATCGATGTCCAACAGAGGACATCGATCTCTGACATCGATCGATCGATGTCAGCGGTTTCTCCAAAATTTCCTCTGCGTTTTCTGCAACAACTGCAGAACCATAAACACCAACGTATCCAAACTTCATCCCAATCAATCCAAGCCTAATCCCTGCTACAATCTCATGCTTAAACTACAATTAAAACACCACACACATATCAATCACAGATTCAAGCCTAACACTCAGATCATCCACCAAAACAATCCAAAAATTCTACCTTTCTCTCCCTTCTCCCCTCAACCGAAAATAGCAGCAAAGGAAGGGTTCAAAGGATTGGGATTTGCAGGATTTCAAGTAATCAACAACAACGAAACGGTTTTCATCATATAACGGCCAAATCCAAATCAAAACACATAAATTATAAACAAATAATCACAAAACGAAACTACTGCATGGTGATCCGATTTGATAACAAAGTAGGCCAGTTTTCTTTCACAAAACGTAGGAACTTATAAGAAAGTTACTTGCCTGTGATTATTGAAGGAGAAACGAAGGAAGATCGGACGAAGATTGAAGGATGGATCTTGAAGAATCCTTGCCTAGGGTTTGAGAATGTCAAATGTCGCCTATGGGGGTGGAGGATGCGTCAGTTTTCTCTGCGTAATGAGAAAACTGACGTTCTGTCAGTTTTTATATGGAAAGGGGAAAGTTTGTAGTTTCTAAGTTATATCTATTATCTTATTTATCTAAAAGGATAATCTCCTAATATTTAATTCCAAATTAAATCCTAATTAATTCTAATATTTAACCTCCAATTAATTCACATTAATCCTATTACTTAATTTAAAATTTATTACTGTTGACCTTCATTAATCTCATTAAATTTCTTCTTTGTCTCTTAATTATCCTACGGAGGGTGCGGGGCATAAAATTGGTCAAACACAGAAACATAGTGTACCGGAAACGCCCTTGTTCAAAGTATACACACATCTTCTAAAGCAACACTTACATACATAACATGTGTCAATTTTGTTAAAACTTATAAATACATGCTGTTGATTAATTTGAAAAATAACATGTATAGAATTATTAAACGTTCTTCCACGAGATGTTTAAAGAAACTACTTTAGCACGTGACAGGGATTTAAAGCGGCATATCTACCTTGCGAATATGTGAAGATTCGGGATCGAACGGGGTTATGTATTTTAGAGTATCTTTTTTCTTTTGTTTGGACCGATTTTTTTCATACGAAAAATCTTTCATGTCCTCCCTTTTTCCGCATTTCTTGCAACTTTAAAACTACCTATTTGAAGGCTTGTATTGCAACCTACAAAATATCTGGTAGTATTAGGATTAAGTGTAGTGACCCGTCCCGAGCCCTGGTACTCGAAACGACTCGCCTGCTGTTATCTCACTGAGGAGAATATAAGGTGTTGATACAATCAATTACATGTCAGTCAAATAACGTAAATCGATGTCAGCGGAAGTCATAAATTAAAACCCTCGATACAATAATCATCATCATTAATACAACATCTAGGCAAGTATAAAGCGATACACTAGTCAAATGTAGAAAAACACTAATCTCCAAAATACATAAACCTCGAATATCAAAACAACTGCCTCAGCTAAATCCTCGAAAATCTCATCCGAATATCCTCGATCTCGAAATCTTCATTCCTAATCATCCACGGTATACTAGCTCATTTACCTATCTATCTGCAAATGATTGATAATGGGGGGGGGGGGTGAGCGACATACATCGTCCATCAAGTAATCCCACTATACTTACCATGGGATCATACACGGAGAAGCAAGTGTGATAAAAATATATAACAATATAAAATAATAGCATGCTTCTCTTCGCAAGTAGATTTATAATTCTGTCCCTAACATCCAAAAGCAAATAGAGCAAATAGACCCAACAGAGTACAAAACAAAGTCCAATAAAGTACGCAACAAAGTCCAATAAAGTACGTAACAAATTCCAATTAGGGGTTAGTCCAAACCAAAATCGATGATGCAAATTTTCAAATATGCAATGTACAAAATGTCAAAAGTCAAAGGCCCGAAATTCCAAAGTCTGAAAGTTCAAATTCCAAAGTTTTCAAATCCGATTTAACCGGTCCAAAGTCCAAAATCCAAATTCGAGTATAACTCGGTCCAAATCCAAATATCAAAGTGTCCAAAATCCTGCTAAAACGGTCCAAATCAATGCAATAGGTATCACACTATCCCTACAAATGACTTATACCGTAGGACTTGCGAATTGATCCCCCAATAGTCAATATGCCCCGACGCCTATCACAGTAGCCAATATGTCGGAGCGCCCTAATGACGGCCAATATGTTCGGACGCTCTATATCCAGAATAGCCAATATGTCTGGACGCTCCGTTTGTTTGGAACCAATCCAGATTAACAATATATTTTAAGTTTAGGGGTGAATTTCCAAAAATATGCAAATGCAACTTTTCAAAAGTATTTTCAAGTACCAAAGTTAGTCCAAATGATCAAAATGGGTCAAATGTCAAATTTGTCAAAATTACCAAAATGCCCTTCAAATAGCACATAATTCCAAACACAAATAGACCAACTAGTCCAAGAAGTCCAAAATACCAAAACCGTCACTCCCATCCATGTATGTATACACGCATATATGTCTACGTCCATACATACACATATACACGTATATACGCACACGCTACTCCCTCAACCCACTTAACCATTTCTAACGAATTTTACAACTCAATATATATATATATATATATATATATATATATATATATATATATATATATATATATATATATTCATACATCAAATCCTTTATAGTTTACAAATCTCACATATTTGTAAATTAAATATACATATGAATTCCACACGTCAGTGAAGGCAACCCAAAGGGGAAAAAAACTCATTTGTCAAATATGGTTTTTGTATTATTACCTTCCTTTCCCCTACTGTTGTGTCAGTCGTTTTGATATATTTATCTAGTTGATTAAATGAAGCATCTTATTCCTAAACACATAATCTATTTTTGGCTTTTTTTTTTTTAAACGGCGGAAGGTCTATACTGTACTTGGCAGGATAGTATTCTCACGACTCCTTGGCTGATGTTCTAGCATTCGTGCTGTCAAAAAGAAAAAATGTAAAAACGAAATCGATGAATTAGGATATAAGAACTTAGGCAAAGAATCTATAAGTAATCGCACTCCCATTAAATTTTTAAAAAAATAACACCAGCCTCATTGAAGTGACGGTGTCTTTTCCCTGTCAAAGAGTACTATATGGCTGTTCAACGAACCGAACAGCCTATGAACTGTTCGAGTTTGGTTTGTATTCGATTCTTATTCGTTCGGTAATTGTCTGTAAATGAGTCGAATTCGAACAGATGTTTGAGTTCGTTTACTAAAACGAGCCGAACTATCTGCGAACTGTTTGGCTCGTTTAAACAGTTATAATGTTATCGAGCCAAACTCGAACCAATTTTAAAGTTTGTTTAGCTAAACCAACCGAGTCGAATAGTTCGTTTAGCTAAACGAATCCGAATTCGAAAACCTAGTCTTTGGTTCGACTTCGTTCGTTAATTAGGGGTACCAAGAGACCCATGTTAGTTTTCAAATTCCGGGTGGTTCTTACTATTAAAAGGGGCAAAAGGCAAAAGCAAAAAATAAGGATCCAATTTTGCTTAATCTCAAATATAAAGCATCTTCCTTCTCCTGACCTGATAATGTGGTATAGACCTAGCCCATAACATAGTTTAGCTGTGAGACTTACAGTATCTTCAAGGAAATTTTTTCCTCTGTTTTAGTTGTGAAATTTCGATCCTAGTTAATATTAAATTTTGTTAAAGTAGAATGCTCAATTGAGATATTTCTTTTTATTGGAATAGAAAGTGGTAGGAGTGTGATTTCAACAAATGATGTGAGCTTTGTTGTGAACCTTTAATCCTCATACCGTAACTTTAAATTTACATGTAAGTTATATGAATATATCTATTTGTATCTCGGAGAATTCCCCTCACGAGAGCTTTTGTTATCGTATTTAGATGAATATTAAATCAATGAGACTTACCCGTAAACACAAATGTAGGCCTAGATGTGTGAGACATCTATTTTTCCTTACTCTGTTTTGAATATTCCTGTAATTTAAAGGCGTTTGTCTCGGTGTTGGAACTTTAACATCCAGAAACTAGTTGTTCAAACTTCAAAGGCGATGGTTATTGATTTAATTTAATCACTTGAGGGGCTTCATCATGCCTTTTCTGAAGGCATTACAAGCATGACAAAACATCCTTGGAGCAGGTAAAAGGAAGAGATCTAGTCTTTCAAGGACATACTCCGAGAAGGAAACGAGCTATGACACTAAATCATGGAAAGTTTACTACTCAAAGCCTCAAACTTATCTGCTTAATAAGGTTTCTTGGAGAATATAAAGAAAATTAGTTTAGTGAACTCCAATGCCTACAACCAATGCCACAAGGAAAATTCAGATCTCCACGGGATTAGGAGCGAGCCTTGGAACAACTGATAAGATTGTTATTTTATGACCTTAAGGGCATGCTCTTGCACAAAGTGTCAGGTAAAACTGTATTCATCAGATCGCTTCGCGATCTGTTCTCTCTTGAGACTCTGCACAAACTTAGGAGCCAGCGCACCAAAAAAACGCCCTTTAATGGCTTCTCAGTCTCAAAGGAATTAGAGAAGATAGACAGACATCACCTGTGATGAAATTATGGGCAGCATGGCATTACGTTCTCGCACTAAGCTTCCATTTCACCAGAAGGTCAGATTGACCAGAGGTAGTAAAAGGCCAGGATCTGTACATTGGCACTTGGCATACAACAACAATAAATTATTGTCTTAGAGGTTTCCATCTATGATAAGATAAGGAGATTAGATATACGCAACCTTATCCATGTGTTGAAAACACACCGGGGTGGTTTTCGGATGACCCATAATGAAAATCACATCGAACATTGTGTTGGTTAACTGCTATTTCACAATACATTGACACTTACATGTGGACCAATTTTCTCAACCACCATCTACTAGGAGCTCATCCCCAACGTCCACATCTGTCGATAAAACATATGATATGTTTGCTACTTAGTAAATGCAAAACTTAATGGAATATAGAACATTCATCCCGACCAACAAAATTGAAAACATAGCTTATATTTTACCTTCGGCAAAACCTTCATTATTCACACTTATGGTGTATTCTGGAGGAGGTGAATCAAATGCTCGAACACTGAAAGCCCATATCTCCCGATCCTGTGAGATTCAAATGGAGTTCTATTATTAGTACACTGCAAACCTCAACAGTTGCATGGCATATGCCAAGAAAGTTTTATAACTCATCTTTTTCTTTTTATCGATTCAGAAAAACCTTCCCTTCAAGTAAATCTGTTGAACTTCATGGCAAAAAATGTCACATCGAAGGTAAGGTAGGATTTTAAAAGCAATGGTATGCAGACAATGTGTAAAAGTAGACGTGCACAAAACCTATTTTGGCAAATCAAATCTCTGGCTTTTTTTATTCATTTGTCCGTCAATTTATAGGAAATACAAGGGAGCAATTCGTGCTAATCTACAGCTAAAGAGATTAATACAAGATCAATACAAATCCTATCATATCTCTATATTTATGTACATGATAAATTCAATGAATAGAATATCTCTGATTAGACTAGGATATCTACAATCATATCTAATCAGCCGTAAACAGCATTTCAGATCTTCCGAGTTGAGCCCGTCAGTGAGGCAAGGTCAGCTAGAGCTGAACTTGACAGTGAGGTCAGGTCGGCAGCTTTATCAATAGCATCAAGTAGACTTCGCTCAGCTCCAATACAATGTCATTATTTTGGATATGGATAACAAGTTAACGGAACAGGAATAGATGCTAGCATGAGCAATTGAGGTTCATGCACAGCCCTTGACTATAACATAATATGTTAGATGCGTAACACACTCTAGAGAGAGGTGAATAGAGTATTAGGCAATTTTGCGGAATTTTCTTTTGTGGCTCAACTCAAATGGAATTCAAAATCAAAGCAAGAATAGGAGATGAGAAGCAATGAATGTAAACACCGCATATAGAGTGGTTTGAATCATAAATGATTCTACTCCACTACCACTTTGTAGCCAAAGTGGATTTTCAACAACTACTCTTCTTATTAAAGCTAATAAGAACAACCACAACAAAACTTACACTAGCACCTTAGTGTAAGCAACCACAACAGCAACTTCTTGTACAAAATATACTTATGCAACTACAGCTCTAGCATGAACAACTTCTTGCTACCTCACAACTTCAACAAAGTTCTATCAAGAACTTTCTCACAGTGGGTCGAAGGAAATAGTAAGGTTCACACTTTCTCATTAGTCTAAACACAAGCAAGAGATCAAATATTTATGGTTCCTCTTGTGTTAGACTCTCTATCTCTCAATATACAACAATGAAGAACAAAGAAAGGCTTAGCCAGCTTTAAGCGCTTTTACAAATATAAGAGAAGTATACTACAATGAATGATGAAGCTTGATGATGGTGAAAGTGTGTATTTGCCTCATCCAAGCTTCCACTATTTATAGATGATGTTCACCACGTTTTTGAAGCCTCCACCATGTCTTCAACTACACCAAATGTCAAGATAATGTCCAAATAGTCTTTAGCCACCCTATCGAGTGATTTGATCCTCAATGGCCAACCTAGGATTACTTAGACATAGATATAATGGTCAATGAAGCATGTACTATAATGTAGTAAAGTCTATAAGAAATTTGAGCAAGATTGGATAGAGAAAATACCATGAATCTCCCTTGGATTTTGTTCCAATGTTCATAAAAATTTGAATTCTGGGGGACATCGATCGATCGAAGTGTCTGGGGGAGAGATCGATGTCCTCCAGAAACTTTGCATTTTTTGAAACTGCTAGACATCGATCGATCGAAGTCCCCCCTGGAGAGACTGATGTCACTTCGATCGATCGATGTCTCCTGGACTGAGAGATCGATGTTGGACAGAAAGTTTTCTGCCTGACATCGATCGATCGATGTCCCCAGATTGAGAGATCGATGTTGGACAGAAAGTTTTCTGCCTGACATTGATCGATCGAAGCGAGAGACTGAAGTGACATCGATCGATCGATGTCCTCAGTCTGAGAGATCGATGTTGGACAGTAAGTTCCAATCTCAACCATTTTTGGCATAGTGTAATTTTCTCATTTTGCATCAAATCTCAAGTATAAATTTAACTTATTTAAAACATCTTTACATCATCAAAAAAAATTTTTCTTAACATAATATTCTCGAAATTATCTTTTCCATGCAAAAGGACAAGCAAAATTAACATTTCCATGCCAACTTATGCTTGACTAGTAGCAAAGGATGAAGTGTAAACACCAGCAACCAAAGTCACGGAAGATGGCAGATCATCGTCCAACAATTGCAGAATTTGAAGAATACCATAAATTCTGGTGCTACAACAAAATCAGATAACAAAGCTGTCTTTTTGATATTCAGAGAACTGCTCAACCAGCTCCAATGAATACCACATTTCTTTCTCAGTATTAGGTATCTTCCAAAAACCAAAGTGTATAAATAGTTTTTGAGGAAATAATATATGACAATAGCTCAAATCCTTGTGGGAAAAGGTTGAACCCCAACCAAAAGGGTCTCCACTGTCCCAACCCCAAGGAGCTGCGAGGAGGATGTAAATCAGAACTCTACCGGCCTCTTAGATTGGGTGAGATCTTACGCAGTTACACACACAAGGTGTCCCCATAACTCAGGCCTTTGACTTAGCAGCAGAGGAACACTCATATTGTGCGTGTCCCTGGATTCGAACTCAAATCCTGTTACATACAAAGACAGATACTGGTCTTCTCACTATCCACAAATCACAGAATGGCATGAAGCCACCATAACTTCATTCATGTTATTGTTTCTTCAATAGAAAAATCTAAATGGACCTGATAAATTAGTTATAGATTCTTGCATAATGAGCTCAACGGTAGAAGTAACTCGTTTAACACCTATTCTTCACATACCAAGCTCTCAAAAAAATCAACCGTGCATGTGCATAAACAACAGAATTTGATGGCCTCATTGAGATAGGTAATTATAAAATCAACACACAAGGATGATGGGTCGAGACAGTGGAGTTGGTAGCTTTCTTTCTAGAAACTTTAGAAAGTGGTGGCACACCTTTGACAAAGTTTCAAGCAACAACCATATGAACACTAAAGAGCACATGTTTTTGTTCAGTTCTTTTGCGTATAAATTGACAAGTATTCTGCAGAGGAAGGCACCTACACAAAAAAAAAAAACAAGAAGCAATTCAAGAGCTTCGTGAGAGATAAGTGAGTTAAATAAAATAGAGAGAGGAAAAGAGAGTTGTGAGATTATACAAATCTGGTATAAGAAAATTATTGAGTGTTTCAATTCTCTTGTATTTCTCAAGTTTAAGTCTAAACTTGAATTGTCTCTTAAATTCACATTATTCGAGTAGTGGAAGTTATTCTCTCTGCCAGTGATTTTTTCCCTCAACAGAGAGAGTTTCCACGTAAATCTCGGTGTCTCTGGTTTATCTGGAATTTACGATGAATTGTGATAAATACACCGTGCACGTAATTCTGTGTTAGAAAGTCAGATTTTAAGAGAGACTGTGTGTGACCCCTCCGACTAATCCTAGGATTTTACGTAGAATGGTAATAATGTCTAGGAGGTCATTGTGATCTTTCCTGGGTATCATCGAATTGATTCACTTCATTTTTACTGCTATTTATCTCGCTGTCATACTCACCGATTCTAGTGAGTAGTAAACTACTATTCACGATTTTATTCTGTTTAGAACCGGGTCGTTATTTCTGACAAATGGCATCAGAGCTTGGTTATTCAGTGGCGATCTCCTCAAATATGGCAGAGATGAAATTTAATGTGGCAAAATTTAACGGAGATGATGGATTTTTCACATGGTAGAAAAGAATGAAGGATTATCTTATACAACAAGGTGTTCACATAGCTTTTTATGCCAAAGAGAAAAAGTCAGAAGTCATGAAAGATGATGATTGACAAGACATGGATGACAAGGCCGCAAGTGTCATCCGCTTGCACTTGTCCGAAGAAATCCTGAACAATGTAGATGGAAACGACTCAGACATAGAGATTTAGACAAAGCTACAAAGCTTGTACATGTACAAAACGATGACAAATAAATTGTATCTTAAGAAGCAGCTCTCTACACACTCCAAATGCGCGAAGGTACAAATTTTATATCTCATCTGAATGATTTCAATGGCCTCATATCTCAAATGGCAAATCTTGGTGTTACTATGGAGGACGAGGATAAGACGATCATGCTCTTGAGTTCACTTTCACCCTCCTTCAATGGTTTGACGACCACTTTACTTCATGGTAAAGATACAACCACATTGAAAGAGGTCACATCATCTTTGTTGATGCATATTAAGATGATACAACTAGAGAAGCAATGAGAAGCTCTTCTTACACAAGAAAGAGGAAGGAGCAGAATTAGAAACTTCAACAATCATGATAAATCAAATGATTATGACAAGTTCGAAGATCGTTCCAAATCAAAAAGCAGAGTAAAGTGCTGGAACTGTGTTAAAAATGGTTACCTTAAAAAGAATTGCAAGTCTTTGAAGCAAGACAAAGATCGAGGTCAAAAGTAGGTGGAAGATAACAATACAGCAACAATAGCGCCAATTAGTGACAGGGAGACAACATTGGTTTTCACCAAAATGAATGTGTCATGTCTCAAACTTAGACCTTGAATATATCGTGGATACAAGCGCTTCGTATCATTATGCTACTAGCAAGGAATACTTCTCCACATACAAAGCTGGAGACTTTCGTGTGTTGATGATGTGAAACAAAAGCACCTCATCGATCATAGGAATGAGTGATATCACTGTAGAAACTTCACTTGGTTGCACATTCACATTACGAAATGTGCGCCATGTTCCAGATATGAGATTCAATCTTTTATCTGCAAACGCACTGGACAAGGAAGGTTATGAGCATTTATTTGGTAATGCGACATGGAAACTTGCCAAAGGTTCTCTGGTGATAGCAAAAGGGAAATTATGTTGTAATTTGTACAAGACAAACTTTAAGGTGTGTGAAAGTCAAAAATATAGTAAAAGACGATGCTTCCCCAAATGTGTGGCACAGACATTTAGGACACATTGGGTAGAAAGAGTTTTAGTTACTGGCAATGTAATCCTTGACACCATTAGACCAAGGTAAATCACTAGACTCATGTGATTACTGCTTATTTGGAAAATAGCACTGTGTCTCTTTTAAGAAGAACTCCAGGATAAAAGAAAACAAATTGGAATTGATTCACTCTGACGTGTATAATCCTATTGAGGTAGGATCTCTAGGTGGAAACAAATACTTTGTTACTTTCATTGACGATTCTTCTAGAAAAACATAGATCTACTTGATAAGAAATAAAGTCAAGTATTTCAATCTTCAAAAGTTCCACGCAATAGTGGAAAGAGAGACTAGAGAAAAGTTGAAACACCTGCGCACTGACAATGGCGGCGAGTACATATCAATAGAATTTGAAAGTACTGCATAAAACATGATATAAGACATGAGAAGACAGTTCCTGGAGTCCACAGAAAAACGGAGTTGCAGAACGGATGAATAGAACCATTATAGAAAAAATACGATGCACTGTCTAAATCATTTTGGGGGGGAGCCTGTCAATACAGTTATCTACTTAATCAACTGATCACTTTCAGTTCCACTAAAATTTGACGTTCCAGAAGCAATATGGAGCGGAAGAGAAGTAAGCTATGCTCACCTAAAAGTATTTGGATGCAAAGCCTTCATGCATGTTCCAAGAGACCAGAGGTCAAAGTTGGATGACAAAACTTTTTCTTTTATCTTTGTGGGATACGTAAATGAGGAATGTGGCTTTAGGCTATGTGATCTAGAAAAGAAAAAAGTCGTCAGAAGTAGAGATGTCATGTTCTAAGAACATGAAATATTCAACGATGCAGAAAAAAAATCTACTATAGAAAATGTCACAGGGGTAACACTTACTCCTTCATTGCAAAATGACACAAATAGAGGAAATATAAAAGAAACTGAAACAGGTGATGATGCTAGTGGTGTTGAGCAAGGGGAGCAAACCCTTGCTTCTCTAATTGCAAAATGTGGATCAACAACGGAGAAGGTCTGTCAGAGAACGTGCACCTTCTACCAGGTATCCTAGTTCTCAATATATTCTTATAACAGATGATGGAGAACGAGAGTTTTTTCAAGAAATACAATCTCACATAGATAAAGATCGTTGGACAAAAGCCATGCAAGAAGAGATTGATTCATTGAAAAAGAATCTCACTTATGGATTATTTCAACTTCCAAAAGGAAATAAAAGTCTTAAAAACAAATAGGTCTTCAAGTAAAAGAAAGACAGCGATAAGCTACGAAAATACAAAGCTCGATTGGCCGTGAAAGGTTTTGGTCAAAAAAGGCATCGACTTTGATGAAATCTTCTCACTGGTTGTTG
Source organism: Eustoma russellianum (assembly GCA_036186865.1). Taxonomy (NCBI): domain Eukaryota; kingdom Viridiplantae; phylum Streptophyta; class Magnoliopsida; order Gentianales; family Gentianaceae; genus Eustoma; species Eustoma russellianum. The sequence goes on from AP025046.1 coordinate 5,798,816, forward strand.
AAATCTCACTCTTAGTTATACTAGTTCACCATGCTTGGCGGAGGCGTTTGCCACATTCTAAAAATGATTGAAGTTATAAAATAAATATGATGTATATATGTCAAACTTCTAAATATTACTATATACATCCTGAAAATATTGTTCTAGTTAACTTTTCAACGTAATGTGAATTATAAATATTAAAAAAAGCCAACAAAAATAATATTTTTGAGACGAGAGTATCTTAATAGATGTTTTAACTGAAAATACTTCTAGAAAATATGTAAGTCTTTGAAAATATCTTATGCATAACTGCTCACTCATGGATCCATATTCATGCTCCTTACTCAAAACACAGTGTTAACAGTTGCCAACGACAATCCAAATATCTGGCAAATTCATAACAAGATTTTTAACTTGATTTAGTTAACTTAGCTAGACCACTTTATCATGAAAGAGTTATCCTCAGAAAGAAATCAATTGTATAAACATTTTTTTATCTTAGGCCCAATGATAACTACATACGTTTTTTGATATCTATATACCATTGTCCTTTTTATGCCATTTATTCCATTTCATGATTCATTTTTTAACATCGATTAAACAAAAATATGTTTATTTATTAAATAAGGACGTATATTTATCATTGATCAATATCTTATAGATATACCAATTTTAGTGACAAGACTTCTTTTAAAATTTTCCGAAGGATTTTATGTTGTTCGACTAAGTTTTTGCTACAAGACCCGCAAGGTTACCAAGGCTTTGAAACATCTGAATTGCCGAAAATTTCAAAAAAAAAAATGTCAGTTTAAAAAAAATGGAAAAGGGATTCGGAATCTGAAATCCTAAAATAGAGAAAATGAAATTCAATCACTAGACAAAAAAAATAAAATATATGTTGACGAACTTATAAACTGATTTAAGTCTAAACACTAATCATTTAAATGGTCAATTGAAATTAAACAAGGACACCATTAGAGAAATGAAAAACAAAGGATTATAATGTTTTAAGTAACAACCTTCTAAACATAATAAAGTATCTACAAACTAATGTATATGAGATACTTAGATACTTATACCAGCCATCATGAATATACTATAATAAGATTAATTTCCTTGTTTCGAAGATTCTAGAAGCAACCTAATAGCTTTTTTTCTTTCTTTTCTTTCTTTTTTCTAAAGTCAACATAATAGTTAATAACTCTAATATTGTTTTAGTTCGACTTGATCATAAAAAAAATTAAAACTATTTTATAAATTATTTTAAAACTTAGTTTGTTAATTGACGCAAACTAAAAAACTCATGTAAATGGTGACTGAAAAGATAGTATAAAAATTTTACTTTTTGGACTACTTCAACTACTAAAATATTTTTCTTTTCTAAAGTTGACAATATTTTTATAATAAACTAAAATAGAAACCAAGACAATATTTTTAAGATTAAAAAATAAAATTTTTTCAATTAATCATGTATATAAAGAAAACATTATTCTACTAACATAATTATCTTTCAGATATCTTTAATACATGAAAATCTAACACGCATTGTTCTCTTCCACAAAACAAAAACAAAAAATGTTTTCTTCTTTTTTGAAAAAGAATACACATATTTGTCTCTTAAACCATTTATATTTCTACCATCAATAACATGAGAAGGTTGCATGGGACACAACTGTCCCCCTTCGTGGCATGAAATGTCCACGTGTCATCTAACCTTAGAGCATTACAAAAACTGCATGCATATCATGTCCCCAAACAGTAATAAATCTTACAAAATTCTGTGCCCTTATGAGCTGCTGTTGTTTCTTACCAAACATGTCTAACGTTTGTGCAATTTCATCCAGTCTCATAAAGATTTCCTTTCCTCTTTTAGCAATATCCAGAAATTATCCCAAAATATCAGCCTTCAGACAAACATTAATTGCCATTTCTTGCAAGCCCATTAGCCTCCCATGCATCAACAAGAAAATTGTATTTGATCGAAGGGTATTACTAATGGGTAGCGAAAAATCCGATGTGCCGCCGGAAATTCAAACGACACCGCCGGAGGTGACGCCCGGAGCTCCAACGGAGATTCCACGTGTGCCTAATGTTCCTGATTTTGATCCAATACCTCCAGAGAAGCCAGCTGAAAGGCCACCAATTTCGCCTGGACCAGCCCCTGAATTTCCAGGCCCGCCAAATCCATCGACGCCGCGGCCCGAATCTCCCACGCCACCCTCTCCTTCCCCGCCTGGAACACCGGAAGTGTTTCCGCCACGTGGGCCAGAGATTGAGACACCTCAGGGGCCGGATATTGTGCCGTCAAAGCCACCGGAGGCGGAGCCACCTCACCCACTTCAGCCCGACGTCCCTCCTCCAATCTCTATGTAATAATTTGCATTTTTTTTTTGGAAAAATGTAATAATTTGTATGCGCATCAATTTTAAAGCAAGATAGGATCTAAACTTTGGACCGAATGTTTTTCCTTGCACCCTTATGCAGTTTTAATGATGTTATCATTAACGTTTTGCGATAGAAATGGGACATCGATTTCCTTCAAACATTAAATGTTTTGCTATCATAAGTATGTACAAGCTTTAACGTAATTATTGTTGTTATTACGTTGATACATGGTTTAAATAGATTCTGTCATATGTTAGGACTCTTGCCTTCAAAATTCCTCGTCGCTTATTGCAACTCGTTTAGTAAAACAAAGTAGCTATGACTTCTTTTGCTCGAATAGATTTGATATCCAAATAGGACACACATGCAAAATGGAGAGTTCTTAAACATTTACAGTTTACAGTTTGACTCTGATAACATTGCAAATAATATTACATAGGCAAAATGGAGAATTCGTACACGTTTACAGTTTACAGTTCGAGTCTAATAACATTTACAATTAATATACTTATGCAATAATGTCGACTAGGATCTCTCTTGTCGCATTTCTTCGGGTATCTCTTGTCGCATTTCCTCTGTTTTCAAGGATAGAACATAATTTAGATATATTCAGACTAGAACATAAACCGTTGATATTTGGATTGAAATATTGATTGAAATATTGATACAGGTTTAGTGTAATATATTGGATTGACAGGTTTATTATTATATTAATCAATACTGATTTAGATTATAATATCTAATCTAAATATAATATTATTATATGAGTCAGTAATAATTTAAATTATAATATTTAGTCCAATATGTTAAAGGGTAATTGACGCGGTAGACACCTTGTCTTCTTCCATATATTTTTAATTCTTATCGACGCGATAGGATAAAGACCTATTTGAAGGAACGCGATTTCATGAAGAGTCTTTAGAGTGAAACCGTTTGCTATTTCTTAATTCTTGTGAACGTGATACAGCAAAGACTTTGAAATGAAAGTAAATCATGTCCAATATTTATGAGAAGTAATTAGACGAGTACATATAGAAAAATATCATTACGAAATTTCTTAACAAAGTATTTCGGAAGCTTTCTATTTGTGTTTACTAAATCTTTTCATTAGTATATTAGTACGTCATATTTCAATTATTGTGTCATCTATACAGGTACGTATATAGCCGAGAGTCTCATTAGAAGCAAACTCTCTATCCTTGCAATAGAATTATTCTTTGTCGGTCGTTCATCATTTCCAGACTTTAGTGATAGCTTTTTTTTTTTGTTATTAAGATATACTGGTTATGGTTGTTGTTGTGATAAAATATGGTGCCTAGTAGTCGAACTTGTTTGGAGACAATCACTACTGTACTAAGACGCAGTCGTTTAGTGTGTGCGTATGAAATGATAAAATAAACCAAACCCTGGGCGAGTCGAGGACTCTGTCCTTAAGACGTATTGCTCCGGTATACTGTGCCCAACCGACGTGAGCAACCGTCTCCCAGGATACAACGGGTACCTGTTCAGTTGAGCGGCACTGCTGAACTTGAACTCCTTCGAACTTTAGAGTGTCCTGACTTCTCTTGGACGGTATGCAAGACTCGAATGCTATGAGAGTAGTATGCTACGAATGCTAGAAATTGTGTGTTTAGAATGCACCCTTTGCCCTGTTTATATAGGGGAGTCGGTTGGAGAACAAGGTACCGTGACCGTTGGATCAAAACCGTAGTTTGATTTAGGCCGTTAGATGAAAACCTCCTATCTAGATTAGGAAGGTTTAATCTCAGCCTTTAGATCGAAGATTAATCCGCAGGTTTAAACCTGGGGCGTTAGATGGAAACCACATTCGGTTGGGGTGGTTAGGACAGTTTAAATCTCGGCCGTTAGATTAAAGCTGCCTTCCCTGCCACCGTTAGATCAAACCAGATTGATCTTATCTTATATCGAAGGATACCGTTTGAATCAGATTTAAACAACCGTTCGATTTAAACCATAACCGAACGCCTTATCAAACTTAACCGCGTTTTGTTTAAACGTAACCGTGCAACCGCGTTTTCCATCCACTTTGAGAATTAATTTCTCATTCACCCATTTCAATTTCTCCAACAATCCCCCACATGAATGAGAATTAATGAAAGTGTTTATGCAGACTCTACCGAGAAGTCAGACAAGAAAATATTGCATCAGAAGAGGTAGCTTCTGGCTTTGAACCTTTCATAGTGATGTACCATCGGATTCATTCGGCTAATTAGTGACTTGATGTCTTGAACCAGTCAGCCTTTGTTGTGAACCTAGACAACGATACTCACACAACATTTTCTTTAACACCCTTTTGGTTCTCATGGTTGTGTTCGTTTTGGCGATGAACAACCTGGTTTCAGAAAGTGTTTTAGAGAAATCTTGCCTCTTAGACTTTCTCATAGAAGCGGCCCCACTTCACACTTACATAGGTGATTCCTATCAAGAGTATTCTGCCATACTCCACTTGATGCATCAAGATATAGGACATCATTAAAAGCCTTAGCTTACCCTAAACATTCTCTGCAGACAGCACTTTTATGTGACGGAATGAGTAAGTGCTTACTGAATCTTCGTAACTTAGTTGTCCCATTGAACCAAGATTCTGGGATCTCCAGTCAACAAGGTTGGGTTACCGTTACAAAGATTCTTGCATTATAGGCTTTAGTCCCATTCCGTTTGTCAATCTTGACATCTGATCTCTAGGAAAGCCTTTTGTAAGCGGATCCGCAAGATTCTCCATTGATTTTATATAATCAATGGAAATCACGCCATTAGAGATCAACTATTTAATGGTGTTATGTCTTCGACGTATGTGTCGTGACTTACCATTATAGATGCTGCTTTGAGCACGTCCTATAGCTGACTGACTATCACAGTGTATGCTAATAGGAGCGATCGGCTTAGGCCAGCACAGAATATCTTCCAGGAAATTCCGAAGCCACTCAGCCTCTTCCCCAGTTTTGTCCAACGCTATGAACTCAGCTTCCATAGTGGACCGAGCTATGCAGGTTTGTTTCGTGGATTTCCACGACACAGCAGCACCACCAACCGTGAACAAGTATCCACTGGTGGACTTTGAGTCCTTACTGTCTGATATCCAATTTGCATCGCAATATCCTTCTAATACTGCTGGATATCTCGTGTAATGTAATCCAAGATTCATTGTGTATTTCAGATACCTCATCACTCTGTTAAGAGCTTTCCAATGATCATCACTTGGATTACTGGTGAACCTGCTCAATTTGTTTACTGAACAAGCTAAGTCTGGCCTTGTACAATTCGTTATGTACATCAGACTCCCGATCACCTGATAGTATTTTAACTGAGCTACAGGTTCGCCTCGATTTTTCCTTAAGTGTATACTTAAGTCAAGTGGGGTCTTAATCAGTTTTGTTTCAAACATATTGAACCTTCTGAGAACAGACTCAATATAGTGAGTTTGCGACATAACAAGACCATCAGCTACTCGAGAAATTTTAATTCCTAGAATAACACTGGCAACCCCCATGTCCTTCATATCAAAATTTCGTGTTAACATCTTCTTTGTACTCAAGATGATGTCACGAGTACTGCCCATGATAAGCATGTCGTCTACATAGAGACACACTATTACATAGGCATTCGGTGTGCTCTTGATGTACACACACTTGTCGCACTCATTGATTCTGAAGTCGTTTGACATCATTACCTGATCAAACTTTAAGTGCCATTGCTTAGGTGCTTGTTTAAGTCCGTACAACGACTTAACAAGTCTACATACTTTCCTTTCTTGTCCTGGAATGACGAACCCCTCGGGTTGTTCCATATAAATTTCTTCCTCTAACTCACCATTAAGAAAGGCAGTCTTCACATCCATTTGATGGATTTCTAGATTATAGACTGCACCAATAGCCACTAGCATCCTTATGGAAGTGATCCTAGTCACTGTTGAGTAGGTGTCAAAGAAGTCAAAGCCTTCTTTCTGTCTGTAGCCCTTGGCTACTAACCTGGCCTTGTACTTGTCAATAGATCCATCTTCTTTCAGTTTTTTCTTGAAAATCCACTTGCATCCGAGTGGTTTACTTCCTGGAGGAAGATCTACCAGCTCCCAAGTGTGATTTTGAAGAATGGAATATATCTCACTATTCACTGCTTCTTTCCAGAAAGGAGCTTCTGGAGTTGTCATTGCCTCAGAGAAAGATCTCGGCTCGTTTTCTACCATGTAGGTTAGAAAATCTGGTCCAAAAGACGTCGGTATTTTGGCTCGTTTGCTTTGACGAGGTTCCTCAGTCTCTTGAGGAGTCGTCTCACGCACTCGCTTACTTGTGCTTGCTTCTTGATTGTCTTTGTCTTTCTTTGGAAAGACATTTTCAAAGAACACTGCATTCCTTGATTCCATGACAACATTTTCATGTATCTCGGGAATGTCCGATTTGTGCACTAACAAACGATATGCACTACTGTTCGTTGCATAGCCAATAAATATGCAATCAATTGTCTTAGGCCCGATTCTCACTTGTCTTGGTTTAGGTACTGCAACCTTCGCCAGACACCCCCACACTTTCAAGTATTTATAACTAGTCTTATAGCCTTTCCAAAGTTCATATGGGGTTTTATCCGTCTTCTTGGACGGAATCCTATTTAAAATGACGTTGGCGGAGAGAATTGCTTCCCCTCACAAGTTCTGAGGTAAACCCGAACTTATCAACATAGCATTCATCATCTCCTTTAGAGTACGATTTTTGCGTTCTGCAATGCCATTAGATTGAGGTAAATATGGTGCAGTCGTTTGATAAATAATGCCATGTTCGGAACAAAATTCATTAAACGATGCGTCATACTCTCCACCTCTATCACTTCGAATTACTTTAATTCGTTTGCTAAGTTGATTCTCAACTTCATTTTTATAATCTTTGAAAGCATCAATGGCCTCATCTTTGCTACTTAGCAAATATACATAACAGTATCGTGTGCAATCGTCGATAAAAGTTACAAAGTACTTTTTACCTCCTCTTGTTTGCACAAACTTTAAATCACACAAATCTGTATGAATTAAATCCAATGATTCAGTGTTTCGTTCTGTTGAAGGAAATGGTGCTTTTGTCAATTTTGCTTCAACACACACTTGGCATTTCTCTTTATTATTAAAGTCCAGTTTAGGCAATAATAAAGATTAATCATTCGTTCTATTGACTTGTAATTAACATGTCCCAAACGAAAATGCCATAAACAAGAAGACTCAAGCATGTAAGCAGAAGAGGAAACAATTTTATTAGCCTCAACGGGCGTAACTTTCTTGGGTACAATTGTCATAACATTTTACTTGAACATGTTATCAGAAAGATACCCCTTTCCCAAATACACCCCATTCTTAGAAAGTGTAAATTTGTTTGCCTAAAAAACAAGCTTGAATCCATGAGTGACTAGCAGCACGCCAGAAACCAGATTTTTCCTTATGTCAGGAACATGCAGCACATTCTGCAGAGTCAACTCCCTTCCTGAAGTCAATTTCAGGATCACCTTGCCCGATCCTTCGATCTTTGAGCTGTTGGAGTTTCCCATGAAGAGTTGCTCGTTGTTTGTCGTGGGTACATATTCTCTGAACATAGCCCTGTTCGCACAAACATGTCGAGTGGCACCTGTGTCTACCCACCATTCATGCGGGTTTCCCACTGTATTGCACTCGGTCACCACTGCGCAAAGGTTCAAGTCATCCATTGCGTCGACCAGATTTGCTTTCGCTTTATTTTGATTCTGAATCTTTTTGGGCTTTCGACATTCACTGCTTCGATGCCCTGGTTTTCTACAATTATAACACTTACTTGTGAACTTCTTTGCAATTTCCTTGCCCTTGATGTTCACGCCCAAAGTGTTATTTTTCTTTTTGTTCTTCGCCTCAGCAACATGAGCCTTGGCTTGACCAGACAATGTGGACGGCTTCCTTTCGGCACGACGATTGTCCTCCTCAATACGAAGACGGACAATCAAATCCTCCATTTTCATTTCCTTTCGCTTGTGTTTGAGATAGCTCTTAAATTCCCTCCATGAAGGAGGCAGCTTCTCAATCACAGCCGCGACCTGGAAAGATTCACTGAGCGTCATGCCCTCCTCTTCCATTTCAGAAACCAACATCTGTATTTCTTCAACCTGCGAAATTACAGTTTTGGAATCTAACATTTTATAGTCAAGAAATTTCCCAACTATCAACTTTTTCATGCCAGCATCTTCTGTGCGATACTTTTTATCTAAAGCTGACCACAACGCTTTTGCAGTTTTATAAGTACAAAATACGTCATAGATAGTATTATCTAGGCAACCCAGAATCAAATTTAAACAGCAAAAATTTGTATACGCCCAGGCCTCAGCACCCAAGGCGTTCTGCATATTCTGTTGTTGATCCTCCACAGGCTCAACCACGGGTGGATCTTCGCTCAGCATTCTGGCCAAACCCAGTGCCGTGAGGTAGAACAACATCTTCTGCTGCCACCTCCTGAAGAAGCTTCCAGCAAATTTTTCCGGCTTCTCCACATGAGCAGCAGTGGCAGCCAGATTCATCTGAGGCCCTCCAGTTGGTGCCAGCGGAACCGTACTAAACGGAGCTCCGGCAGCAACATTGTTCGCCCCTTCAGGTGTGGACACGGAGTGAGCACCATTAAAGCCTTGAACAGAGTTCGAGCTTTCGTTCTCCATTCCTGTTCAGTTCGATCAAAACGTACAGATCAGAACAGAACCAGATTTAAGAAATGAGTAGAAGCAGACTGCAAATCAGTATGAGTACTGGTTTGCGTAAAATAAAAAAACGGTACAGAAGTAATTGAACAATAATACGTCTTAAGATTGTTGAAGACAATCACTCCTGTACTAAGACGCAGTCGTTTAGTGTGTGCGTATGAAATGATAAAATAAACCAAACCCGGGCAAGTCGAGGACTCTGTCCTTAAGAGGTATTGCTCTGGTATACTGTGCCCAACCGGCGTGAGCAACCGTCTCCCAGGATACAACGGGTACCTGTTCAGTTGAGCGGCACTGCTGAACTTGAACTCTTTCGAACTTTAGAGTGTCCTGACTTCTCTTGGACGGTATGCAAGACTCAAATGCTATGAGAGTAGTATGCTACGAATGCTAGAAATTGTGTGTTTAGAATGCACCCTTTGCCCTGTTTATATAGGGGAGTCGGTTGGAGAACAAGGTACTGTGACCGTTGGATCAAAATCGTAGTTTGCTTTAGGCCGTTAGATGAAAACCTCCTATCTGGATTAGGAAGGTTTAATCTCAGCCTTTAGATCGAAGATTAATCCGCAGGTTTAAACCTGGAGCGTTAGATGGAAACCACATTCGGTTGGGGTGGTTAGGACAGTTTAAATCTCGGCCGTTAGATTAAAGCTGCCTTCCCTGCCACCGTTAGATCAAACCAGATTGATCTTATCTTATATCGAAGGATACCGTTTGAATCAGATTTAAACAACCGTTCGATTTAAACCATAACCGAACGCCTTATCAAACTTAACCGCGTTTTGTTTAAACGTAACCGTGCAACCGCGTTTTCTATCCACTTTGAGAATTAATTTCTCATTCACCCATTTCAATTTCTCCAACAGAACTAACTTTCTTTTGTTTCTGGCTGTTGATTATGAACACAACTATCCATCGTTGTTCGATTTCTGTGTTTTTTAATCGTTGGTATATCAAATAATACGTTTTGAACTGGTTATGTTGGAGTTGAACTTACGAGTTTTATAACATTAATTTGCTTGAACGGTTTGGTGCTTAAATGTCGCTTTAGCAGCTTAATGTCTAGCAAGCCAAGAAGTGTATGCCAATTATATGTATATAAAGAAAATCCCTAATAAATGTGATTGAAATAATGATGGTAAAACTTTATTACTTTTACCATCTCATTCTTCTACTAATTCTCTCTATTTTCATCTTTCTCTTTAGCTTCTAATGCATCATAGTGCATAATTTGTTCCCCTTTTAATTAACCTCATTTTTCATTTTGAGAGTTTGTAATTTGCGTAACAAGAATTTGTCTCTATAATTCACATACTTTTGATGGTTTGCTTAAAGAGGTGACATTACTTTAACTTTAAACCAAAATATATTTGGTAGAGCTTTTTGATAAAGGTCGTAGATGAGGAGATGAATAGACAAATAGAAAAGCTTTCACTTCTGGTTTATAATTCTGATTATAGAAGTTGTAGAAGTAGTTGTTATTGTTGTAATTGTATTAATTGACATTCCTATAATATTGTTGAAGGTAATCATGAAAGTAGTAGTTGTTAATTAGTAACACTTTCGGAACAAAGTGAGAGTGATTATAAAATCAAAGAAAATGTGTGAACCACCGTAATATTTGTGCCATCTATGTTTTCCCGCCAATACACACAATATATATGTATGTGTGTTAGAATATGTTAAGTTTTGATGATTTGCACAATTGACACTTAGAACGCCTAGATAAGGCGTCTAATGTGAAGAGTTTGAAGGTCAGTACACTTCGAACGCCTACAAAAGACGCTTAATCTGAAGTGTCTGGAGACATGTATACTTCGAACGCCTACATAAGGCGCTTCATATGAAGTGTCTGGAGTCCAGTACACTTCGAACGCCTACGTTAGGCGCTTCATGTGCCAAGCTGTGTAACAGCACACTTTGAACGCCTAAACAGGCGCTTCATGTGTATTACAAAGTCAAATGGACGGTTTCCCCCCAAAATGGACACGAATATCAAGTTACTTTTGGTAAAAGTCAGAATTACTTCGAACAAGTATGAAGGCTGAGATTAGGCGCTTCATGTGACTTCGAACGGGTTCTGTTGCCCATAATAGGCGCTTCATGTGACATTGAACAAGTATTCCTTATTCACTTAAGACGCTTTATGTCACATTGAACGCTAGTTCAAGACCACATTAGGCGTCCCATGTCACATTGAATGCCTGTTCATAAAACACATAAGGCGCTTCATGTGACTCAACGTTATAAATGTTTTATGCTGCACTTTCTAATGTTTACTTGACATTTGTATCCTTCTTTTTAGTGTATCATCACAGGTTCTTCTCTCACTTTGGAGAATGCTCTATTTCATCTTTGAGCTTTCAAAAAGAAGCTTCCTCAAGAAGTTTTTATCCATCCAAGAGAAGATCTACAAAGATGAAGACATGTCATCACAAAGAGACAACCCATTATTGGCTCTTGCAAGCTTGTCAACGACTACAAGGATGATAAAACAAGGGTTTTCATTATTTTTCAATTTAACTTTCTACCAAGATCTCTCGAGTTTCTCTCAAGCTTTTACTCTCAAAATAGTGTATTATTGTGTATTTTACTTTGTTTGTGAGAGTGTGATTTGTAAAGTAGAAGAGTCTTCTTCTTGAGTAAACATTGTGAGAGGCTAAGTATAGATCGTTGGTCAAGAAACAAGGGGTGCTTCTTGTTTGAAGAAATGAAGACCTTGGAGGGTTAGTTGATGGTGTTGTAGTGCACCATACTCCTTGCAACAATTCTTTGAGGAGCAAGGAAGTTCTTTGGATGCTAGACTTCAAAGGGTTGACATTTCTTGGTTGTGGTCTAGGCGTGTGGCCTAGTTGATTACTTTGTAAGTTTTCTTTGATTGTTGTTTCCCCCAAAAGAAATAACAATCCCCCATTCAAAATCTTTCTTGTGAAAACCAAGAAGGTAGAGCAGTATAGTCATTTGACTTGAACCTCTATACATCTCGTGTTCTTTACGCTTCCGCAAGTTTATTTATTTTTAAAGAACACACCCAAATATAGATGTGTTCTCATACACTAAAATATCCGAAAAAATATGGAATACTTGGTGAACACACTATTCAATCCCCCTTCTAGCGTGTTCTAAGGGACCTAGCAATACACACACACACAGATATATATATATATATATATTTATATTTATATATGTTATGCCCCGCACCCTCCGTAGGATACTTAAGAGACAAAGAAGGAATTTAATGAGATTAATGACGGTCAACAGTAATGAATTACAAATTAAGTAATAGGATTTATGTGAATTTAGTGGAGGTTAAATATTAGAATTAATTAGGATTTAATTTTTCAATTAAATACTAAGAGATTATCCTTTAAGATAAATAAGATAATAGATATAATTTAGAAACTCCAAACTTTTCCCTTCCCATATAAAAACTGACAGGACGTCAGTTTTTCTCTCTTACGCAGAGAAACCGCCGCCCTGCCTTGAACGCTCCCCACTCCTTCTTCAACCCTAGATCAAGTCAATTCAAGATCTTCATTCAATCTTTATTCGTTCTTCGTTTCCTCTCCAAGTAATCAAAGGCAAGTAATCTACTTATAAGTTCTTACGTTTTTACGAAAGAAAATGGCCTATTTTGACATCAAATTGGATCACCATGCAGTAGTTTCTTTATGTGAATCTATGTGTGCGCTTTATGTGTTTTGGCTTCGAGATTTGGCCACTGTATATTGAAATCCTTCGTTGTTGTTGTGGATTATTTGAAATCTTGCAAATCCCAATCCCTTGAACCCTCTCTTTGCTGCTATTTTCGGTTGGGGGAAGAAGGGAGAGAAAGGTAGGATTTTTGGGTTGCTTTGGTGGATGATTTGGGTGTTAGGATTGAATCTGTGATCGATTTGTGTGTAGTGTTTAATTCGTAGTTTAAGCATGAGATTATAGCAGTGATTAAGCTTAGATTGATTGGGATGAAGTTTGGGATCAATTGGAGTTGCGGTTCTGCAGTTGTTGCAAAAATCGCAGAACTTCTTTTCTGGAATCATGGACATCGATCGATCGATGTGAGGGGATGATGTACATCGATCGATCGATGTAGGGTAAGGCTGAGAGATCGATGTCCTCTGACGGACATCGACCGATCGATGTGGGGTAAGGCTGAGAGATCGATGTCCACTGATGGACATCGATCGATCGAGGTATGAGGGGCTGAGAGATCGATGTCCTCTGATGGACATCGATCGATCGATGTAGAAGAGGGTTGAGAGATCGATGTTCTCTGATGGACATCGATCGATCGATGTGAGGGTATGAAGTCACATCGATCGATCGATGTGAGGGTATGATGTTCCTCAGTTTTAGGGGAAATTAAGGGAAGAAAGAGGGAAGCTATGGGACTCTTTGGGTGACCTTAGAGACTTCTTAGGACCTGATTGAAGTTAGTCTAAGTCTTGGGAACATGACTTAAGATGGTGAATCAAGTTTGGAGAATTTGAAGGGCATTTGAATCGGATTTCAACGTGGATGACCTAGGGGGTTAGGAACTGAACGTACGAGGTTTTATAGAGTTCAATGCAGGAAGGTAGGGGTTCTCCCATTGGTGTGTGAATGTTAGAATCAAGGTTAAGTGTTGACGACCTAGCTTGAAGTATAAATATTGATGTGTAAGTGAGGGGATTCTTGTGTGGTTGTGTGTTATTGAATGTGAGTTGAATATGTGAATGTGAATTGCATCTATGTGAACGAGAATGTGAACGAGATGAAAAGTCCTGCATCATGGCACTTGCATTTGCATATTGATTTGAAAAGAGCTGTGCTTCGGCACAGATTTGCGAAGGTGACCTGCAATGTTAATCGGGATGGAAATATAAGCCGAGGTGCATTGAAGGGCACAAAGGTTTGTAACGTTAACCGGCATGGAAATATAAGCCAGGGTGCGTTACAGGGTATAAAGTTGTCTGTAATGTTAACCGGGATGGAAATATAAGCCGAGGTGCATTACAGGGTATAAAGTTGTCTGTAACGTTAACCGGGATGGAAATATAAGCTGGGGTGCGTTACAGGGTATAAAGTTACGAGACTGGACATTGTGACATGCATTGCACTGTTTTGAAGAGAAAATGTTCATGCATTTAAGTCTATGTAGTGTAGTGCATATTTTGTCATGCATCATGTGAGTCAGTTGGGTTAATTGATATGTGACTTGAATGATTGTTTATTGTTAGTGATTATGAATTAATGTTTTATGTTCTTGTACTGTTAGAACTATGCTTTTGAAAGTATACAAGACATGTGCCCCATTTCCCTCGAATTACGTACTACTCATGTCTTGCCATGTGTTGATCTCGTATGTCTTATAAGCGGGTTACTTGCTAACGTTTTTCGCTAAGGGTACTACCTTTGTCCTTGCAGATGAGCCTAGTTATGACATGATTTTCATTGAGGATGACGGCGAGTGGGCAGAACGGGATGCCTAGAGCTTGTGGAGGGAATTGATTAGACTGATTCTGGTTATTTTTGTTTATTAGTTCATTTAAGGTTTAGATGGCTGCGTCCATAACCAGTTATTGATATTCACTTTATCGTTTGGTGTACCGTATTGATGATTGAGATTCATTAGATACATGTTTCCGCACTTATTTCTCTGACGTCATTGATGATGTGTATGCGAGAGATGAGACGTCTTGTAGTCTTCCCAGTAAGCTACGACGGGTGCACCGGTTCGGATTTCGCTGTTCGGGTCAGGGCGCTACGGCTTCAGATCTACCTCGGAGACCTAGGTTATGACATGTAGAGTCTTAAGTTATGATTTTCACCCTAAGTTGATCTTTAGGTCTAAGTATGTGATCCTATATGTAAGTTTGATTGGGATGGGTGTGTGCGAGCGCGATAAAAGTTAATCGATAAATGTTGCTTTATTTAGAGTACGAATTCCACCTTGTACAACGCATAGGGGCCTTCAGTACTTACTTTTTGGAACTACTGAATGCTAATAAGCGTTGATTTTGCAGAAAATGCCTCCCAGAAGAGATAACCAAGGGAACGGTGGAAATAGGAACGAGAACCCTCCACCACCACCACCACCACCAGTCCTAGTCCCACAAGCATTGATTGATGTTATCACAGTGATAGCTCAAGGGGTTGCTCAGCAGCAGCAACAACCACAGTAACCTTCTCCACCACCTCCCCAGCAAGGCATCAGATATTATATTGGGGAGATGCGAAAGATGCATGCCCCCAATTTCGAAGGGACCACTGATCCAGAGGTGGCTGGGTTCTGGCTAGACGAAGTGGAAAAATGCTTCAGGCTTGTACAAGTGCCTGAAGAACTCAAGGTAGATGTAGCCACGCCATTTCTGATTGGCAGAGCAAATGCATGGTGGAATGGTATTCTGCCAAAGATGACTCCTCCTATTCAGTGGAGGCAGTTCGTACAGGCTTACAAAGACTACTATGTGCCTGAGACTGCCATTTTGGAAAAGATGAGGCAGTTCGATAAGTTCGAACAAGGAAGGATGTCTGTTTCTGACTATGCGGATAGGTTCCATGCCTTGGGCAAGTTCACGCCCATGGTATTGGAAAACAATAGAATGAAAATGCTGAAATTCGAAGAAGGTTTGAACCCCCGCATACGGACAGCTATAGCTATTACATCCGGAAATTTTCAAATCAGTTGTCGTGTGTTAAAAAAAACTAACTAGCCGTTGAGTGTAACAACCCCTCGGAATCAAGTTAATAATAGCAACTCATTTAGGTCCAAGTGATTTATAACTACTTTATAAATCTTAAATTTGTATAGGGTGAATGGAAGTTGGGCACAAAAAAAAGAAATATATATATATATATATATATATATATATATATATATATATATATATATATATATAAGGAAGAAGAATGCTTAAAAGTACCGTGAGATAGGATAAGCTAGTAAAAAATTAATAATAAATAAAATAATAATAATATAATAATGAAATAAGATAAAGGATAAAGGTAAAGTAATTCAAAAAAAAAGGATAATGCTAAATTTAAAGGGGGAACAACCGTTCCCCCTCATAAATTGCCACGATAGGAATCAAGGGGAAACGTGGGGAGGCGCAGAAGGCTGCAAAAAAAAATAGAGAAGAAAAAAATGGCGCATAAAGAGGCAAAGGCTGGAAGAGGGGAAGAGGGGAAGAAAAGAGAGAAGAAGAAGAGAAAGAGAAAAGGCAACCGAGTCTATTTTAAACGTGTAGTTTGGCCGCAAATAGGTAGGTTCCTTTTCCCCCTCCAATTGGTACAAATTCAAGCATGCTTTGGTGATATATTACTTGTTTTGTTGTTTTTAATTGTTGAAATCTATACTATGTTGCTTAATCTGTGAAAAGCATGAGTTTTTGATTACTGTGGAGTGTATTTGATTTCTGTTGAATGCGTGTGATTTCTGTGGTTTTGCGTGGATTGGATTTTTGATTTTAGGGAAAAATTTGATAATCAAAATAGTAAAACATTTTAATTTTAGGGAAAAATTTGATAATTAAAATAGTATAAATTTTGTTTGGAGCCTGTGGAATGCGCAGAAGGCTATGCTGCGTGGTCTGCGTCTATGTAATTTGATGTTAGGGATGAATTTGATATCAAAAGAATTTCTAGGGTTTATTTTATTAATGTTATTTAATTGATTAAAAAATAGTATTAAATATAGGAAAAATATAAGTAAATATCAGAAAATTTTAAATAAATTTTAGAAATTATAAAATACTAAAATTAAATTATTTTCATCAAATTTCTGTGTAGCGGGCCGATTGTGCGCAGGTCTGACTCACTTACTTAATATATATAAAATAAAATAAAATAAAATAAAATAATCTATTAAGCCTACCGCGGGCCGGGCCGAATGGCCAACGGACCGGGCCCAGTTGGCTGGCCCAATTAAACGAAATAATAATAATAATAATATAATTCTGAAATTTCTGGAAATTCTAGAAAGGTTATTTAATTAATTTTAAATAGTAATAATTATAAGAAAAATATAAATAAAATCGGAAAATTATATATAAATTTCAGAAATTATAAAATGCTGAGATTAAATTATTTTTACTAAAGTTCATTAATTGTGATAATTCATTTAAATTGGATAATTGGGTAATAAATAGAAATAAATTAGAGAAAAATGAGGAAAAATATAGAAAATGCACCATAAATATATACAAGCCATGGAAAAATAAGTTTAACGTCAAACAACATTAAATCATTACTCGGATAATAAATGAACCTAAAATTGAGCGACGGAGGATGGTGAGGATGGGCCAAGGGCCTCAGACGATCATTAAATGAACCTAGATTTGAGTGTCGAAGGATGGTGAGGATGGGCCAGGGGCCTCAGACGATTGTGTTGTTTGCATTCATGGCACGTGCATTGCATGATGGCGGGTCGTGACGTACGGGTCACGGGCGCTCAGGATGGTGTACGGTGGCGGGGCCACGACACTCAGAATGGTGTGCGGTGGCGCGGTCACGCACACTCAGTATGGTGACTGTGGGGTGTACGACCTGCAGCCACTCAGTAGGACCCGGGTTCATGCATTGCACGGTGGAGATATCGGCATTCTGTGTGACATGACTTTGTTGCGTGTGACATGTATAGTAGGACATGCATCACGATGTTGCGCATTCTCTATCTGGAGTGAATTACTTTCCGCATTCTTTCATGTGCTTATGTGATATCATGTTTTACGTGCTATGTGTTATATCATTTTTGGATGCTCGTCTTGTACTACTTGGAGGCAGGTGCCTACTGAGTGATTTCCCAGTCACTCACCCCTACTTCCCCCCCCCCACCAGGTGAGCAGGAAGAGACTTATGACTACGTCTTTGTTGAGGACGGGGCTGATACGGTGGAGTGGACAGACTGATGGTCGCGCCTAGGATACTAGAAGATCCTGCGACTGTTCGTCTTTGTTTTATTGGGATCACATCGGACATCACCTTGTTTAGTACGATAGACTCTAGATGCTAGCGTGTTGACTTATTGTCGTGACATATTTATTGTTTTTATGGAAGATTGTCCTTTATTCATATGAATTAGTGTTATGGTATTACGTTTCCGCGAGAAAAATTTCTACGTCTTTTCGGACATGTTGGAAATTGATTCGACGCTTTGTATTCTCCTTTGTGAGATACGGCAGGCGTACTGTTCCCGGTTTAAGGAGCGAGGCGCTACAGGTGGTATCAGAGCCGAGGCTTTAGATCTTCCTCGGGAACGCAGTATTAACTAGATCACCTAGACGTAAGCTACGATCACTTCATAGAAATAACAAATATACCCCTAATAATGAAGTAGACCTAAGTTATGATCGGGTTATGGGAGGTGTGTGCCGTTGGTGAGCTTTCTTTATTTCATTACTGCTGTACCCCCGAACTTTCGCATGAGCCCCATAAATGCTCAGATCCCTCGATCACTTCCGTTCAATCCGGATTCTCGTCAAGGTTTGTGCAAAATCCAAGAAAATATCGTCACGTCGTAAAAAAAGATATATATATCATAAAAATAATATGGCAAAGGAGGCAACGGTGGTTATGGTAACGACCACCAGGATCAAGGGGTCATCCTCCAAGCATTGGCCTACACCATGGCCACCACTTGGCGCAACGGCGACTATAAACTATGCAGTGTCAATAGCAGTTGAACTAGCGTCTCCCGCCACTAGATCTGAGATCCTACTACATGGAAATGCAGGACATCCGGAATCCAATGTTTAGAAGGACCCTTCACCAGGGAAGCATAAATGTGCGACATGACCGCTAATAATCACAAGACCGGCCGCGATGGAAGTACAGCCGTAGAGGAATGCATGGCCACCGCTGCCACCATATGCTCATTTTTGATGCCACGTTTGGGTCAGTGTGGGAGGATTATGCAAGCGTGAGTGCCATAACAAGGACGTTTTACGAGTAAGGGCATTGAGCAGAGGCCGGCACCACATCACAGCAGAATCAAGAACAGCATAAAGGGAAGCAAGGAACAGTGTCCATATCCACGTGATGATTGATGCAGACATCGGAAAGGCTGGCGACGTCGTAGCGGTGTTCAACCGCCGGCAACCAGGTATCAATGACTCCTCATCAGTACAGATGATGTAATCAGAAATAAATGATCAGAGTTGCGCAGCGGAAGCGTGGGTTTCTTAAGTCACATAAGTTCACAAGAGTGAACCTCGGTGGAGCCGAAGAAGATTAAGGATATCGCTGAGTAGCACTGACCGACCAAGGTGACTGAACTAAAGAGTTCCCTTGATTTGGCCAGCTGCTATATGGAATTCATTTAAGGATTTTCGTCGATATTGATGTCCCTAAGTTGACGGAAGCATAGGAAGGCAAAGTTCGAGTGGACAGTTGATATCGACAAAGCCTCGCTGAGCCAAAAAAAAGATTAAAAAAAAACTTAAACACAGGACCATAATACAGAATGTTGCTAATTAACTATATATGCATGCACTAATTAACCCCACGTACCCTAATGACCTATTTCCCATATCAACCACGTACTAGAACCTTAACATACAAAATCCAGCATAATTACTACAAGAGATATAATACAGCACAAAAAAAAGAGATACCACATAACACAATGGACTATAAATATACAACGACATAAGTCGACAACATATATATACACTCACGCACACATATACATACATATACGTAAATATATATATATATATATATATATATACACACACATATACATACGAGTGACCAACACAAAAATATGAAGCAAAAGGTAAAAGCTCACAGTATATATAGAATACGATAACAACGTAAGAGTAGAGAACATACAAGATATATACGATAAGTAAGTATTATATGTACTAAATGATCATTATAAAAAACCGAATCCATACTAGATAACCAACTTAGAAATTTATAAATGTTATGCTGTTAATACACCTCATGAGTTACTAATCTTTAAAAAAAATCAACCTCTTACAACAATAAAGAGGTATATGGACACATACAATTTGTTACAACATCAATGATATAACGCAAATAAGTCTATTTGAGAAAACATGCTAATAGATATACGGAACAAAGGTAATTAAACGATGCTAAGTAAATATACACAGGTGTACACACAACTATATCAATGACACCACGACATAACGAATACAACGAAATAGTAATAAGCATCATAACATACAACGACAACGAGTCACACAATTACAAAGAATACAGTGACACAAATACTTATCATACAAGAAATGGGTTACGGAATAGGCATATAATTACATGTTTTAAAACAAATCCTTAACATACACAATTGAAGTAAAGCATACTCGTTACGAGTTAGAAACGACAAAGTATTACGTGACATCATAGTAATAGATTAAAGTGTAAATAACTAAATGACATGGCCTATAAAATGCACCAACGGTTAAAATAAATAAATAAATAAATAAATATCACACTTGAACACCTAAATAATTATATATCTACGTTACAAAAAAACGAAAATGAACTCGCATAGCGTGTATATCGCTTAAAACTCAACTGACAAACACTATAAACACAATACATGTGATAAACTGCACATAACGATTGTGAATTCTTGAGTCACATATGATACGTAAGTCATATAAGCGGATACACAACATACTATATGTCTATACCAAACATATTCAAACATCCTAACCATTAAAACGACACACATATTAAACTCATGTATGCCTATGTATGTAATGGACAGAGCTATGTTTGAGTACTGCATTTCATCCCTAGACCGATGAGCAGTCAGAGAAGATGAAACAGACATAGGAGGACATGTAGAAGGCTTGCGTTATTGACTTCAAGGAGAACTAGGATGGTATGATCAAGTAGATTGAGTTATCCTACAACAACAGCTATCATAGCGCCATCGACATGGCGCCATTTGAGGCGCTCAACAGGCGTAAGTGCAGATCCCCAGTCTTGTAGGATGAAGTTGGAGGGCGTATTATTACCGGTACAGAGCTGATCGAGCAAACCATGGAGAAGGTAAAGCGGATTCGGGAAAGACTTAAGGTTGCTCAAGACATAAGTAAGAGTTGGGCAGATTCGAATAGACGCCCCTGGAGTTTACTGTCGGGGTAGAGGTTTACATGAAGGTATCGCGTACGAAGGGGTTGCACGTTTTGATCTGAAGGGTAAGCTAAGGCCTCGTTACATTGGCCCTTACGAGGTACTCGAAAGGATTGGTTCGTTAGCTTACCATTTGGCGTTACCTTCGGGCACTAGCCCAAGTATACGATGTATTCCATGTCTCTCAGCTGAGAAGGTATGTTTCCGACCCAAGTCATGTATTGGACGCACCGCCTTTGCAGATCAGACCTGACAAAACATATGAAAAGACTCATGTTCGGATCATAGACCGCAAAGACCAAGAATTGAAAGAAGATCACTCCATACGTCATGGTGCAATAGAGCAATCATAAGGAAAATAAAGCGACATAGGAGCTAGAGAAGCAGATGCGCGAGCGCTACCCTTACCTCTTCGAATAAGGTACGCCAAGTTTCGAGGACGAAACTTCATGTAAGGTGGGTAGGATGTTACATCCGGAAATTTTCAAATCATTTGTCGTGTGTTAAAAAAACTAAGTAGCCGTTGAGTGCAACAACCCCTCGGAATCAAGTTAATAATAGCAACTCATTTAGGTCCAAGTGATTTATAACTACTTTATAAATCTTAAATGTGTATAGGGTGAATGGAAGTTGGGCACAAAAAAAAAGAAATATATATATATATATATATATATATATATATATATATATATATATATATATATATATATAAGGTAGAAGAATGCTTAAAAGTACCGTGAGATAGGATAAGCTAGTAAAAAAATAATAATAAATAAAATAATAATAATATAATAATGAAATAAGATAAAGGATAAAGGTAAAGTAATTCAAAAAAAAAGGATAATGCCAAATTTAAAGGGAGAACAACCGTTCCCCCTCATAAATTGCACACGATAGGAATCAAGGGGAAACGTGGGGAGGCGCAGAGGGCTGCAAAAAAAATAGAGAAGAAAAAAATGGTGCATAAAGAGGCAAAGGCTGGAAGAGGGGAAGAGGGGAAGAAAAGAGAGAAGAAGAAGAGAAAGAGAAAAGGCAACCGAGTCTATTCTAAACGTGTAGTTTGGCCGCAAATAGGTAGGTTCCTTTTCCCCCTCCAATTGGTACAAATTCAAGCATGCTTTGGTGATATATTACTTGTTTTGTTGTTTTTAATTGTTGAAATCTATACTATGTTGCTTAATCTGTGAAAAGCATGAGTTTTTGATTACTGTGGAATGTATTTGATTTCTGTTGAATGCGTGTGATTTCTGTGGTTTTGCGTGGATTGGATTTTTGATTTTAGGGAAAAATTTGATAATCAAAATAGTAAAACATTTTGATTTTAGGGAAAAATTTGATAATTAAAATAGTATAAATTTTGTTTGGAGCCTGTGGAATGCGCAGAAGGCTATGCTGCGTGGTCTGCGTCTATGTAATTTGATGTTAGGGATGAATTTGATATCAAAAGAATTTCTAGGGTTTATTTTATTAATGTTATTTAATTGATTAAAAAATAGTATTAAATATAGGAAAAATATAAGTAAATATCAGAAAATTTTAAATAAATTTTGGAAATTATAAAATACTAAAATTAAATTATTTTCATCAAATTTCTGTGTAGCGGGCCGATTGTGCGCAGGTCTGACTCACTTACTTAATACATATAAAATAAAATAAAATAAAATAAAATAAAATAATCTATTGAGCCGACCGCGGGCCGGGCCGAATGGCCAACGGACCGGGCCCAGTTGGCTGGCCCAATTAAACGAAATAATAATAATAATATAATTCTGAAATTTCTGGAAATTCTAGAAAGGTTATTTAATTAAATAGTAATAATTATAGGAAAAATATAAATAAAATCGGAAAATTATATATAAATTCCAGAAATTATAAAATGCTTAGATTAAATTATTTTTACTAAAGTTCATTAATTGTGATAATTCATTTAAATTGGATAATTGGGTAATAAATAGAAATAAATTAGAGAAAAATGAGGAAAAATATAGAAAATGCACCATAAATATATACAAGCCATGGAAAAATAAGTTTAACGTCAAACAACATTAAATCATTACCCGGATAATAAATGAACCTAAAATTGAGCGCCGAAGGATGGTGAGGATGGGCCAAGGGCCTCAGACGATCATTAAATGAACCTAGATTTGAGTGTCGAAGGATGGTGAGGATGGGCCAGGGGCCTCAGACGATTGTGTTGTTTGCTTCATGGCACGTGCATTGCATGATGGCGGGTCGTGACGTACGGGTCACGGGTGCTCAGGATGGTGTACGGTGGCGGGGCCACGACACTCAGGATGGTGTGCGGTGGCACGGCACGCACACTCAGTATGGTGACTGTGGGGTGTACGACCTGCAGCCACTCAGTAGGACCCGGGTTCATGCATTGCACGGTGGAGATATCGGCATTCTGTGTGACATGACTTTGTTGCGTGTGACATGCATAGTAGGACATGCATCACGATGTTGCGCATTCTCTATCTGGAGTGAATTACTTTCCGCATTCTTTCATGTGCTTATGTGATATCATGTTTTACGTGCTATGTGTTATATCATTTTTGGATGCTCGTCTTGTACTACTTGGAGGCAGGTGCCTACTGAGTGATTTCCCAGTCACTCACCCCTACTTCCCTCCCCCCACCAGGTGAGCAGGAAGAGACTTATGACTACGTCTTTGTTGAGGACGGGGCTGATACGGTGGAGTGGACAGACTGATGGTCGCGCCTAGGATACTAGAAGACCCTGCGACTGTTCGTCTTTGTTTTATTGGGATCACATCGGACATCACCTTGTTTAGTACGATAGACTCTAGATGCTAGCGTGTTGACTTATTGTCATGACATATTTATTGTTTTTATGGAGGATTGTCCTTTATTCATATGAATTAGTGTTATGATATTACGTTTCCGCGAGAAAAATTTCTATGTCTTTTCGGACATGTTGGAAATTGATTCGACGCTTTGTAATCTCCTTTGTGAGATACAGCGGGCGTACTGTTCCCGGTACTAGGGTTCGGGAGCGAGGCGCTACAATAGCAGGGTCCAGTTTGAAAACTTTTGAGGAGATGCTAGATGCGTGTTACCGCGTAGAGAGTGACATACGACGGTCACAGACTAGAGAGGCTCGTGAAGAGTCTAGCAAAAGGCCCAGAGAGGAGAGGAGTGGTGGTAGACCCGGACGTTGGGTCAAGATTCCCAGGAAAGGACAAGCAGGGCCAGCTCAGAGGGCACCGCAACAGAACCGGCCTGATCGTCAAGCACCTGCAGAATGCCCACACTGCCAGAGGAGACACGTGGGCGAATGTTGGAAAATAACTGGTGCGTGCTTCAAATGTGGAAAGGCGGGCCATAGGATCAAGGACTGCCCTGAATGGAACCCTAAGCCTCAGGCAGCAGCAGGGCCGGCTCAGCAGTATAGAGGCAGGCCCAATGCGAGAGTCCACGCGATGATGGACGCTGAGGTACAGGAGGACGCCAACGTTGTGACAGGTATGACTTAAGTTCAATAATAGTAGCTTAAGTTGAATTTTAGTCTTTTAAGTTGATGGTAAAATGTGTTTTATGTGAAACCTTTATGTTCTACCCTTTTGTGCTTAGGTGTGATCCTAGTTAATAAAGTACCTGCACACGTGTTGTTTGATAGCGGAGCTAGTCACTCCTTCATCTCTAAGCGATTCGCCAAAGGACTCGACTGTTTACCCGAATGGCTTGAGAACCCATTTAGAGTGCAAGCAGCCGGCGAACAAGTACTGGTTTCCCACCACCAATACAAAGATTGTGGGTTGGAGTTGGATGGGAGGATGTTTTCGGTGACGTTAGTTCCCATTCCGATGAAGGACTTTGATGTAATATTGGGCATGGATTGGCTGACCAAGAATCATGCCAATATTGACTGTAAACTCAAACAAGTGACCGTTAAGGACCCTGAGATGAATGAAATAACGGTTCAAGGGAACGTCAAGTTAACAAAAGCCCCAAAGAAGATATACTTGACAGCGATTAAGGCCTTTAAGGCCTTGCAAAAAGGATCAGAGGGATATATGGTGTATGCTGTAGATGCTAAGCAAGAAGTTCTTTCTATAGATCAAATACCGGTAATCAATGAGTTCAAGGACGTATTTCCGGATGATTTGCCGGGAGTTCCACCATCGAGAGAAGTGGAGTTCGAAATCAATTTGATTCCTGGAGCCGAGCCTATATCTAAGGCACCCTATAGAATGGCTCCAGCCGAACTTAGGGAGCTTAAGGGACAACTTCAAGAGTTGCTAGACAAGAAATTAATTCGCCCCAGTGTATCACCTTGGGGAGCTCCAGTTCTATTTGTAAAGAAGAAGGATGGCAGTATGAGATTGTGCATTGATTACCGAGAACTGAATAAGATCACCATCAAGAACAAATATCCCTTGCCAAGGATTGAAGGCTTATTTGATCAGCTAAAGGGAGCTCGTTGGTTCTCAAAAATTGATCTTCGTCAAGGGTATCATCAGCTGCTTGTGAAAGCCGAAGACGTACCTAAAACGGCCTTTGGACTCGATACGGGCACTACGAATTCTTAGTGATGCCTTTTGGACTAACTAATGCCCCAGCAGCTTTCATGGATTTGATGAACACTGTATTTCGAGAACAGTTGGACCAATTTGTAGTAGTGTTCATCGACGACATCTTGGTATATTCTCCCGACGAGCAAGCACACGCTGAACATCTAAGAGTGGTGTTGCAAATTCTGAGACAACAGCAGCTTTATGCCAAATTCAGCAAGTGTGAATTTTGGCTAAGAAATGTAGCCTTCCTCGGTCACGTGATTTCGGAGGATGGGATCTCTGTGGATCCTAAAAAGATAGAAGTCATCATGGAATGGCCAAGACCTACCAACGTGACTGAAGTGAGAAGCTTTCTAGGCTTAGCAGGCTACTACAGGAAGTTCGTTGAGGGATTCTCAACTATAGCAGTTCCATTGAGTCGACTTACGCAGAAGAAAACTAAGTTCGAGTGGACTGCTGAATTCGAACAGAGCTTTACTGAGCTCAAGAAGAGATTGACCACCGCCCCGGTGTTGGCACAACTCTCCGGCACCGACGGTTTTGTGATCTATAGTGACGCATCCAAGAAAGGACTAGGTATGTACATCAGTACAATTAATGCATTGTATATACTTATGCTAGTCCTGAATTAACTTTCTGTTTATAGGTTGTGTTTTGATGCAAAAGGAACGAGTTATTTCGTACGCGTCAAGACAATTGAAACCATATAAGCAGAATTACCCGACGCATGACTTGGAGCTCGCAGCGGTGGTATTTGCTCTGAAGCTCTGGAGGCACTATTTATATGGAGAGAAATGTGATGTGTTCACTGATCACAAGAGCTTGAAGTACCTATTCTCGCAGAAAGAGCTAAATATGCGACAGAGAAGATGGTTGGAGTTACTTAAGGATTATGACTTAACCATCAATTATCATCCGGGTAAGGCCAACAAAGTGGCGGACGCATTGAGCAGGAAGTCTAGCCACGCAAGACAGTCTCCATTGGAAAGAGAGATTGAGGAGTTTGATCTCGAAGTGATGGACTCAGTGGCGAATGTTTTGACGGCTTTATCCATCAGTCCAGACTTAGTGGACAGAATCAAAGAGGCGCAGTATGGAGACGCAGCGCTAAGAGAAATCCGTGACAAACTAACTGCGGGACCAGTAAAGGATTTCCAATTGCGAGAAGATGGAAGTTTATGGTTTCAGAATAGGTTGTGTGTACCTAACCATGATGAGCTTCGAAGGGAGTTGTTGCGCGAAGCTCATAACTCAAGGTTATCCATCCATCCCGGCAGCACTAAGATGTATAAGGACCTCAAACGGAACTATTGGTGGATGGGGATGAAGAAAAGCATAGCAGAATATGTGGAGAGATGCTTGATATGCCAACAAGTCAAAGATGAACATCAACGATCTGGTGGTTTAATGAAGCCACTAGAGATCCCAGAATGGAAGTGGGAACACGTAACTATGGATTTTGTGATGGGATTACCCAAGACCAGAAATGGAAATGAGATTATCTGGGTGATTGTAGACCGTTTAACGAAGACAGCCCATTTCATAGCCATGCCACATGGTACCTCATATGAGAAATTATCCAACACCTATGTGGATAACATTGTGAGTCTGCACGGAGTCCCTGTCAGTATTGTATCAGACCGCGATCCCAAGTTTACCTCTAAGTTTTGGAGGGCATTCCAGAAAGCTATGGGTACAGAGTTAAGGATGAGTACTGCCTACCACCCACAAATAGATGGACAATCCGAGAGGACCATTCAAACTTTGGAAGACATGTTGAGAGCATGTGCCTTGGATTTTAAAGGAAACTGGGATAGCACGTTGAAGCTGATGGAGTTTTCCTATAATAACAGCTATCACAGTGCAATTGGCATGGCACCATTTGAAGCCTTATATGGACGTAAGTGCAGGTCCCCGGTTTGTTGGGATGAAATTGGGGAGAGGACAATATTTGCACCAGAATTGGTTGAACAAACTATTGAGAAGGTCAAAGTGATAAGAGATAGGCTAAGGGTGGCTCAAGATCGTAATAAGAGTTGGACCGATACTAAAAGACGACCCTTGGAGTTTGAAGAGGGTGAAAAGGTCTACCTGCGAGTTTCATCCACCAAAGGAGTCGCAAGATTCGGAATGAAGGGCAAGTTAAGCCCTAGATATATTGGCCCTTACGAAGTACTTGGTAAAGTTGGTGAAAGAGCATACAGACTCGCCTTGCCTCCGAATTTGTCACAAGTCCACAACGTATTTCATGTGTCCCAACTAAGGAAATACGTACCAGACCCGAGCCATATCCTGGAAGCTCAACCGTTGGATGTTAAGGAGGATATCACTTACGAAGAACATCCAATAAAGATTGTGGATAGAAAAGATCAAGTCCTACGTCGACGCGTGATTCCGTATGTCAAAGTTCAATGGAGTAACCATACGGAGCGTGAAGCCACGTGAGAGCTTGAGGAGCAAATGAAAGAGCTGTATCCACGCATTTTCCAATAAGGTACGCCAGTTTCGAGGACGAAACTTTTTGTAAGAGAGGTGGAATGTTATGCCCCGCACCCTCCGTAGGATACTTAAGAGACAAAGAAGGAATTTAATGAGATTAATGACGTTCAACAGTAATGAATTACAAATTAAGTAATAGGATTAATGTGAATTTAGTGGAGGTTAAATATTAGAATTAATTAGGATTTAATTTTTGAATTAAATATTAGGAGATTGTCCTTTAAGATAAATAAGATAATAGATATAATTTAGAAACTCCAAACTTTTCCCTTCCCATATAAAAACTGATAGGACGTCAGTTTTTCTCTCTTACGCAGAGAAACCGCCGTCCTGCCTTGAACGCTCCCCACTCCTTCTTCAACCCTAGATCAAGTCAATTCAAGATCTTCATTCAATCTTCATTCGTTCTTCGTTACCTCTCCAAGTAATCAAAGGAAAGTAATCTACTTATAAGTTCTTACGTTTTTGCGAAAGAAAATGGCCTATTTTAATATCAAATTGGATCACCATGCAGTAGTTTCTTTATGTGAATCTATGTGTGCGCTTTATGTGTTTTGGCTTCGAGATTTGGCCACTGTATATTGAAATCCTTCGTTGTTGTTGTGGATTATTTGAAATATTGCAAATCCCAATCCCTTGAACCCTCTCTTTGCTGCTATTTTCGGTTGGGGGAAGAAGGGAGAGAAAGGTAGGATTTTTGGGTTGCTTTGGTGGATGATTTGGGTGTTAGGATTGAATATGTGATCGATATGTGTGTAGTGTTTAATTCGTAGTTTAAGCATGAGATTATAGCAGGGATTAAGCTTGGATTGATTGGGATGAAGTTTGGGATCAATTAGAGTTGCGGTTCTGCAGTTGTTGCAAAAATCGCAGAACTTCTTTTTTGGAATCATGGACATCGATCAATCGATGTGAGGGGATGATGTACATCGATCGATCGATGTAGGGTAAGGCTGAGAGATCGATGTCCTCTGACGGACATCGATCGATCGATGTGGGGTAAGGCTGAGAGATCGATGTCCACTGATGGACATCGATCGATCGAGGTATGAGGGGCTGAGAGATTGATGTCCTCTGATGGACATCGATCGATCGATGTAGAAGAGGGTTGAGAGATCGATGTTCTCTGATAGACATCGATCGATCGATGTGAGGGTATGAAGTCACATCGATCGATCGATGTGAGGGTATGATGTTCCTCAGTTTTGGGGAAAATTAAGGGAAGAAAGAGGGAAGCTAAGGGACTCTTTGGGTGACCTTAGAGACTTCTTAGGACCTGATTGAAGTTAGTCTAAGTCTTGGGAACATGGCTTAAGATGGTGAATCAAGTTTGGAGAATTTGAAGGGTAATTTGAATCGGATTTCAACGTGGATGACCTAGGGGTTAGGAACTGAACGTACGAGGTTTTATAGAGTTCAATGCAGGAAGGTAGGGGTTCTCCCATTGGTGTGTGAATGTTAGAATCAAGGCTAAGTGTTGACGACCTAGCTTGAAGTATAAGCATTGATGTGTAAGTGAGGGGATTTTTGTGTGGTTGTGTGTTATTGAGTGTGAGTTGAATATGTGAATGTGAATTGCATCTATGCGAACGAGAATGTGAACGAGATGAGAAGTCCTGCATCATTGCACTTGCATTTGCATATTGATTTGAAAAGAGCTGTGCTTCGGCACAGATTTGCGAAGGTGACCTGCAATGTTAATCGGGATGGAAATATAAGCCGAGGTGCATTGCAGGGCACAAAGGTCTGTAATGTTAACCGGGATGGAAATATAAGCCGGGGTGCGTTACAGGGTATAAAGTTGTCTGTAATGTTAACCGGGATGGAAATATAAGCCGGGGTGCATTACAGGGTATAAAGTTGTCTGTAACGTTAACCGAGATGGAAATATAAGCCGGGGTGCGTTACAGAGTATAAAGTTACGAGACAGGACATTGTGACATGCATTACACTGTTTTGAAGAGAAAATGTTCATGCATTTGTGTCTGTGTAGTGTAGTGCATATTTTGTCATGCATCATGTGAGTCAGTTGGGTTAATTGATATGTGACTTGAATGATTGTTTATTGTTAGTGATTATGAATTAATGTTTTATGTTCTTGTACTGTTAGAACTATGCTTTTGAAAGTATACAAGACATGTGCCCCATTTCCCTCGAATTACGTACTACTCATGTCTTGCCATGTGTTGATCCCGTATGTCTTATAGGCGGGTTACTTGCTAGCGTTTTTCGCTAAGGGTACTACCTTTGTCCTTGCAGATGAGCCTAGTTATGACATGATTTTTATTGAGGATGACGGCGAGTGGGCAGAATGGGATGCCTAGAGCTTGTGGAGGGAATTGATTAGACTGATTCTGGTTATTTCTGTTTATTAGTTCATTTAAGGTTTAGATGGCTGCATCCATAACCAGTTATTGATATTCACTTTATCGTTTGGTGTACCGTATTGATGATTGAGATTCATTAGATACATGTTTCCGCACTTATTTCTCTGACGTCATTGATGATGTGTATGCGAGAGATGAGACGTCTTGTAGTCTTCCCATTAAGCTACGACGGGTGCACCGGTTCGGATTCCGCTGTTCGGGTCGGGGCGCTACAATATATCACAACAACACATACCCAGCATATCCCAACAACGGCAAGAGCTATCGCTAGGGTATGGAGAGGGTGAGAGACAGACAAACAATATATCCATTCCAAAGGATAGAGAGTTCGCTTCCAGCAAGATCTCCGGCTCTATATGTAACTACATCGACACATAATGAACGACAAATAATGATGGATAATATATTACCCATCTAGATTACATCTCGTTTTGGAAACTAACCATATATAGATGATTGTGACAATCCAACAAGGATTAATTCAAGTGACTAAAGCGATGTTTTAAGACTAATCAAGAAGTCTTTGGTTCAAACCGCTGCAAATAAAGAGTTCTTCACATTTAAAATAGTGGTTTATATTTCTACGTGTTGAGAGTTCTTTCCCCTTGGGATAATGGATTACATTTTATGTATAA
Source organism: Eustoma russellianum (assembly GCA_036186865.1). Lineage (NCBI taxonomy): Eukaryota > Viridiplantae > Streptophyta > Magnoliopsida > Gentianales > Gentianaceae > Eustoma > Eustoma russellianum. The sequence goes on from AP025046.1 coordinate 5,830,045, forward strand.
AAGAAATATGATGGTGATCATAATCCTTCCCCAACCTCCAGCTGTTTACGTGGAAATGAATGAAAGCGCATCTATTTTAAAGAATTCTATCGTTGTCTATTTCATATATTAATCGTTATTAGATTTATTACAGTAACAACATAGTACTTAGACCGATGGGAATAGACAAGGGGTAATCATATTGAAAGAGGAAGGTTAGGAGTTCGAATCCTTTCGGACACATTTGTAGAAAATTCCATTGCTTGTGCTCCATAACGCGTTAAGTATCCCGCCTGGGGTGTACGTACGCAAGAATAAAACTTGGGGGCTGGAATGATCGTGTTTAATTCGAATTTAATCCTAACCCTAAAAAACCAACGAGTCACACACTAGCTGTACATGTGTATATAACTTGTCCTTTATCTGAATCTATCAGGTTCTTGATTTACATCCCTACACTATCCATGGGACCAGGGGTGGCAGGTTCCTGATTTACATCCCTACACTTCCCATGGGACCAGGGGTGGCAGGGACCCTTACTGATTGGGTAAAACCCATCAGGTTCCTGATTTACACCACTACACTTTCTGTGGGACCGGGTGAGGCAGGTTCCTGATTTACAGGACCCTTACTGGTTGGGTACAACCCATCAGGTTCCTATTTACATCATTACACTTCCTGTGGGACCGGGTGAAGCAGGTTCCTGATTTACATCCACAGGAAATCCCTGCACTTTCTGTGGGAGGGGGAGTGGCAGAGACCCTTATTGGTTGGGTACAACACACAGGGGGTGGTAGGGACCCTTACTGGTTGTGTACAACCTTTTTTTATATATCCCAATGACAGCGAAAATTGTCGCTAGGGTCCGGAGAATGTGAGAGTCAGACAGACAATATTTCCATCCTAAAAGATTTGCTTACAATGAGACTCACGCTCCTATATGTACCTGCATAGACAAATAATGAAGGACAAATGATGAAAGGAAAAGACAAATGTTATTAGATTTGATAGGCTTAAAAATTTATTTGACTATCAATTGAAAAATTAGACATTGTTTAATCCTAACAATCAAGTTATTGATTCCTATAAAACGACAACTTGACTTCAATCAATAAATAGTGTCACACTATAAAATATGTATAAGATACGGAATTTGTCGCATTCTAGAATTAGGACAAGGACTTAGATTACAAGTATCCTCATGGGCATTTCTTCTTCTTTAATTTTAAAGTTCGCATGTGAACTTCTTCGAAACGGCCTTGCATGTCCACGTAGTCGAGTTGATTTTCTTAGAATCCCAAAAGTATCAAATGTGTATTCATATTGACCATAATATAAAACTAGATGTGGGTGCTAGGAGAAAGATCATAGACAATTTTTCAAGGACGTTTGAAATTTACATGACCTATAACTCTAACTTTATAAAATTGATTATGGTAAGTATGATTGTGTGGATATCATGCCAATGAAAAAGAAAATTTGCTATGTCACAAAGGTAACTAGAAAAATTTTATTTAGGTCGAAGGGAAAACTTCTGAGCCAATATCATTAAATATATGCAAGATATACTTTATTTATGTTTGGACATTTCATGTACACTAGGCTTCCGCGTTTGCACAGGGTTTCGGGAGGGACCAGATCGACAAAGCGATCTAATGTACGCAGCTTTACTCTACACTTTGTACGTGTCTTGACAATGTGTGTTTAATGTGCAATACAATATATGTAAAAATATTTAATCCCACAACTATACACATATATATAGATATATACGTGTATCTAGAACTTAACGTAGACTTTGTCTATTTCATAAAGGCCTGGTAAGCTCTATCTACATTTCCTGTCAAGACATGGACTAAAACACAATCACCTATACTGACTTTTGTGCTCTTATTATTTGCTCCTTTTTTTCTATAATTTACATTAGCAACAAGCCAATTTGAACCAAATAAGAAATATGGCCGTCTTTACAAGAAATTCAGCGACAAAAACAACGATTTTATTGTCTTAAAAATATCTCCTTCTCAAGCTATAAATCAGAACCAGATTGCATCATCGAATGATCAAAATCATACCAAAGTATTTCAAAGCTTTTTTTTGTTCACTATGGGTGTGACCGTAACCACGGATAGCAATACCTCCAAAATTGCCCCAAGAAGATTCTTTAAGGGTATTGTTGATAATGACAGCTTCATCCCAAAGATAATGCCCAACGTAGTTGCCAGCGTTAAGATCATCCAAGGTGATGGAGGTGCTGGAACCATTAAGCAGATCTCTTTTGCTGAAGGTCACAACTTTCTTTCTCCCTTTTTCCTTGAAAATTTTTAGTCTAATTAATAAACTTCTATGCAGCTGGATTTTTATTTATAAGTTGAAAGGTGACATGAAGCTATTTCGGACTTTTTATCATTGAATGCATGTTTATCATTTAGGTGGTGTTTGGTTCGTACTTAGTTATCGAAATCAGAATCGGAATGAGTATGAATGGGTATGAGTTCGGAGTATATGTGTTTAAGCGTAAAAGTGATAGTTGTTTAATATTGAAGTGGGAATCGCTATGATTGACGGTGTTTGGAACGTATCGGAATTGAAATAGGTATCGAAAGTGGGCGGCCGAAAACATTTGACCGGCCGGAATAGTGACCGGCCGGCGGCGCTGACTAACGTTGACCGGCGTTGATCGGTCATACCCCATTTTCCCATATTGATAGATAAGAGGAGCTAGTATATCGAAAAACGATATTCATTACCAAATGCTTAGATATCAATTCGAAACACATAGCATTTCCCCAACAAATGTCTTTTATGGGTTCGGATTCCCCCAAATTCATTCCTTTAATGGAAACTCACAACCAAACACCTTCTTAGACTCATTCACATATTCATGAAATATATTTTTCTTCTTTGTAATGTGAGATTTGGTCTTTCTATAAATAGCATGTAAGAAAAGGAAATGAATCTTTATTCGAGTCAGGGTTCATTTCTACTCAACTCAATATTTTCGAATAACGTACTGGAATATTTCTAAAAACATATAGAGATAAAGATGAAGGATAAAATGCATCCTAATTTGGTGTCTTTAGTATTAATTATAATTAATGAGTGTAGAATATATAGCGCTGACAATTTGTATGTACAGGTTTGAATCTCAAACCCAACAAGTACGTGGCGGATGAAATTAATGAAGATACACTGACTTGGAGTCAAACCATGATTGAAGGAAATGAACTAACAGAAAAACTTGAAAAAATAAACTATCAGATTAAATTTGAAGCTGCAGCTGATGGAGGTTCGAGTTACAAGCTGACCACTACTTATTACACCAAGGATGATGCCAAGCTGAGTGAGGAGGAGATCAAGCAAGGGAAAGAGGGGCTATTCAATCTCTTCAAAACTGTGGAGGGCTACCTTGTCCAAAACACTGATGCTTATGCTTAAGAATTGGACATTTTAAATGTCGTTTTACTCGTTGTTGGCTGTTGAATATTGAACACAAATACTCATTGGTGTTCAAAATAATACTTCTCCAACTGCTTGTGTTGGAGCTGTACTTTGGGTTGTATGCCATGCAATTCCCTTTATGAGCTTTTGTTTCTTGTGTCAAAACCTTTCCCGTGTTTAAAATATTTGGTGCCTACGTGCTGTTTTTACTTGTCATAACTCAATTTGTATCCTGATGAACCAAAATCTAGCCTTCTCAGAAAAGACCAAAGTCGTCAGTTAGTCAAAAAACAGTCCACGGCAAGTCAAGTCTGAGACAATTCCTGCAGTTCGGCAGGAATGCACTTCTGCTCGGCCAAATTACACTTAAAGCTCAAACAAGTCTATTAAAGTGGCTAAGGCAAATTCAACTATAACCCTTGGTTGGCTAGGCTGCATGCTTGAGTCAGGTCGGCACTAGTTCAACATGACCGAGAATGGTTAGAAATTCAGTCCAAGGACAATTCGACATATTACACCTCGGCTTGGCAATGCTTCAGTCAAAGCCTCTTATAGTCAACCTCGGCAAATAAAGAAATCAACATTGCGCTTCTAAAGGAAGTGTATTCAGCTCGGCCTCGGCATAGCTTCGGCGTCGACTTCATATTAGCACCGAGCTCTAGTCTCGGCCTTGCTTTCATAAACACTGTTACTCAGATATCTCGGATAAGACCAGAAAAGATATTATCAACTGACATTTGGGACCCACCAAGGCAGTTCTGCAGAATACTTTCCAGGTGTCAAGCATCGACTGGATTAGTACAAGGTCATCATAGTAGGCCGACCTACATATCATAGAGTCAGCCACTGACACAGCTACAATCACATGCACTGGTCCCATCAGACTGCAAATCTGCAGCAGACAAGACAACTATCTCAGGTACATCACAATCCTATCATTGGGCAGAGGGACAGACCTCATCAAACGCCTATAAAATACCTCTTTTTAGACGAGGAAAGGGGATCCGAATTTTTGGAACTTCTGGAGCCTTCTTCTAAGAACTCCATCTCGGCCAACCTTTAAAGAACCTAACACTCATTGAGATCTTATTACAGGTTTCATCTAAACCTTTATTCCAGCATAAATTACCTACTAAAACACTCATAACTGACTTAAGCGTCGGAGGGTTTTCCTGGGGCAGCGCCCTGGGACCTCTAACGTTATTCTTCCTTCTCAGGTTCCATTGACGGATTTAGACAGGAGATTAGCGACGTACAGCAAGGATCATCTCTGATCCACTTGATGAGCATTTCTGGACTCATCATATCACAAATCGTTACGCAGGTTGGATATGTGTCTAACAATCGAAATATCATTGGCATAAAAAAAAATCTCTGTTGAATAAGATTTCTCCTTATACCTATGAATTACGTCAAATTTTATGTGTTTTTTCCAACCTACAACTCAGACTGTTCAAATTTATTGAAGATTCATATGATCATTAACTTTGGGAACTGTGAAAGTACGCACGATACGTTCCCAGAACTAAGACAGAGAGTGCTAGTACAACTAGAACAGAGTACTAGTCGTAAGTATTGCATCCTAAATTTAATTGGAGTTTACCGACTCATCAGCCAAGCGGATATCATTGCCTTCTTCTTTCCCTTTCTTAAAAGGTTGAACCCCAACTAGTAAGGGTACCTGCTAACTTCAGTCCTACTAGATGTGTAAGGATGTAAATAAGGTTCCTAGTGACTACAAGTAGAAATTTGTCATAGCACAGGAACATCACAAGGAGCCCATTGACACCGAATGAACAACCGACGGGCTGGCCTGTCAGCCTATCAGTTATTCTTGTTATTTTTATAGACTCACTTGCTAACAGCGTTATCCGCCTCTTATTTCTTGAGACCGGTAACATTAAGTTACGAGTAACATGTACATTATCTCATTGTTCTAAATGCCACGTCTATGGCGGGGTAAAAAGTGGTTGGATGTATGCAATCTTACTCATGTGTTGGAAACACACAAAGATTGTTTTCAGATGACCTATAATGAAAATTGCGTCAAGTTTTATCGATTAGTTGCTACTTCACCATAGAAAAAGTATAAACAATTTAGTGAGTCGTTTTGATTTATTCTACCATATTTCAAAGTCAAAGAAGGGTGTCTTTGACTTAATTGGGAATAGAAAGTTACTAGTAACAAGTAAAATGAGGAATTCGAGTAGTCAAATATCTGATCAAACTGCAGCTAGAATAAGACCCTTTTTTTAAAAGGTTGAACTCCAATCAGTAAGGGTATCTGTCACACCCAGTCCTAAAGGTACAGTAAGGTAAATCATGTATCCAACAGTCCGCTAGCAGGAGCTTAGTCATTTATACAATAGTCTATATAAGGAGCCCCTAGCACTGCAAGCAAGCCTACAGGCCAAGAAGCTCTCACACGCACTTGGCATATCATATGTCTAGCTCCCCGTGGCTGTCAAATAACTCTGAGACAACTTGTGATCCTGGAGTGGAGCTTGATTGGATGGAAATGAATGAATAAATACTAAGGTGTCCCTTATTGGCTCTGTATTTTATCCAGAACGTTATTAGAAGATTATATTGTTTGAATTCAAAAGAAAATCAATACTTATGCAAATTTTGAGTCAAAAGTATTGATCATATATTTATCATGCTGCGAAAAAATTAAATATTTTCTACCAGGACCTTCTTACATGCCTCTATACACATGTAAGCATGTCACTAGCCTTATCATCCCCAGCTACCTTTGCCAATATCCTCTTTGACCTCAATTGCTACGTCACCGTCGTCCCCGACCCTCCCGCCCTCTCTCACATGTCCCAACTTTTGTGCCCACCAGCTCTTCCTTCTCCAACTATAATTTCTTAGAGCAAAAGGTGAAATCCTTCACCCCAAGGTCCCACCGTTCCAGTCCAAAAAACATGTAGATGATGTAAATCAGGAGTCTAGCGGCCTTCTAGATTGAGTAAGATCTTATATAACCGAAAATAGGCCTTCGGCCTAGAAGCAGATCGGAACACACACACTTTGTTGTATCTCGAATCGAACTCTTGATTTCTTGAAGTAAATCTCAATCCGAATAACAACTGGACTATGCGCCGGAGACTCCAACTATAATTTCTACATTGAGGCAGGTGGTGGGCAAATAAAATGAATGTTCTTTTTGTTGGATTTAATTTAATAAACCCCTGAATAGGACCGTTTAATCGAATCAATGGACAAAGTAACAAAATGCGGAAAATATACCTTGCTCCATTGCTGTTGTTAATCTGAACACGTACGCTGCAACTGCTCCGTCTGATGAAGAATCTGGCGTGATCCAAGGATTCACGACCTCCCACCAATTGGTGATATACCCCTTGAACGGAATCAACAATTCAGTGTTTTACCCGATGGAGAGGCTAGACAGTGTGGGCTTTATAGAAAACTTGGCACACCTTCCTTCTAATATACTGTAATGGCCGCTATACTGTATGCGTATGTTTTTTGATGATGTGAGGAGGTGAAGCCTCCTCCTTTATATAGAGGGGATGGAAGAATCTGATAGGTTAGGATTTAAATTTAAACTTAAATTTAAGTTTAAATTTAAACTTAAATTCAAATTTTAATGTGAATTCAAATTTTAAATCTGAATTTAAAACCCAACCTTATCTTCCTTTATTAAATATTTTCTAATATTTAATAATAAATATTATTATTAAATATTATTAAATATTTAATTATTGTACCAATAATTATCTACTAGCCACACGTAGGTTGTCGCCCCTCGGGGACCAGATGTCGTAACTTTATGGTCGTTGCACTTTGAGCCTCATCCATCGCAGTCTCTGACCATATGACTGTCTACATATTCAGGGTTTCCATTTAGACCACACTATACATCCACGAGTATACCCGATGATCACTTAACGTGTGGATATTTTACGTAACAATTAATATTATTACGTGACATATGTGACATATAATATTATCATACATGACGTCCACCTTATGATTAATTCGTATAAACTTTATCAACGTGCTGCGCATCACACGTATCTCGAATTAATCCCAACAATCTCCCACTTGGACTATGTATATATCTTAAAGATTATATGTCACCCTTTTGAGCTCATGTACCGTATGTCCCTTAGTGTGTCTTTCCTTTTCCGGTCCATCAGCAAATGTTTGGAAAAGACTTAAGTCGCACGTCGCCACATTGAATTAGTGACTAGTCCCTCTTAAATCATGATACTAACATTCCACTGAATGACATGGATACTGAAATGGATATGTAGTGTGGAATTAATATGCTAGGTGATCGTAAATATTAATTCCAACTTGGCCCTACTTTAGCGAGATCAATAGAATTCAGAATGTATGCCGTAACTGCTTAATGTACATTACCTCTGCAAAAAAACTTTAATATAACCGGAATGCACATTATACTGTATGTCTGAAATAAACAACTTTATTAAACACAAGAAAAACCTCACAGACTCCCACTAGGATAAAACATCCTCAACTGGACTAAGACCCATACGGCTAACATGCTTGTGAAACACACCCGGTTCCACGACCTTAGTTAAAGGGTCGGCTACCATGGAGTCTGTACTGATATGCTCAATGCTGATCAGACCACTCTGAATTCTTTCTTTAACAGCCAGATACTTCATCTCTATATATTTCGCTTTAGATGAACTCCGGTTGTTATTTGAATATAGCACAGCAATATTATTGTCACAGTAAATCCTCATTGGAGCCATGATAGTCTCCAATACCCGCAGCCCTGTGACAAAATTGCGAGGCCATATCGCCTGATTGGATGCGTGGAAGTAAGCTACGAATTCCGCCTCCATAGTGGAGAACGCCAATAAGGTATGTTTCGTGCTTTTCCATAAGATCGCACCTCCGCTAGGGTAAACACATAGCCTGAGGTCGATTTCATGCTATCATAGCATCCAGCAAAATTAAAATCTGTATATCTAGTGAACTCTAACTTATCAGATCTCCGATACGTCAGTACGTGTTCTTTCGTTTCTTGTAAATATTTCAACACCCTCTTTGCTGCGGTCCAGTGATCCTTACTCGGATCAGAGAGGTATCCGCCTAACATTCCTGTAATGAATGTCAAATCTGGTCATGTACATACTTGGGCATATATTATACTCCCTACTACCGAAACATAGGGAATATTCCTCATCTCTGAACGTTCAAACTCTGTTTGGGGACATTGTTTCAGGCTAAATTTGTCTCCTTTTGCCACAGGGGTATTAAGTGGTTTACACTTATCCATGCTATACCGCTTCAACACATTTTTGATGTATGCCTGTTGTGAGAGACCTAAGGTACCTTGGGTACGATTCCTCCGTATCTCAAGTCCCAACACATATGAGGCTTCACCAAGATCTTTCATCTCGAAATGTTTTCTCAGAAAGGCTTTGGTGTCGCTCAACATGTTTACATCGTTTGTTGCAAGCAGTATATCATCTACGTACAAGATCATAAATATGAACTTGCTCCCACTGAACTTGTGATACACGCATTCATCAATTTGGTTTGCTTCAAAACCGAAGGAGGCAACCACTTTGGCGAATTTGAAGTACCACTGTCGAGACGCTTGCTTGAGCCCATAGATGGATTTCTTTAGTCGACAAACCATGCCTTTTGGATCTTCCACCTCGACTTGCGGCGGTTGAACTATGTAAATGGTCTCGTCGAGTTCTCCGTTTAAAAACGCAGTCTTAACGTCCATCTGATGTAGCTCAAGATCTAAGTGTACCACTAAAGCCATGATTATCCGGAAGGAATCCTTCGTGGATAGTGGAGAAAAGGTTTCCGTATAGTCTATGCCCTCCTTTTGGGTAAACCCTTTGGCAACAAGTCTGGCCATATCGTTCTACATTGTCCTTTGAATCCCGTTTAGTTTTAAATATCCATTTACAGCCAACGGACTTCGAACCTTTAGGCAACGAGACGAGTTCCCAAACCTTGTTGTCGTGCATAGATTTAACCTTTCTTCCATAGCTTTTATCTACTTTTCTTTATTTCGACATTGCAATGCTTGTTGGACGTTTTCGGGGTCATCGTCTAATATACCAACATCGAATTCGTGTTCTTGGAGATACACCACATAGTCGCTAGGTATGGGGTTTCTCCGTTCACGAGTGGAACTCCTTAGGGGCGCTTGTTCTTGGGATACTGTAGGTTCCTGAACTGCATCAGCTAACAATTCATCGGGTTCTTCAGTAACTTCCTCAGGAACATGAACTTGTTCCTGTGGAGCGTCACTACTGGGATGAGGTACCTCAGGTGCGGGTATCGCTGATGCTATCTCCCCAAAAGATGGTTCAATTCGTATTTCTGTCGCATTTGAGTGTGCTTCATCTAACTCGATGATCTGCTGATGCAAATCATTCCCCCCGGAACCAAAGTATCCTCAAAGAACTTTACCGAATTTGTCTCGAAAAACACTTTACTTGTGGGATCGTAGAATTTATACCCTGGTGACCTTTCCGAGTAACCAACGAAATAGCAACTAACTGTTTTGGTGTCCAGCTTTCTTTCATTTGGTCTGTAAGGCTTCACCTCTGCTGGACAGCCCCAAACTCTTATGTGGTTAAGGCTAGGCTTACGCTTAGTCCATAACTCATAAGGGGTCCTTATCGTTGCTTTAGTTGGTACTCGGTTGAGGATGTAAGACGCGGCTTTAAGCGCTTCTCCCTAGAGGAATAATGGTAGCGTAGTTTGACTCATCATACTACGCACCATGTCCATAAGTGTACGGTTTCGTCTTTCAGCTACACCATTCATGCTTGGTGACCCAGACATGGTGTACTGAGGGACGATTCCATTTTCCTCTAGGTATTTAGCAAATGGTCCTGGACACTGTTCTCCTGATCCATCATATCGACCGTAGTATTTACCCCCACAGTCCGATCTGACGACTTTAATCCTTTTATTGAGTTGTAACTCAACTTCAGCTTTAAAGGATTTGAACATGTCTATTGCTTGTGCTTTTTCTTTAATCAAGAATATGTAGCCATATCGCGAATAGTCGTCAATAAAGGTGATAAAATAAGAGTGGCCATTTCGAGTAACCGGATGAAATGGGCCACTAATATCGGTATGAATCAACTCTAATGGACTATTTGCACGATTTGCTTCATATCTTCGGACTTTATTTTGTTTTCCTTTAGCATAAAATACACATGACTCTAAGTTGGTTAAGTCTAAAGGATTGAGAATTTCTGTTTTGACAAGACGTTCTATTCTATTTTTGGACACGTGTCCTGAACGTCGATGCCAAAGTGATCCTGAATTCTCATGAGTTAATTTTGCTTTAACGTTTCGCGTTACAACATGCAAGGTTTCCTGATTTGAAGCAACATTTATTGAATAAAGTTTATCAATTTCGGACATTACACCGTGACCAATCAATCTAGAAGCATGATAAAGTTGGAAATTCCATTTCCAAAATAACTGTAATATCCACTTTTATCCAATCGATAAAACGAAATAAGATTTCGTTTAAATGATGGTACTACAAAAGTCTCATGCAAATCTAGATAGAAATCGGATGTCAACAGCAATCTGAAATGCTCGATGGCTTCAACCTTTATGTCGCTGCCATTTCCCCAATAGACATATCTTTCATCGTCTCTTGGTTTTCTATGGCTTAAGCAACCTTGCATCGTCACAGATGGGTGAGTCGTGGCTCCCGTATCGACCCACCAAGTGGCTATATCCGAAAAAAAATTAACTTCAGAACAAACCAAGAACGTACCCTTTTTCTTGAGCCAAGATATATAACCGGTACAGTTCTTCCTTAAATGTCCTTTCTTATTGCAAAAGAAACAAGTCATGCTTTTGGGTGAGGCACCCCTTTTTCCTTTCGACTTGCCTTTTGCACAGTAACCTTTTCCGCAGCTTTGCGTTTCTTACCACCGAACTTGGCGGCGACAACATTTATAACTTTATGCACCCTTATGCTGTCGTTTCCACGGTACTGTTTCGGGCAAAATTTCTTTAAGAGATTGCCTGCCTCGGCTTTCTCATTCTTTACATATCTTTGCTCGAGATCAGCTAAAAATTCTTTAGCCGTCGTGGACTCAGAAACGTGTCCCCTGAAGCATTTGGGATAGTCTTTTGCATGATCATAAGACACATGCACTTTGATCGTAGCCAGCGTGCCATGTGAGATTTTTCCTTACTGGTACTTTCGTCTGTTAGCACAGCTGGACGATCTATATGTAATGCATTGTCTAGATCAGCAATCCCCAGAAAGATCTCAAATTGACCTTTCCATTGCTTATAGTTTGAACCGTTCCTTATAGGAATATCCTTAATGTTAGACATTATTGCTGAAAAGGAAACAAGAAACAGACTTAAATACACAACACGTGTAATCTTTAAACTGCATACAAACCAAATATCAAGATAGAACCCCGGTTCCATCTACCAATTGTCTTCCAATATTGGGGCTCTTTGGAGTCATCCCAATACCTTCCAACAATTGGGTGTAGTGGTCAATATGACGGCTCTCCAAGCATGGGTTAACCACCTTCCTTTGGGCCGATGAGTTAACTTATGCATTTAAAGCTTCGCCGCCGGGCCCATTTGGGTCCACTACCATGCTCATATGTGTTTTCGACAATCACACCTTCCTTTGGGCCGGTCAATGATTGCCTCCAACACATACATGCCCTTCACGATCATAACAAATATAGTGGCGATGATATGATTGCCGCACTTTAAGGGGATCATATTAAAGCCCTACATTTGCTAAGCCGAATAACTTTATGGTTCTAAATGATCCGCAGTTTACTGACTGACCCTTTTGCACGTACCATGCATACTTAACACCAACATCCGTTTTGATTTACTTAAACCAGTTCGAACCAGCTTGATTCCCTTTACGGCTCAAATAAGAACCACCTTGAACCAAGATCGGTTCTCCTTACGGTTTAAGAAAACAATATCTTTATCAATCAATTTAACAAGTGATATAACCTTATGATAGGTCACATTGAGTGTGAAGTGAACCGATTCAATAATACCCACTTGCCATAAGGGTGTATTACCATTCCACATAATTTCCAGGCCACCGGTGGAGTCACAATGGTCTCGCTTAAGTACCGGCTTTCTTAGACAAAACTATGTGTACGGTGTTTTTATCACAACTCAATGAGTCATCTATCACGAGTATAAACCGCATTGATTGATAAGTGTTGGTTAATTCAGTCAACTTAACCTATCGAATTACTTGGTTGAACTCGGTCAAACCGGGTCAAACAAGATTCGGATCCTTATTGGGTTAAGTTCCTTAACTTTATTTGTTTATTTGTTAACATGCATAAACATAAGGCACAAATAAATAAATAAACAAATAACTGCATGCATATAAACATAATAATGCAATAACCGGAAATTAAACTTAACACTTAATTATTATTATTTTGGATTTCTTTAAAATAATAACAACAATAATAATAACAAGAATTTATTATTATTATTATTATTATTACTACTATTTTCCTTAATAACCTTTAAATAATGACAATAATAATAGAATTATTATCATTATTATTTACTTTATTTTCCTTTAAAAGAAACTTTAAAATAGTAATAATAATTACTTATTATTATTACTATTTTACTTTAATAATAATAACAATAATAATTAAATTATCATCATTATTATTATTATTTTCTTTAAAAGAGACTTTAAAATACTAATAACAGCAACAATTTGTTATTATTACCACTTTCCTTAAAATGAACTTTAAATAATAATAGTAAAAATTATTATTATTTACTTTATCCAAGATAATAATAATATACACATAAACAATAAAAACTGAAATTAAAAGGAAAGGAGAAAGGAGCCACGATTCGGGTCGGGTCGGAACCCGCCCGGCCCATTCTGATTTTCCAGATTTTTCTTTTTTTTTAAATAACCGTTTGGGCCGAAGCCCAATCAGAACCGGACTGTACCCAGATTACCAAACCAGAGGACAGACCCGCCAGCATTGGAGCCCAAACTGTTTAACCCTTTTTTTTATTTGTCTGAAGTCTTTGGGCCGAAGCCCTTCTGAAACCGGGTTGGACCCGGATGAGAAAGCCCACCCGCCAGGAAGGAGGCGGATCCAACCAGCAAGCAGCAGGGCCCAGTCCGCCAAAGGCAAAGGCCAGGAGCAAAAATTCTTCCGGTTTTTCGCAAGAATGGGTCGAACCTGAGACCTCTGGTTCCAGAATCCATATGCTGGACACCAGGCCAGCCTCGGTTTTGCTTGTTAAGTGGGAGCTTGTAGTTTTATATTAATTGGAATCAAATTTCCAGAAAAACCAGAGCCTCCTAAAATATCGGAGGAAGGTATTGAACCCGAGACGTTCCAAAGACCCGCAGAGGCGCTGGACACCAAGGAAGCGCCATTTTTAATTTGTCAAACCCATTAGAGATTTGGTATATAATCCGAAAAACAGAAACTTTTTCTTGACCAAAAAATTGTTCCGAAAAAACGTTTTTGACCCGAAAAGTTTTTGTTTTTTCGAACATGAACAGATTGACAAAATACAAAAATGATTCGATTAGGTCTGCTCTGATACCACTTGTTGGATTTAGTTTAATAAACCCTTGAATAGGATCGTTTAATTGAATCAATGGATAAAGTAACAAAATGCGGAAAATATACCTTGCTCCATTGCTGTTGTTAATCTGAACACGTACGCTACAACTGATCTGGCTGATGAAGAATCTGGCGTGATCCAAGGATTCACGACCTCCCACCAATTGATGATATACCCCTTGAACGGAATCAACAATTCACTGCTTTACCCGATGGAGGGGCTAGACAGTGTGGGCTTTATAGAAAACTTGGCACACCTTCCCTCTAATATACTGTAATGGCCGCTATACTGTATGCGTCGATTTTTTGATGATGTGAGGAGGTGAAGCCTCCTCCTTTATATAGAGGGGATGGAAGAATCTGATAGGTTAGGATTTAAATTTAAACTTAAATTTAAATTTAAATTTAAACTTAAATTCAAATTTAAATCTGAATTTAAAACCCAACCTTATCTTCCTTTATTAAATATTATCTAATATTTAATAATAAATATTATTATTAAATATTATTAAATATTTAATTATTGTACCAATAATTATCTACTAGCCACACGTGTGTTGTCGTCCCTTGGGGACCAGATGTCGTAACTTTATGGTCGGTGCACTTTGAGCCCATCCATCGCGGTCTCTGATCATATGACTGTCTACATATTCGGGGTTTCCATTTAGACCACACTATACATCCACGAGTATACCCGATGATCACTTAACGTGTGGATGTTTTACGTAACAATTAATATTATTACGTGACATATGTGACATATAATATTATCATACATGACGTCCGCCTTATGATTAATTTGTATAAACTTTATCAACGTGCTGCGCATTACGCGTATCTCGAATTAATCCCAATACTTTTGACTACATGGTGCTTTTCTGGAAAATAGGTGGTTAGGAAAAGAAATACAAGTGAGTGATAGATGCAGAAAAAATAAAAGGGTAGAGAAAGTCGTCGGTGGTTTGTCGCAACGAGAGAATGAGAGGATCGAGGTGATGAATTTGTGAAAAAAGATTTGAGAATCACTGTGTGCGGTTGATTGGTTTTCTGGTGGTGGATTTGAGTAGCCTTCTAGTGGTGGATCAAATGGAGGAAGTGAAGAAAAGGGGGTTGGTTGGTGGTTGGCGTCAGGTGAACGACTAAGAGATAGAGGTAGATAAGAAGAGAAAGGTATTTTGGGTAGAGAAAAGTATCTCTAATAGTGTAGAATATAGTCACAAATTCAAGTTGTACTCGAAATATGATTTTAAAACAACTTTAAATTTATATCGTACTTGATATGTAATAAGAATAATAATTTTTACTGAAAGTCGAGTTCTCTTTTTTTCTTCTTCTTGGGGTGGGGAGAAAGAAGAGGGGACATGAGAAGAGTGAGGAAGAAGAGTATAAATTGTTACGATACAAAAAAACACACAAACACACACACACACATATATATATATATTTAGATATATATATATATATATATATATATATATATATATATATACAAACTCTAATAACAAAACAACAAATGAATAATGGAATTATGTATTTTGTTATTTTTAACATTTATTCAGGAGCAAAATTGGTCTAGAAAAAAATCGTGATAGAATACGAGAGTTAGGGGTGTACATGGTCCGGTCCGGTCGGTTTTTGCGTATGTTGTCAACCAAACCGTTTGTAACGGTTTTGAAATTAAGGAACCGGAACTGGACCAGAACTGGTCAACAAACTGTTTGACCGGTCCGGTTTGGTTTGGTTTGGTTCCGGTTTTTTTGGTCTCAAATCTGCCGACAGTGGCTGATCAATATATCAAATATCTGATCAATGAAGAAAGTTTAAAGACCTGTAACAGAAACGGAATGTAATAAATATCGTGGTACTAAAATGGTCTATAAACAACTCAATTTACTTATAGCTCTACAACTATCAAAGATTCTGTATTTCTGATGGAACAAATTTAAGGAGAGAAATGCAGCTTCTGTGTAAGCATACCACTGTGTAACACATTTACATGTCCAATTGCTTTGGCTATCAACTCTCTTAATTCAGGACGTTGGGCAATTAATGCACGGTCTGCTCCTGCTATAGCAGAAAGTTGCTTTGGCTATCAATTGTTTTGGCATGTTCCGTGCACAGAAAGTTGTCTGGAGAAGCAAACTTTCCTAGTGCAATAGCAGCTTCAGCAGCCACATCCTGATTCCGATGGCTAAGCTACTCAACTAAAGGACCCATGACCCTAGTCTCCCTGGCAGGAAAAGTTCTAGCCAAGTAACCAATTGCTCGTATTGCAGGTATTTGCAGACCCGGATCATCATACGGTTTTAGAATACAAAGCCAATATATTTCCTTGAAAGATTCATTAAGACATACATGATTGATATCATATAGCAACACATGCTCGGAAACACATGCATTTTTACCAAAGGTCTAAATTGCAACAAATGACAAAATACTAAATGTAACCATTCAAAATTGGTTTAAGAAAAATACTTTCAGGGGTTTCAATTTCCTAAGGACAAACCCTGTTATGCTTATCTCCACATCTAGGTTTACCCCACTCAACTTGCAGCAGGACAGGTGAATTCAGTAGAGATAACGGATCCAAAATAATTAATAAACGGGTTGTCAATTTGATGCTACACAAAATCCAAAAGCTGAAACAGAAAATATATGTTTGGATATCTCACCATCTGTACACCACGATAATATCTTAGTCAGTGTCCACTTCAATTCCTTCCTTTGCAATGCATGAGCTTGAACTTTCTACAACAAATTAAAACAATAAAAGAAATCCCAAGTCATGTAGAAGATATAGTAATAACTTTGAATGAAAAAACTGTGGAAGTAAAAAAGATTGGATATTGCAAAAGGTACCTTGGGCAATGTCTTCATACTTCTCAGCTTCATCTAAAGCTTCTAATATATCCAAATGTACAGCAGTTCCACGTATCCAATTTTGGGTACACATTAATGCTTCCACGGTTGTAGGATTTAGAGAACTCCTACAAGGATCAATAACACGTCCACTAGTGCTAAAAGCTTGTTCAGATGCAACAGTTGAGACCGGAATGGCAAATATATCCTTTGCAATGCTTGAAAGTACTGGTATCTATGAACATTGGACTTTCACCATCCTAAGACATTTAAGCTATCACACTTTTCAATTCCAGCACTTAAGTACATGTTCAACTCATTCTTCTTATCATCGTTGTCTTCTTCTCCCATTTCTCTTGCAGCAATTGTAAAGACGTCTTCACTTTCAAATTCCGTTAATCCTCCACATGGACTCATACTAGTATCACCCTCCTTATCAATGACAGACAACTCCCTTGAATAATGCATGAATAGTTCATTCAAATGATCTTCAATATCCAACTTCTTTCGGTCAGCTTCAAGGCCAAACATTTTTCTCAACCAAATTTTCAAACCTTTTATTTTAAACCGCGGATCAAAGACAATGGCCACAAACAAGAAATGATTGATATTGGACCAGTTTGACCAATATTTATTGTACTTTGCACTCATGCTCATAGCCATATGAAACATACTTGAACTTGATTGCGTACTCATCTTTGTTTCTATACTCTGCTTCACTTTACACAACTCAGGTATACAAATACTTGCAGTCACATCCAATGTAGTTGAAAGCTTTAAAGTAACATTGTAAAACAATTTCAAAAATGTCACAAAGTTCCTAGCTACTATCCAATCGTCTTTTTTAGGAGGACCAATGACTTTCCCCTTGCTCCTACCAACAACATAGTCATCATCATCCGAGCATAATCATAGCAATCAAAGTAGTCTTGAAAGAATTTATCATACTTATAAAGTCTATCAAATGCTTTCTCATACTTTTCAGCTCGATCTAACATCATGTAGGTTGAATTCCATCTAGTATCAGCATCAAGTATGACTAAATGAGCCAAGTCAATCTTTTCCTTTTCAGCACATTTTCTGAATGCTCTCAACCTAGCAGGTGAAGATCTAACATATTTGCATGCATTTCTCACTCTTACAATTGAAGTAAAGTGTTCTTTCAAACCATATTTGACAACTAAGTTCAATATATGTGCATTACATCGGACATGAAAGAACCTATTACCTGGCAAGACATCTTTGAACTTAAAATCTTTCAAGAGCTCCTGAATACACAAGTCATTTGACGAAGCATTATCAACTGTTACAGTCAATATCTTATCAATGCCCCAAGCATGCAAACAATCCTCCAACTTACAAGCAATCATAGACCCTTTATGACTCTCTATTGTACAAAAATTCAATATCTTTTTCTGCAAAACCCAGTCATCATCAACATAATGAGCAGTAAAAACCATATAATTCAAATTCTGTAAGGAAGTCCAAGTATCTGTAGTCAAACACACTCTACGCCCCTTCAAGGCCCTTTTAAGTTTCTTTTTCTCTTCAGTATATAACTTTATACAGTCTCTAGCAACAGTAATCCGATAAGGGACTTTAAACTTTGGTTCTAACGTATTTGAATATTGTTTAAATCCTTCTCCCTCCACTATGCTAAAAGGCAGCTCATCCATTATGACCATTCTTACCAACTTATTTCTTATATCAACCAAATCCAAATTTTTTGACTTGTTTCTAGAGGTGTCACTTAGCAGTGTAAAATCCGTCAACTTACTTTGTCCTTTCTCTTTTTTCCAAGGAACTTTGGTACACTGGTTGTTTAGATGACTGAACAGATTGCTTGTCCCATTCTTACTAGGGTTAGCTGCATAGCTCTTTCCACAATAATAGCAAGTTGCCCTAATAGGATCAGAACCTTTAACAATGGTGAAATGCTTCCAAGCTTCACTTCTAAACCGGTTGTTGGCTTCTTTCTCTACTACTACCTCCACCACTTGGGTTTTAACTCTCTTTTGGGACGGACCAACTTCATCTATAGGTTTTGAAGTGACACTAGGTTGGGCAACAGACTGGACTGTTGTGGGGTCAGTGGACACATTACTTGGAATCGGATTGATGAATGGATTTGTAGCAGGTGAGTCGCCTTCAGCTATTACATCCTAAAATCAAACACACAATCATTTCACACTACGTTGTCAACTACGCTCACATATTCAGACAAGACACTAACTTAGCATTTTACCTTGTTCTTGTTAGGCTTCGGTGTCTCCATTTTGAAGATGCAAAATAGCAAACTGAAGACCTGAAGGCTTAAAGGAAACGGCCACATCAAGAAAAATAGCAAACTGTAAATAAAGCAGTTATGAAAGTATTTACTTGCAAATATACTTCACCAATCACCAGTTCAGCTTACCTTCACGAAATTAAAAAGATATGCGCTCTTGTTTTCCCTCTGTTTACAGTCTGCAGAGGCAAAGAAAACGGCCACCACTGATCAAGAAAAATAGCAAACTGTAAATAAAGCAGTTATGAAAGTATACTATTTACTTGTAAATATACTTCACCAATCACTAGTTCACCTTACCTTCACAAAATTAAAAAGATATTGGGAGCTTTCGTAGCTTCTTTGTGTGGATTCCTTTTGCTATTGCTATACAGCAAAATTGGAAGAAAGACAACGAAGAAATATAGAGCTTCCAAATACGGAAGGAAAGGTGATTTCGGCAGCAGTTCAATCGGCAGTCACCAGTTACACGAAGAAGACGATGGCACGGACATCAATATCGTCGGCGCCGGGGTTGCTGGTTCCGCTTTGGCTAACACTCTCCAGCATGCAACTTCAGACAATCTTTTCTTCATCAGTACAAAAGGTTGAAGCCATAAGAAGGTAACACCACAATGAAGCATAAATGTAAGGGACGGAAATCGCATCTGAATATGTAAAGAAAGAATATTGAAGAAACAAAGTAAACGGGTAAAGATTTACACAGTGGGAAATCACACAGTCGCTGGTTCCATCGTGACTCTGTCGATGCCCGTGAATCGCGATATATCCGAGATTATGCAGTAGCTTGCAGCCCTGATGAGCGATGGCAAGGATTTGGAGTGGTGGGGTGGACAACAGATATATCTGAGATTACCGTCTTCTGAGGTAGCACGCAGCAGTGAGGGTTGGGACGGACAGCAGGACAGGGAAGGGAGAAGACAGGAAGGCGGCAGCAGTCAGCAGAGAGCAAAGGGAAATGGGAATTAGGGTAGACTGACTCGAAATGAGGTTTGGGGCTGTAGAAAAGAGTAGAACATTCTAGGCTTCTATTTTGTATTTTTTTTAAATAGGTTTTTCTAGGTTTTTTTTGAAATATTATATATAATATTTAATTTTTATTATATTAAACCGGTCCGGTCCGGTTTTACGGTTTTATAATTTTCAAAACCGAAACCAAACCGTACACACAGTCCGGTTTTCATTTATAAGTAAACCGGCTGTAAAACCGCGGTTCGGTTTTAAACGGTCTGGTTCGGTTCGGGTCAGTTATTTTGTCCGGTTTTCAGAATTTTTGTTCACCCCTAACGAGAGTATGCCATGAAAATGTTTAAAGTTTGTCATCTAACTATTCACGTGTAGTAAAAATATATTAAAGTCTTTTAAAGCTATAAAATTAAGAATTTTACGTTGATAAATTTTTATTCAAGTATCAATAATTTATCCATATAAAATAGTAAAATTTTAAATTGTTGAATTTTTTTGGCTTTTCAAACACTTTTCCTAATAAGTTTCCGTGTATAATACGATTAAATGTTTGTATAACTTTGTTGACGTATCTACGCATAAAGTTTTCATAGTTCTCTTAGGTGAATCATAGCTTCCTTTACCTTTCCGCCCTCCTCTTCCCTTTCAAAAATATAATAAAATGACATAAAAAGAATAAAAATAGAAGTAAGAGGAAAGACAACTGGTAACTAAGTAAATGTGGTAATGCCTTCGTCTATGAAAGTATATCATCTCTATTTCATTTAATTGATTGTTTATGTGTGCGCCTTTCCATTTCTAATGGAATCAATGACACGTTTTTTTTTTTGATTTAGAATATAATGGAATAAAACAACATTACTTCTCCTTTTTTCAGTATATCCCAACAATAGCAAAAGGTATCGCTAGAGTCTGAGGAGGATAAGAGTCAGACGAACAATACCTCTATCCACAAAGGATAGAGAATCGCTTCCAGCGAGACGCCCGGATCTATATGTACCTGCATAGACACATAATGAAAGACAAATAATGTAAGACAGACAAAGACAAAAAAATGCAAAGTCAACTTAACGTTGAGCGAGTATTTAAGCAATTAAGCCCCTTTATATATTCTAAGCTGGTCTTATATCCTGCCTAAACCTCGCTAACCTTAATCCTCCGTCTCCATGAGCTCATATCCTTGACCATGTCCTCAGAGAGGTGCAAATCTAGTAGGTCATGTCTAATCTGTTCCTCCAAAGTCAGTTTAGGTCTGTTTTTACTTCTTTTCCCTTCTACAAAGAGACTTTCAAC
This sequence comes from Eustoma russellianum, assembly GCA_036186865.1. Classification (NCBI taxonomy): domain Eukaryota; kingdom Viridiplantae; phylum Streptophyta; class Magnoliopsida; order Gentianales; family Gentianaceae; genus Eustoma; species Eustoma russellianum. Next base: position 5,851,486 of record AP025046.1, read on the forward strand.
TGCTCTGACGAGCGTTGTTGTTTGTCTTCACTTGACATGCCCAAACCATCTTATTCTCCCATCCCTTATCTTATCCGCTATACTAGCCGCCCCTAGCATTTCTCGAAATACCTCATTTCTGAGCCAGTCTAGCCTAGTATGCCCACACATCCACCTCAGCATCCTCATCTCTGCCACTTCCATCTTCTGCGACCGTGTCCTCTTCATGGCCCAAAAATTTGCCCCATATAACATTGCCAGCCGCGCTGACACCCTATAAAATTTTTCCTTTCATTTAGTTGAAAAATTCTTGTTACACAACACCCCTGAGACCTCTCTCCACCTACACCAGCCTGTTTGATCTCGGTCCGCTATATCACTATCTATGTCCCCATCCTGCTGTACAAATGATCCTAGGTACTTGAACTTACTTACCGGTGGTAATATTTGACCCTCGATGGTGAGCTGATTATTCTCACTGTCGGCTGTGCCGCTGAAGTCGCGATGCAGATATTCGATCTTAGAACGACCAATCCTTAGGCCTTCTCTCTTTAAAGCGCCTCTCCACTGCTCTAGTCTCATACTCATGGTATGTCTACTCTCGGTGACTAATACAATATCGTCAAAAAAAGCATACACCACGGAATTGCCTCTTGGATCGTATTTAACAACTCGTCGATGAAAACTGTGAAAAGAAATGGGCTCAAAGCAAACACTTGATGTAGGCCTACCTCCACCGGAAAGAAGTACATATTCCCCACATGTGTACAGACGGTTGTTTCCGTCCTAACATATATATTCCTAATTATGTCTATATACTTTATATGAGCTCATCTTGCCTACAGACCATCTCAAATCAGTCTACGTGACACACTATCATACATTTTTTCAAGATCGATGAAGACTATATCTTGATCGCTCTTCTTCTCTCTATACTTCTTCATCATTCTCCTTAGGATGTGTATTACTTCCGTAGTTGACCTTCCTGACATGAAATTAAAACAACATGACTCACTAAATTGCATGTGCTTCTTCTAACGTGAAGTAGCAGTCGATCGACACAATACTTGACGCAATTTCATTATGTGTCAGCTGGAAACAATCTCTGTGCGTTTCTAACACGTGGTTAGGTTGTGTACATCCAACTCTTAAGCGAGAGTTTCTAAGATAATTTAAAAATGTTAGTTGGGGTGATTGTTTATGTGTGCGTGGCTTTTGTGTTCTAAATTTCGTCATCTGAGACGTTAAGAAGTCAATATATTGAATTTAACAAAGTGACGCATAATCCCAAAGACCCAAACCTCCCAAAAGCCAATTGTGTTAAAAGAGGTCTTAAAATTAGGGAATCCTATATTAAAATCTCATAATAAATCAGTCAGCAGTTTCAAAAAGGTCCAGTAACTGCAATTACGAGTAAAACCTACGATAGGATTTCAAACCGTTATGTTAGTTTCTTATACCCCCAACAAATTTAGCTTCAAATATCTAATCGGTTTGTTAAAAAAATAATACAAACTTTGTACGCCATGTACTCATACACATATATCAATTTACATTATTCACAAAACTAGAAAATCAACATTTTTTGTCTTCAGATCATAGTTCAGTTGGTACTCGGGTTGAGATTTGTTCCAAAAGGTCAAGATTTCGATTTCAGGGACACGCACAGTGTGAGTGTTCCTCTGCTGCTAGACCGAAGACATGGTTTGTGGGAGACACATTGTGTGAGTAACTGCCTAACTGCATAAGATCTCACACAATCTAGAAGACCGCTGGGCTGCTAATTTGCACCCTCCACGTATTCTTCTTAGGGCGGAATGGTGGACCCCCGGTTGAGGGATTTCACCTTGAGATATGATCTCCTCACCGTCTCCACCCTTATCTCATTGCCAACCGCCGACACATGACACCAATAGGGTGTGAAGCTAGATGCGGATGACATTCATCTAGCCCCACCATCTTCTCTTGCTACCACGTGTCAGACGGTGAGCAATAGGGTGAGGATGGAGGCGGTGAGAAGATCCGATCCTTTCACCTTTGCTTCAAGAATTTTAATTTTTTTTTTTTGTTAATACGTAAAAACTGAAAAGAAGTAAAAGAAAAGCAGCAAAGCGAAGATTCTTTTCTTGATGGAAGATGACAGCACCGGAACCTTCACCTTCATTCACGGTTGCATCTTTTGCACCAGAATTTAGTAATTCACCGTGAAAGGGCAATTATATATTCAAACTTCTCCACAGAAACCCACTCTCCACAGTACCAAGTTCTAGTATTCAAAATCCACCGCCCATTTCTCTGCTCCCACGGAACAAAAATGGCCACCCATTTTAACGCCATACACCTACGCGCCACCCCACGCGCCACCATGACATCGTCCTACATCTTCAGCCATCAAAACCCATCTCTTATTTTCATTAACCCCAGAAAATTCAGGACTTCAAGAATCCTTGTCTCTGAAGGGGGAGACTCTTATTTGGACATGTGGAAGAAGGCGGTGGAGCGAGAAAAGAAGTCTAAGGAATTCGAAAGAATTGCTGAGAGAATAATCGAAGTAAGTGGTGATGGAGTGGGGAAAGAAGAGGAGATAGTGAGCCAAGAAGAATTGGAGAAGAAAAGCAATGAGTTCCGGAAAATTCTTGAAGTCCCCGGCAAAGAAAGAGATAGAATTCAGAGAATGCAGGTGGTTGATCGTGCTGCGGCTGCTATTGCGGCGGCAAAGGAGATCCTTCAGGAGGATTTGCTGCGGAAGGAGGCTTCTGGTGATCTGAATGATGGTGATGGTGGTGGAGGTCTGGAGGGACAAGGAGGTAATTCATATGCTTCTTTAAGTTTTTGATATGACAAGTTCAGTATTTTACCAGTTTAATTTTCCTTCTGTGTTTGCTTGAGATGTTATTGAACAATTTGGTTCATAAATTTAGGAAATTGTTCATGTGGGATGTCCACATGCAGATGTGAAGTAACAATGTATAAAGAAAGATATCTCAGTTGGTGGATGAATAAAGTCCTTACCAAATCTTGGCTTTCTTTTTAGGCCAAAGACAATGTACATAATAACTTGGTTCATTATGTTTGCATTCGCAATTTTGATGCTTTCTACTCCCTGAATTTGAAAGGTTGAGTCTTGTAATATTTTGAGGGTTGTTTAACATGGAATATCATGGAACATCATCATTCAATAGTTATGCATGTTTTGAAATAGTTAGCTATTTATATTATTTTCAGTTTCATGTAAAGTGGAACAACATATTGCACCCAGCAGATTGTTATGGATATGAAAATATTCATCCTTGTCTACTTCTATTTTTGTTTGGAACTCCCTTGTGGTGTTCAAATAATTATCGAAGCAGAACTTCTGTGTCTCCCAAATGATCTATTTGTATTATAGTTCAGGTTATTAAGGCAGTTTATGTCGGTCGTTATCTAATTCGGAGCAGTTTTGTTCGTCTTCTTCCTGTCTTCTTTTTGGTTTGTCATTACTGTACTGTCAGGTTCTAAACGGACTCATATTTTGTGCTTAATTTCATATTTTATGGCCTCTATTGCTGGCATTAGCACTGAAATCAGCTATCTAGAACCTGGGTTATTGTCGTAGCTTCTTGAGTATTTTGAAATTGCACTGTGAATCTTGGAGGATCTCATGTGGCATTCTGGTATTGGGGCTTTATAATGATATATCCTTTTCTTTCATTTGAACTTAACATTGCCATCCATGGTTACCTAATTCTTCTATTAACTGAGCTCTGGGTCTTGCATTCTGTTCATGATTTCTGCAACCAATATTCCGATTCTAATGTAGATTCTGTCTCCAGATTGTACTGTATAATGTACTCATTCCACTAACTGAAAATGTATGTTCTGAGTCATGGAAGTAGGTAGCCTCTAAGTAGCTCTGAAATTTACCTGGAAAAACTCCATGTCCCATTGCATGCTGAAGAAAGAATATGTTGTGCTTCTCATGCAAAAAGGTTGAGTTGTTCAATTTTGTACATTTCTATCTTGAGTGTTGACAATTCTACCTATGATAAAAGTGTAACAACATAAAGTTAATCAATTTTCTCATGCAGTTAAGCATATTTCAGTAAGGTCTGAAGGTGGAAGCGCAAGCACTGGAACACCAGGTCCAAGTTTCTGGTCTTGGACACCTCCTCCAGATTCTGAGAATTCTTCTTCTGATGGAATAATAATGAAACCATCCCCCAAAACTTCACAGGATCCAGCTCACCTTCCTGTGATGGAGAAAGAACGTTCTCTTGAGTTCCTCCAAATCCCATTTGAGAGTGCATTTCTGAAAGGCAAGACTCTGCTTCCACCTGTGCAGCCACTAGGTGAGGAGGGGGAATTGGAAGTGACTAGTTCCACTCAAGAGACACACAATCTGGAAGAGGAGCGTGAATTTGGTGTTGTCTTTTCAGCTCATGCGGCCGAAGCAGCTGAAGCTCTTCAAAATGTGAATGATGTATCATCGCAGGGTATCGATGCGAATGGAGCAAGATGGTGGATACAGACAGGACTTGAAAAAAGGCCTGATGGGGTAGTCTGCAAATGGACATTGCACCGGGGTGTGTCTGCTGATAAAGCTATTGAGTGGGAAGAGAAATATTGGGAGGCTGCAGATGAACTGGGTTATAAGGAACTTGGGTCTGAGAAATCAGGACGGGATGCTGCAGGAAATATTTGGCGTGAATATTGGAGGGAATCAATGTTACAGGTAAGCCAAAGTACACATAACTGCTTGATTTGCTGGTAGAATCAACAAGAATTGGGGAAGAAAATATGGAATTTGCATCATCCTTTCTTTTAAGAGTTTCTTTCAGGACGCTCCCCCCCCCCCCCCCCCCCCCCGGGGCAGAATAAATATGGCTTTGCTTTAAGCTGTCAACTCTGCTAGAGAATAGATGAGAAAGTGAACCAGTAGATCCGTCGTTGCTAAGTTTTCCAGTAAAAGCCAACATGACACTTCACATGCTGAAGTTCTGACGTAGCCAGAAGTTGCTTTCACTCTTTTGCATATAATTGTGTACCAACCCTAAGATAAAATGAATGCCAGGCAACTTCATGGCTGGTCAGTTGTCAGGTATCATTAGCTCAGGTGTTCCACAAATATTTTTGACCAGTCAGCTGATGGAGCTCCTGAACTTCTCTGACTGTTATATTGGTGCTTGTGAATTGTTTTTGAACCCCTTTGAATATCCATCCTTCTTCTTCGCTAAAGTGAAAATCTTACAATAATCTTGCAAAAAGCCTTTTGCCCTTTTTTAACTTTTAGGAACTTTAGGGTTGGCAACAACTTTTAAATGGGATGACATACGTTTTAGAGGTTGATAGGATATATCATGCTCGACAGCCCCAGGATTGTGAAAAAGAAAAAAGGCTATTTTTGTCTTGTTATTTTTTTTGAGCTGCTAGACCAACTGGATGCAGAAATCTTCTTTTCTATGCAGAACGGTGGACTAGCAGAAATGGAGAAAACTGCTGATAAGTGGGCGAAAAATGCTAAAGGCGAGGAATGGCAAGAGCAATGGTGGGAGCATTATGGTGCATCCGGCCAGGCAGAGAAATGGGCCCACAAATGGTGCAGCCTTGATCCCAGCAAACAACTAGATGTTGGTCATGCTCATGTTTGGCATGAAAGGTACCGGAGTTCTTTTACCCTTTATCTTAACATTTTACGCTATCACAGATGTGATTCGACCAGGCGGAGTTAAAATATTTACCCCGGCAGCGGAAATATTTTAACTTCGTATGTCCTTTCTTCACCATTTTTATACGCATGCTGTTATTTTCAGCTTTCCTTTTTTGATCATTCAGAAATATGATAATGATCTCCAATTTTCTATTCCTCATGAAAAGGTCTTGTAATATGAGATACTTGAATACAAGCTCTGTTAAATTTTGTTTGACCTGACAAAGATACAAACTGTGTTGAATTTTGTTTGACCTGACAAGGAGAAGGATACGTGGAAAAGTTTCTTCTCACAATGATAAAGAATTAGCCTAAATTTGGATTTTGAACAGTTGTTCAGGTTTCTTGTACAAATTCAAAGCTGATTAAGAATGATAGATACATTGGAAGCAATCAACTTGTTTGCTTGCTTTGTTCTCTTTTTGTCGACTCCTAATCTCATGTCCAATGCTTGGCTGCAACACTTGAACATAACATTCTTTTTTGTGATAGATGGGGTGAGAAATATGATGGAAAAGGCGGCAGTACCAAATACACAGACAAGTGGGCTGAGCGATTCGAAGATGGTGGGTGGTCAAAATGGGGTGACAAGTGGGATGAGAACTTCGACCTCAACAGTCATGGAGTGAAACAAGGAGAGACATGGTGGGAAGGCAAGAATGGCGAGCGATGGAACCGCACTTGGGGCGAGGGTCACAATGGGTCTGGTTGGGTGCACAAGTATGGCAAGAGCAGCAGTGGAGAACATTGGGACACCCATGTAATGCAAGACACTTGGTACGAGCGATTCCCACATTATGGGTTCTATCATTGCTTTGAGAACTCGGTTAAACTCAGGGAAGTCAAGAGACCTTCTGAATGGTCATGATGCCATCATGGAAGGAGACATTCAACTCCCTCACTGTACAATGTCGGTTGAGATCAGAAGTGAAGTAAAATATGAGATCTCCAATCACGCGCTGCCACGTGTACAAAAAAAGAAAGAGGTTTAAATTTTTTTTGTTTTAAAAAAAGAGTTTCTTGTACACGTGGCATTGCGTAATTGGAGGTCTCATATTTTGCCTCACTTTCTGTCTCTCCTTATCTGAATCCGTACAAGGTGCTGCATTTTGGATCAAGTCCTGATTCTCATGGAATAGGTGATGTGCTTAGATGCTGGAGCTATGTCTGGATAAGAATTGATGAGGATTTGGATTATTTAATATGCCAATCTAAATCATAGAGGATACACTATCTTTATAACAATTATTCTAAATAAAAATCTCTTAATCTTCGTCTACAATTTATACATCAAGTTAGAGCTTTAAAGGAATACATGACTGACCTGTGCTACAATACATCAATATGTAACATTAAACAAAGTAGTAAATCGTCATATTTTATGGATCATTTGCTGCTCATTCATATGAAAAAGATGAGAATATAAAGGTGAGTTTTTACGTGCTCAGTAAAAGAATTCATCATATAGTAGTAAATAATATTTCTATCTTCCTTTTAGTGACCCGGGTAAGGTACTAAGAAGGTTCATACGATCATAATCTTAATTCATAATAAAAATTTAGAAAACAATCTACATTTTTCCAATGATGAGCGTAGGTTAACTCATAAATAAATATTGCGAAACATTCGTCATGCTCTAGTATTTGTCATCTTAACCTTATTCACATTATTCTTTCCTTATCATGAGTTTCCATCATATCATCATGTTATTATTCATAGTGATGGTTTTATTTTATCTCATTTGATCCTCATAACATGACTCGCTACTGTTTACATGCATATCATCACATAATATACAATTTGGCGTAGAATATGTCTTGTGTTTAATCATCAAATATTTCCTAACTTGGTTTAGTCATGAGATTTGTCTTTGCTGCCTGATCATACCTCTTTAATCATCATTTGACATGACATGTGGATTGTCGTTGCCTATAACACGCTTGTCATGTTACATGTTAAGAGGTTTGTCTTTGACTTAACATGTATTCACTACCATAGTCACATAGAATGCCGTTGCATGTGACAATGGTTGATCATATTCATTCAAAAAGTTTGTCATATTTTGTGTCATGCATCATGCATCATTTATGACCAATTATGTGTTAATCATATTCATCCAAATGCTTATCGTTGCTTTCGTCATGCTTTGTGTGAGTCGTATACCATGTATCATCTAATATCAATGATATGTCAAGTTGTAATCGTATATCTATGCAATCATAACATGTTAGTTAACAGTCATCAATACAAGGTGTCCTAACCCCTATCGTAGTTCCTAAGCCACATGAAACAATCTTTAGTCATCTATCATACCATAGCTTGCATCAATAATTCACCTTTGTATCATAAGATTCAACAATTATCATCCACATACAAAGTTAAAGATCATCTAATAGGTTTCTAATCCATTTTGAATCACCTCAATCCAAATTATGAATCTCAAGATATGATTGAAACACTATTATGCAATCAACTATGCTAGCCAAACGTTCGGTTAATCATTTGTTAAGATTCTGGCGCTTACCATACATTTCGTCTAAACGTTAAGTTAAAATTCTGAGACTTACTATACGTTCTATCCAAATGTACCACACACACCGTTAGTCCAAAAACATACACAAATGCTTCAACGTTGATTTTTTGCGAACGAACTTGACCTAAAATCATCTTCTTGCTACCCTAACTAGCCCCAACTGTATACACCAATGTCCAATCATTGAAACATCTATATTACTCAACTACAAACCATAAGAATGCGATTTAAAAACTGTGTGAAAAAAACACTTACCTTTTTATCTTTACAATAAAATTAGCGCCTAAATCTCCTCAATTCAAATCCCTTTTAGATCAACTTTACCCCAGGGAGGAAAAAAATCATATTTTATACGTCCCAATCTATAATCCAATTTCACAATTCAAGTCCAAACATCCTAATTTTGAAATAGATTCAAAGTTCAACCTACTTACTTTAAAAGAAAAAAAAAAACCCTTGGAAGCCGCTGGTTCCAATGGTGGTTGCAGATCATTGATTAAGCCGCACCCCGAAAGAATTGCGAAATCCTTTCTCTTCCCTTTTTTTCCTCTCATCCTTCTAGCCGACTTCCTCTTTCCTCTCCCTTTTTTTCCTCCCGTTTGTGAGAGAATGAGACTGGAAAGGCAGCCCCTTTTTTAGTTTTATAATATTAGGCTTTTAGTTTTTTAATAACAGCTATGCCCTTTCTTATAATAATATTTTTCTAGGTCATCACAATATATATGCATATATATATATATATATATATATATATAAGCACACATATTTTATGTCTACACGCGTTTCTTTCAAAAAAAATCTCTTGTGATAAACAAATTAATTACACTAAAAAAATAAAAAAAAGCATATTTTTGGGGCCTGTATTATATGCTAAAAACAATTTGATAGGGGTACGTAGAGACACAAATACCATCACAGTTGCACTCTGTGGTGTGTTAGAGCTAAAATTAGGAAGTTTTAAGTTCAAATGTTTGGATATGTAAAGTGATGAGGCCGGATCTTCACTAAGGGTCTAGACGACTTCAAATTAGCTCCGTCGGTTAACTTGAAGAGTTGTTAGCTGGGATTGAAAGTTTGTAACTGGAATAGCGCCAAATATCCTGCAAAAGAACGCACAGGTCAGAGGTCCCGGGGGTTGGCCCTGGGAAAACCCTCCAACGCTCAAGTCAGTTTGGGCTATATCTCACTGAGATTATAATTTAAAGGTGAGTTAGGAGTTTCTCACAGTGTATGCCGAGGAGCAAAGTGTATGAACTTGCTTTAGAGTATGAATGTTTGAATTCTGGATTCGGATCTTGGTCCCTTTCTTTGTCTTGGTTAGCTTGCTTTTATAGACCTTTTCCCGCCTTTGTCTTCTGATAATAAGTAACAGATAAGACATTTGCTTGGGGCAGAAAGCCTAGGTCGCTGTAGGTCTGCTGATGTGATCAGTAGTCTGACTGATGTGACTAATAGGCCGGCCCAGTTGATGTAATTAGTAGGCCGACTGTTATGACCTTAGCGTGTTCAGGAAGAATACCCAGCTGTAATCACTATATTCGAATTGCACCTCTGTCCGAGGGTCCCACAAGGTAATATCGTACTTGGTTCATTTGCTGTGGTACACAGCTGAACTTTGCCGAAGTGCATGACTAGTGTTATGGCCGGAAAAATGTTTATATATATATATAGTAGATATATGTATACATAAATGTTACCAAATAAGATAATAATAATAATGATAATAATAAAAAGATGATGATGATAATAAAGATAACTATAAACTAATAGTATTAGAATCATATTAGGAAACCTAAACCAAAACCAAATGGAAAAACCTAAAATCTACCCTAACTCCCCACCATATATACGCTTATACGCATTAGCCACACACACACACAAAAAAAAAGAACCGCACGGCAAAGAAAGAGAGAGGGAGAGTGAGAGAGAAGAGAGAAAAGAGAGAAGAAGAAGGGAGGCGAGGCTCCGAACCCAAGTGTTACTCCGTCGGATTTATTTTGTGTTATCGTCAATCGAGGTAGGTGCCTCTTCCCCCTCAAATGGGTACGATCCATGCATGCTTCGATGATATATTCTATGTGATTCTTTGTTTTTCTTTTATTTTATTTGTTAAAATATTGATTTGTATTCGTTTATATTTGGAAAAGCATGAGGTATTTGTCTATTTTGCTGCTATGTACTCGTATGAATATGAATTTGATGGTATGATTGGATTAGGACGGAAATACCTTTGAATCAACTCAAAAGATTAGGGTTTTACACAGTTAGGAATGTTTAAAATTTCGTTTTGGCCTTGGAATAATTTCATATAGCCTGGAAATAGAGAAAAATTGAATCGGAGAACGAAAACGCCGCCGGGAGGGTGGCGCGTGGGCCTCACGCGTTGCCGGAGGCGGCCGAGAGTGGGCCTCACGCGCCGGCTAAAGGAAAACAAAAAAAAAGGGAGGGCAGCGGATCGGGCCGGGTCTTAACGGGCCGCGGCTGCAGGACCAGACCCAATTACGTTTATTAAAAAAATTATTAAATGGGCGGCCGGCCAACGGGCCGGGCCGGATGGCCAGCGGGCCGGACCGAAGGCAGGCCGGCCCAATTCTCTAATATATTAAAAAAAAGGATAGTGGAACGGGTCGGGGACCGCGGGCCAGGCCAGAAGCGGACCCGGCCAGTAAAGAATAAATTCTGTTTTAATTTAATAAATTGTTTTCTGGAAATTAGAAAATAATAAATAAATCATTTTAAATATCAGAAAAATATAATTAAATATCAGAAAATTCTAAATAAATTCCAGAAAATATAAAAGGTTAAAATTAAATTAGTTTCACTTAGTTTCTGAATTTTGAAAAATGTAAGTAATTAAAAATAATTAATAATAAATAGAATTAAATAAGGGAAAATTAGTAGAAAATTATCGAAAATTAGTACAAGCTAAGGAAAAATAAAAGGAATGCTAAATAATCACTTTCCAATATTCGTAAATTTTATGAAGCCAAATATTGAGTGCCGGAGATGTTGAGGATGGGCATACGGGCCCCAGACGACTAGTGTTGAGTGCCGGAGTTGGTGAGGATGGGCGTACGGGCCCCAGGCGATTTTGTTGTTGCATTCATGGCACGTGCATTGCATTGGGTGTGGGCTGAGATGTACGGGTCTCAGACGCTCGAGTGGAGAGGACCATGGTGTACGGGCCATGAGTATGTGATTATGATGGATCATGGTGTACGGGCCATGGATACTTAGTTATGGTGGATCGTGGTGCACGGTCCACGGGCATCGGTTGGGGTGGATCGTGGTATACGGGCCACGAGCATCCGCAAGGATGGATTGTAGTGCACGGGCTACAGGCATCCAGTCAATCCCGGGATCATGCATTGCATATAGGTCTAGGGCATATTGCATGACATGATTCTTGTTGCGTGTGACACGTTAATTGAGCATACATCACGTACTTGCGCATTTTTATGTGGAGTGCTTTACTTACCGCATTTACTTTATCTTATGCAAGTTATCTTATATTTATGTGCTATGTGTTATATCATGTTTATGTGCTATGTGGCTATATCATTTCGGTATGTATGTTTTGTATTTGTTTGAGGCGGGCATCTACTGGGTGATTTCTGTCACTCACCCCTACTTCCCAGGTGAGCCGGATGAGGACTACGAGCATATCTTCATTGAGGACGGGACGGACATAGCAGAGTGGGCTGGTTGAGGGCTGCGGCTAGGATATGAGGGGACGCTGCAGCTGTTTTGTTCTTATTTATATTTTGAGGATTTCCACACACTACTTTACTATTTTATTTCCAGAGTTTTATTTAGCAATGTAATGACGGTTATTGAAGTTTAATATATGCTATGACTTACGTTTCCGCGAAAAAAATTTCTACGTCATCTTTGACAAGTAAGAGATTGATTCGACGCTTTGTATTCTCCTTAGTGAAATACGGCGGGTGCACTGTTCCCGATGTTAGGGCTCGGGAGCGGGGCGCTACAGGTGGTATCAGAGCCGAGGCTTCAGATCCGCCTCGGAAACGCAGGATTAATTAGAACACTTAGACATAAGCTACGATTTTACCCCTAATAAACAAAGTAGACTTAAGGAATGATTTTAGACCTAAGTTATGATCGGGTTATGGGAGGTGTGTGCCGATAGTGAGCTTTTCTTGTTTAAATATTCGACTTATCCGCATTCCACCATTCAACTTCCTATTGACTAATTTGATTTCGTCTCATAAACTTGGATTTCAGAAAATGCCTCCACGACGTGATCCGGCTGGTAACAATGGCGATGACCAGCAGGGTCAGGGGGCCATTCCCCAGGTACTGGCAGATACGCTGGCCACTCTGACTGCCTTGGTGGCCCAGCAGCAGGTGCAGATGGCTCACCTGCAACAACAGCAGGAACAACTGCAGCAACAGCAGCAGCAACCGCCACAAACACCACCACCACCACCACCGCCACCACCACCACCTCAGGGGCTTCGATTCTTTTACCGGGAGATGCAGCACTCCCGGATACCTATGTTCAGGGGTACCACCCGACCAGAGGAGGCAGAGATTTGGCTCAAGAACGTATCTGAGCAGTTGAGGTTATTAGAGGTTCCGGATGACCTGAAAGTGGATGTGGTGGTACCATTTTTGGAGGGCGACGCAGAGCGATGGTGGCAGGGTGTGGTACGCAGACGGACCACACCGCCGACTTGGGCCCAGTTTAGGGAGGAGTACAAAAGGCACTACGTTCCTGAGAGTGCCATTCAGAGGAGGATGACAGAGTTTCAGCTCCTGACCCAGGGGTCTATGACTGTTGATCAGTATTCTGAGAGATTTCATGCGCTTGGGAGATACATGCCTGCCATCATGGACGACGAGAAGGCTAAGATGTTGAAATTCGAGACGGGTTTGAGCTCACGCATTCAATCACTGATTATATGTGCCCAGCCTACCACTTTCGAGGGATTGTTAGAGGTGTGTCGTAAGGTCGAGGGTGACCTTGCGAGGGTTGCATCGGCCGACAGGGCCAAGAGATCACGGGAGGAGTTCCGTTCAGGGAGATCAGGGAGATGGTTAAAGATTCCACGCCGACATCCGACCGGGTGATTCTCCGGGCCACCATAGCAGGGGAAGGGGTCGGCGACTCGGCCACTGATGATCGAGGGTGCTACAGTGACGGCAGCGCAGCCACTCAGGGCAGTTGGACCGCCACCCCCAGCATGTGCTCAGTGTGGTCGTCCCCATAGGGGACCGTGTTGGAGAGCTCAGCAGGTTTGCTACAATTGCGGCAAACAAGGTCATTATGCTAGAGAGTGCCCTACACCGGCACAAGCACCTCTGTCACAGGGTCAGACGCAGCAGAGAGGAAAAGGAAAGACCAACGCTCGAGTGCATGTCATGACAGACGCTGAGCTACAGGAGGTCGGAGACGTAGTCACCGGTACGTTTAAATTTAAGCAATTATTATCTTAAAATCTTAAAACATATATTTTCTCTTTGTTTTGATGATTTGTGCTATGTGAATAACTACGAACCTGTTAGGGGAAATATTAATTAACCAAGTCCCAGCATACGTTCTATTCGATAGTGTTGCTAGCCACTCATTCGTTGCTAGGAGATTTGACAAGAACCTAGGTATCCTACCAGAACGGCTAGAGATTCCATATCGTGTTCAAGCCGCAGGGGATCAAGTGTTAGTATCTCATTATCAGTACAAGGATTGCCCGTTGGAGATTAATGAGCTTGAGTTCTCCGCCACTCTGATTCCGATCCAGATGCAAGATTTTGACATTATTCTGGGCATGGACTTCATGGCAAAATACAGTGCTAACATCGACTGCCGCCAGAGACAGGTCAGTATGCAGACACTAGATAAGAGAGAGACCATCTTCCAGGGGGATGTCAAATTGAAGAAGTCCTCCAGGAAAATCTATATTACCGCAGCACAGGCTTCTCGGGCGTTAAAGAAAGGAGCCGAGGGTTTTCTTGTGTATGCTCTAAATGCCAGTGCTGAGACGCCATCAATTGAGGATATTCCAATGGTACGAGATTTTAAGGATGTCTTTCCCGACGAGTTACCAGGTTTGCCACCGAGCAGAGAAGTGGAGTTCGAGATCGATCTCGTACCTGGAGCCGAGCCGATCTCGAAGGCACCATATAGGATGGCACCAGCAGAGTTAAAAGAACTTAAGGAGCAGTTACAGGAGCTACTAGACAGAAAATTTATTAGGCCTAGTATTTCGCCCTGGGGAGCACCAGTATTGTTCGTGAAGAAAAAAGACGGTACTATGAGACTATGTATCGATTATCGTGAGCTGAATAAGATCACAATAAAGAATAAATACCTACTACCAAGGATCGACGACCTATTTGATCAATTGAAGGTAATGTCTTTAATAAATTATTGTGAATTCGGTTACTTGGTATATCAACTGGTGTACAACGAAAATTGCGTGCAGGGTGCCAGGGTATTCTCGAAGATTGACCTGCGATCAGGCTACCATCAGCTAAGGATTAATACAGAAGACATAGCAAAGACTGCGTTCCGCACTCGATATGGGCACTACGAGTTTCTTGTAATGCCCTTTGGACTAACGAATGCGCCTGTGGCTTTCATGGATCTGATGAACACAGTATTCAGGGAGCAGTTGGACCATTTTGTGGTGGTGTTCATCGACGACATCTTGGTGTACTCGCCTAATGAGGAGGCTCATGCTGAACACTTGCAGGAGGTATTGGGAACTCTCAGAAAGAAGAAGTTGTACGCTAAGTTGAGTAAGTGCGAATTCTGGTTGAAGAGTGTGACCTTCTTGGGTCACGTAATCTCTGAAGAAGGTATTTCGGTTGACCCAAAGAAGATAGAGGCGATCACAGAATGGCCACGACCTACTAACGTCACTGAGGTACGCAGCTTTTTTGGCCTTGCCGGTTATTATCGCAAGTTTGTGGAGGGATTTTCGAGAATTGCAGCACCACTGAGTCGACTGACTCAGAAAAAGACTAAGTTTGTATGGACCTCCGAGTGTGAGAAAAGATTTGCAGAGTTGAAGCAAAAATTGACGACTGCACCAGTGTTAGCGCAACCCTCCGGCACTGAAGTATTTGTCATCTACAGCGACGCCTCGAAGAATGGGCTAGGTATATGTATATAAAATTTTAAATTACCCTCATGTACATATTAACTTTAGCCTAACACTCTCGTCGCATGATGCGTGTTAATGCAAGGAGGTAGGGTTATCGCATACGCATCGAGACAGTTGAAGCAATATGAGCAAAATTACCCGACCCATGATCTGGAGTTAGCAGCGGTGGTGTTTGCGCTAAAGATTTGGCGTCATTACTTATATGGTGTGAAGTGCGAGGTCTTTACCGATCATAAGAGCTTGAAATATTTGTTCACACAGAAAGAATTGAATATGCGCCAGAGGAGATGGCTTGAGCTACTGAAGGACTACGACCTAACAATTAGTTATCATCCGGGGAAGGCAAACCGAGTTGCTGATGCCTTGAGTAGAAAGTCTAATCTCGCCAGACAGACACCACTAGAGAAAGAGATGGCAGAGTTTGATCTCGACATTGTTGATTCCACTGCTAACGTCCTGGCGGCCTTAGTCATTACACCATCTCTGGTTGAGCGAATCAAAGAGGCGCAAAAGGAAGATGTGATGCTTAGTGATATCCGAGATAGGATGTTGACCAATCTAATTGAGGGTTTCCAAATATATGACGATGGCAGTATTTAGTACCAAGGAAGGTTGTGCGTGCCTGAGGATGAGGAGCTAAGGAGGGAATTGCTGAAGGAGGCACACAATTCGAAGTTGTCGATCCACCCTGGTGCTACGAAGATGTATAACGATCTAAAGAAACACTACTGGTGGAGTGGGATGAAAAGACACATTGCTAAGTTCATTGAGAGATGTCTCGTTTGTCAGCAGGTTAAGGCAGAGCATCAGAGGCCGGGAGGTTTGATGTTGCCGTTAGAGATAACAGAGTGGAAGTGGGAGCATGTGACGATGGACTTTATAGCAGGACTTCCTAAAACAAGAAACGGTAACGATATGATCTGGGTGATCGTTGATTGATTGACGAAGACTGCTCACTTCCTACCCGTTCCTAGTGATGTGACCATGGAAAGACTGGTGACGTTATATATTGATGATGTTGTTAGCCTACACGGAGTCCCAGTCAGTATCGTCTCAGACCGTGATTCGAAGTTCACCTCTCGCTTTTGGTCAGCTTGTCAAAAAAGGTTGGGGACGGAGCTGCGACTGAGCACCGCTTTCCATCCACAGACAGATGGGCAGTCTGACAGGATCATTCAGACCTTAGAGGACATATTGAGAGCGTGCGCATTGGACTTCAAGGGGAACTGGGACGGTATGATCAAGCTCATTGAGTTCTCTTACAACAACAGTCACCACAGTGCCATCGGTATGGCACCCTTTGAGGCGCTCTATGGACGTAAGTGCAGGTCCCTTGTTCATTGGGATGAGGTCGGTGAGCGTGTTATTACCGGCCCTGAGTTGGTTGAGCAGACTAGAGAGAAAGTAAAGTTGATACGAGATAGACTAAAGGTTGCTCAAGACAGAAGCAAGAGTTGGGCCGATTCGAAACGACGTCCACTAGAATTTGACGTGGGCGAGAAGGTTTACCAGAGAGTGTCACCTACGAAGGGGGTTTCGCGATTCGGTATAAAGGGTAAACTGAAGCCTCGCTACATTGGCCCTTATGAGGTACTCGAGAGGGTTGGTACGCTGGCCTACCGATTAGCATTACCTCCTGCCTTGGCTCAGGTTCACAGCACATTTCACGTTTCTCAGTTGAGGAAATATGTTCCGGACCCAAGTCATGTTCTAAACGTGCCACCGTTAAGGATCCGACCGGACATTACATATGAGGAGACTCCTATCAGGATAGTGGATCGCAAGGACCAAGTGTTGAGGCACCGAGTCATCCCTTATGTCAAAGTGCAGTGGACCAATCACACCGAGCGCGAGGCGACTTGGGAGCTTGAGGAGCAAATGCGAGAGAGATATCCACAGCTTTTCGAATAAGGCACGTCAAGTTTCGAGGACGAAACTTTTTGTAAGGTGGGTAGGATGTTATGGCCGGAAAAATGTTTATATATATATATATATAGTAGATATATGTATACATAAATGTTACCAAATAAGATAATAATAATAATGATAATAATAAAAAGATGATGATGATAATAAAGATAACTATAAACTCATAGTATTAGAATCACATTAGGAAACCTAAACCAAAACCAAATGGGAAAACCTAAAATCTACCCTAACTCCCCACCATATATACTCTTATACGCATTAGCCACACACACACAAAAAAAAGAAGAACCGCACGGCAAAGAAAGAGAGAGGGAGAGGGAGAGAGAAGAGAGAAAAGAGAGAAGAAGAAGGGAGGCGAGGCTCCGAACCCAAGTGTTACTCCGTCGGATTTATTTTGTGTTATCGTCAATCGAGGTAGGTGCCTCTTCCCCCTCAAATGGGTACGATCCATGCATGCTTCGATGATATATTCTATGTGATTCTTTGTTTTTCTTTTATTTTATTTGTTAAAATATTGATTTGTATTCGTTTATATTTGGAAAAGCATGAGGTATTTGTCTATTTTGCTGCTATGTACTCGTATGAATATGAATTTGATGGTATGATTGGATTAGGGCGGAAATACCTTTGAATCAACTCAAAAGATTAGGGTTTTACATAGTTAGGAATGTTTAAAATTTCGTTTTGGCGTTGGAATAATTTCATATAGCCTGGAAATAGAGAAAAATTGAATCGGGGAACGAAAACGCCACCGGGAGGGTGGCGCGTGGGCCTCACGCGCTGCCGGAGGCGGCCGAGAGTGGGCCTCACGCGCCGGGCGTGAGCTGCACGCGCCGGCTGAAGGAAAACAAAAAAAAAGGGAGGGCAGCGGATCGGGCTGGTCTGTAGCGCAGCGGACCGGGCCGGGTCTTAACGGGCCGCGGCTGCAGGACCAGGCCCAATTACGTTTATTAAAAAAATTATTAAATGGGCGGCCGGCCAACGGGCCGGGCCGGATGGCCAGCGGGCCGGACCGAAGGCAGGCGGCCCAATTCTCTAATATATTTAAAAAAAGAGGGGGATAGCGAAACGGGCCGGGGACCGCGGGCCAGGCCAGAAGCGATGGCGGGCCAGGTCTGACCCGGCCAGTAAAGAATAAATTCTGTTTTAATTTAATAAATTGTTTTCTAGAAATTAGAAAATAATAAATAAATCATTTTAAATATCAGAAAAATATAATTAAATATCAGAAAATTCCAAATAAATTCCAGAAAATATAAAAGGTTAAAATTAAATTAGTTTCACTTAGTTTCTGAATTTTGACAAATGTAAGTAATTAAAAATAATTAATAATAAATAGAATTAAATAAGGAAAAATTAGTAGAAAATTCTCGAAAATTAGTACAAGCTAAGGAAAAATAAAAAGAATGCTAAATAACCACTTTCCAATATTCGTAAATTTTATGAAGCCAAATATTGAGTGCCGGAGATGGTGAGGATGGGCGTAGGGGCCCCAGACGACTAGTGTTGAGTGCCGGAGTTGGTGAGGATGGGCGTACGGGCCCCAGGCGATTTTGTTGTTGCATTCATGGCACGTGCATTGCATTGGGAGTGGGCTGAGATGTACGGGTCTCAGACGCTCGAGTGGAGAGGACCATGGTGTACGGGCCATGAGTATGTGATTATGATGGATCATGGTGTACGGGCCATGGATACTTGGTTATGGTGGATCGTGGTGCACGGGCCACGGGCATCGGTTGGGGTGGATCGTGGTGTACGTGCCACGGGCATCCGCAAGGGTGGATTGTAGTGCACGGGCTACAGGCATCCAGTCAATCCCGGGATCATGCATTGCATATAGGTCTAGGGCATATTGCATGACATGATTCTTGTTGCGTGTGACACGTTAATTGAGCATATATCACGTACTTGCGCATTTTTATGTGGAGTGCTTTACTTACCGCATTTACTTTATCTTATGCAAGTTATCTTATATTTATGTGCTATGTGTTATATCATGTTTATGTGCTATATGGCTATATCATTTCGGTATGTACGTTTTGTATTTGTTTGAGGCGGGCATCTACTGGGTGATTTTTGTCACTCACCCCTACTTCCCAGATGAGCCGAATGAGGACTACGAGCATATCTTCATTGAGGACGGGACGGACATAGCAGAGTGAGCTGGTTGAGAGCTGCGGCTAGGATATGAGGGGACGCTGCAGCTGTTTTGTTCTTATTTATATTTTGAGGATTTCCACACACTACTTTACTATTTTATTTTCAGAGTTTTATTTAGCAATGTAATGACGGTTATTGAAGTTTAATATATGCTATGGTTTACGTTTCCGCGAAAAAAATTTCTACGTCATCTTTGACAAGTAAGCGATTGATTCGACGCTTTGTATTCTCCTTAGTGAGATACGGCAGGTGCACTGTTCCCGATGTTAGGGTTCGGGAGCGGGGCGCTACAACTAGGCATTGCCGAAGTGCATGACTTGGCCTTATCCTGCTGAAGTGGTCTGAAGTGCGGCATTTGAACATAAACTGAAGTTGGTGCCGAGGTGCAAACCTTGGCATATTCTTCGATGTTGTAGGGGCGTCATGATGCCCTGCTGAGGTGCGGCCGAGGCTGAACAGCCATGCTTGACCGCTAAACTGCTGAACTGCAGTACTTCGAGTGTTGAGCTACTGGAGTTAAACTGTTGAATGCCGTTGACTAACAGACGATTTAATTATGGTTTATCATTTGCCTCCAGATTTTGTGTGGTTGAGCTGAACTGCGAAGGCAGACAAATCTTGCTTTAATGGGCCCGGGAAGTGGCAGTCCTTCATTAATTGCGCGGTTATTCTTTTACTTGCGCAGTAATTCCCGCTTTTAATGTAAGCGCTAATTTCGACACCTCATCATTACTTTTTCGGCGGTTTCATTCCCCGAGGGAGGGAAATGCGTGAACTTCTGCCTCTTCGCATTTCAAACGAAAAGTTTTGGCCTTTTGTCTTCTCTTACTTATAAATAGAAACAATTTCCTTGATTCATTCTTTTCTTCTTCCCTTATCCTGCTCAGCTGGTTATTTTGCTGTATTGTTGAATTGCTCTTCTTCTTCTTCTCCGAAGCTTTCCTCCGACCTTACTTCAGCTCTTTCAACCTTATGTCTTCAACATCTTGTAAGCTTTCTTTATCTTACTCATGGCTTCGTCTTCTTTTACCTTGGGATCCATGGTACCCTCCTCTTCAGTGCATAACTCAATGTGCACCTTGAAAAACAACGTCCTTTCTGAACTATGTCAACATTATAAAGTTGACAAGAGTACTTTTGCTCCCATTCTTCCCCTTCCTCATCAAACTGCTAATGACCCCCAATCCGAAGCTCAGGTTCCTGTTTCAATCTCAGCTCAACCTGGGGACGCGAGTGGGGGAATCAATGCCCCCATTTCAATTTCTTCATCTCCTGCTGCTGAAGAGGAGAATGTTCCTCCCCCAGGTTGGGCTGCTGATGAGGCTGTGCCCTCCTTTGATCTTTTAAGGGAGGACCCTGAAGTAAATACTTCCGAGGAAGGGCCTTCTGAGGTGAAAGCATCGGAGGGAGAGCCTCCAAAAGGAAATAATCTTGAAGGGGAGCTTTCCAGGGAAAACACACCTGAAGGAGGGTCCTCTGCGAAGAATATAATGGAGGGGAGCCCTCTTCCCGACCTCGACGGGGCAAAAAGACGACAGAGTTCAGCTTCAACAATTCTGCCGAAGATCCTGGAGTAGCTGGGAAATTGACAGAAGTGTCAATACAACTTTCATCTGGAGAGGGTCCGCCAAAGTCTAGCCTGTTGTGGAGCCTAGACCTCGGATTATAAAAACGTTGCAGATGACCCAACTCGATAAGGCGCCCAATCTCTTGCCCGAGCTGTCTACAATCTTCTATATCATGACCAATATCGTGATGATAAAGGCAGTACAGTCGATGATTTCTTTTGTGGATTGGTCCAGCCAGGGGCTGAGGTTCTTTCGCCAGAGATTTTTTCCTCATGTAGGAAAGAATATGGGCTTTTGAAGCCAGCAGAGAGTTCCTTTCCTTTCCTCGGCCTTTTAACCGAATCTTGACAGAGCACCTCTCCTGCAGCGGTGCTTTGCCTTTATTGTCAACTTTTCTGCCATGTTTGAAAGGCAGGGAAACATTTTGATTACATTTTAAGCTCTGGTGGCTAGACTTTTGTTCTGGCCGTCTTGCCTCGGCCATAAACTCAGCCTGACGCCTGGGACAATAACCAGGCCGAGTGGAAGAATACTCCATGTGTTCCAGTGGGTGAGAGTTATTGGAATGGGACCCACTGGACTTTGTTGCAGAGGCCTTCCCCTTCATCTTCCTCACTACTGCTTGGAAGACCTCTGGGTTCTGAGCCACATAGCGAATGGCTCGCCTGTGCTCTTCATATGTGAAAGCAATGGGAGTTGAGGATTCTCCCGGCTCCGTAGAGCATTGATCAGTCTGTTGTTGAGAAGACCTTTGGCTCCTCCTGGATGTCATAGGTTGCTTGGACCCTTGACTATCTTTTTTACTCATCTTTCTCTCAATAGCTTCCAAGGGCAATTAGAAAAGCTCTGAGTAATCGTTAGAAAAGCTTTGAGTGGCTGTTTTCTGGGTTAAGGGACTAAGAGGCCCTCCTTCTAGCGCCAAATGATGAAGCCGGATCTTCACCAAGGGTCTAGACGATCTCAAATTAGCTCCGTCAGTTAACTTGAGGAGTTGTTAACTGGGATCGAAAGTTTGTAGCTGGAATAGCACCAAATATCCTGCACAAGAACGCACAGGTCAGAGGTCCCGGGGAGTTGGCCCCGGAAAAAACCCTCCGACGCTCAAGTCAGTTTGGGCCATATCTCACTGAGATTATAATTTAAAGGTGAGTTAAGAGTTTTTCACAGTGTATGCCGAGGAGCAAAGTGTATGAACTTGCTTTAGAGTATGAATGTTTGAATTCTGGATTCGGATCTTGGTCCCTTTCTGTCTTGGTTAGCTTGCTTTTATAGACCTTTTCCCGCCTTTGGCTTCTGATAATAAGTAACAGATAAGACATTTGCTTGGGGAAGAAAGCCTAGGTCGCTGTAGGTCTGCTGATGTGATCAGTAGTCTGACTGATGTGACTAATAGGCCAGCCTGGTTGATGTAATTAGTAGGCCGACTGTTATGACTTTAGCGTGTTCAGGATGAATACCCAGCTGTAATCACTATATTCGAATTGCACCTCTGTCCGAGGGTCCCACAAGGTAATATCGTACTTGGTTCATTTGTTGTGGTACACAGCTGAACTTTGCCGAAGTGCATGACTAGGCATTGCCGAAGTGCATGACTTGGCCTTATCCCGCTGAAGTTGTCTGAAGTGCGGCATTTGAACATAAACTGAAGTTGGTGCCGAGATGCAAACCTTGACATATTCTTCGATGTTGTAGGGGCGTCATGATGCCCTGCTGAGGTGCGGCCGAGGCTGAACAGCCATGCTTGACCGCTGAACTGCTGAACTGCAGTATGTTGAGCTACTGGAGTTAAACTGTTGACTGCCGTTGACTAACAGACGATTTAATTATGGTTTATCATAAAGTTTTCTACATTTTTCTAATGATTTATTATTCTGATGCATATTTCTATTTGATAGTGGTTCATTGTAATCTTTTAATGTATTATGATATACTTTATTTTCCGTTATACATATACACACACACACTTCTTCAGTGACTTCTTCGGCGACTTCTCTGGCGTAGTGCCATCTCCGACGACTTCTCCGGCTATATCAAATTTAATAATACCCTCTTCAGGTTCTCATTGGATAATATTCTTACCCTAAAAGCTTTCTCCATATTCTGAGTTATGCCTTTCAATGCAACGCATAACCTGAAAATTCCTCACAAGCTAACCCCTCCGCTGGACCAGCTATGAAAGACATTCAATCTCACAACCCTTTTCTAATTCCCACACTTTAATTGTTGATACATAAGAATTGAACCCCGCATTAGTAACCAGAAATTTCCTCACAAGCCAACCCATCCACTGATGCTTTTCCTTCCTACTTTTCTAACCTTTCTTCTTTTAACACTTCTGTTTCCTTTTGAGGATTTTCTTCTTCAGATTCTTGACGTTGAAGAGCACGTTTGGGCGATTTCGGCTCGTTTTCCAGATACTTCTCACATTCCTCACAAGATCCTTACCCTCAAAGGAGGACAAACCAGGTGGCCTTTGTTTTAAAGATTGATCATTTTCTGATTCTTAATATTATTATGCTCCGGCGGTTTGTTTCCAGCGCCATCAGAAGCAGTAGGGGCGACAAGGATTTTATGGTGTTGGAACTACTAGTGAAAAACAGATTTAGACAAGGTACGAGAGGTGTCTGATATTCTCGACGGCGGAGCTGGGGAAAAGTTAGTGGTTTGGGTTTGGGTGCAGAGGGGAGAGCACAGGGGATGGGTGGTGGGGGTTCCTTTGAGGAAGAAGATGATATGCAAGGGCAAAATCGTTATTTCATTAAGAAATATAACTAACCAGAGTTAATTTTGTAAAAGATAGGTTAAATGTCGTTGGTAACAGACATGGAACTTAAATAGTTAATGTTCAGGACCAAATAATGTTGAAGATGTAGTTCATAGAGTTACTATTCATGTGTATAGGACATTACAAGTACATGTCATTTAGAGTAGATTTTTGATAATTGTCTCATCTACGTTCTGAGTAGGTCTAGTAAAATTGTAAATATATTGATTATATTTTGATTATTCGTTAAATAAAATTTTTACATTTTAACCCAAAAAAGATAAGGATACATGGAGATTTAAAGACATAAAGATATTTAGTGTAATGGTAGGCAAAGATTTGCATGGAAAAAAGAAAAAAGCTTTGCATTGTCAATTTGTGCAAGTGCCGGCAAGAAGAAAGTACAAAGAAAAAATAAAAGAAAATACAAGAAAAGAAAGGAAAATGGTTGCCGCCGGTGAATTTCTCGTTAAATCATTAAACCACAAGAATATGGCCTGCTGAGATAATACGGTGGCAATTTATTTCCAACCTTTTCATCCGTAAACAGATCTAACATTGTACAACAACAATACATACTCATCATATTCCAACAACAGCAAAAGCTATTGTTATGGTCTGAGGAAGATGAGAGGCAGTCAAACAATACCTCCATCCAAATGATAGAGAGTTTGGGATAGAGAGTTCGTTTCTAGCGAGACTCTCGGCTATATATGTACTTGCATATACACATAATGAACGGCAAATAATGAAAGACAAAGATAAACACAAAAAGTGTAAAGTCAACCTAACGCTGAGAGAGTATATAAGGCTTTTTATATACTCTAAGGTGCCTCTATATCATGCATAAACCTCGCTAACATTAATTCTTTGTCTCCATGAGCTCCAATCCTGGATCATGTCTCACAGAGGTGTCAATCTAGTAGGGCATGTCTAATCCGTTCCTCACAAGTTAGTTTAAGTCTGTCTTTATTTTTTTCCCCTCTACAATGAGGCTTTCAACTGCTCTGGCAGACACCGTTGTTTATCTCCGCTTGACATGACCAAACCATCTCAGTCTCTCCTCTCTTATCTTATCCGCTATACTAACCATCCCTAGCATTTCCCTAAATACCTCTTTTTTGAGCCGGGCTAGCCTTGTATGCCCACACATCCACATCAGCATCCTCATCTCTGCCACTTCCATCTTCTGCGACTGTGTCTGCTTAATGGCCCAGAGCTGTCCTATATAACATTACCGACCGTACTGCCACCCTATAAAATTTTTCCTTTAATTTAGTTGGAAAATTCTTGTCACATAACACCCCTGAAACCGCTCTCCACTTACACCAGTCTGCTTGAACTCGGTGCGTTACCCAAACAAATCTAACATGTGATTCTAAAAAATTCATGATAATTTAGTTCAACATAGTTTTAGCTTAAACATAATTTGATATAACTAATTTTGAATACAGATTGAGACTCTGTACTTATCAACCATTAATAAATTCTTTTAAACTTATTTTATGACGTTAACATAGACGTTAACAAGAGAAAACTAAAATTAGTGTAGTTTTAACAAGAAATTCTATTTTTATCATAATACTATAAGTAATTTTACATCTATCATACACGGTTTTGTCAAAACCGTGATAGGTGTCACAATACGATTTTGACAAAGCAATAGTGTGCCACATTGACCGTGTGTCAAACACAGCTTTGACAGAACCATAGTCATAGCATGATTGGTTATAAATACCTTTTATTTTTCACTTTAATTTTTTTTTGATGTTTGTAAAATGTAATGAAGTTAGGCTAGAAACAACGCACTCATAAAACATACCTAAAGATGTACACAAACTTTCTCTCTTGTGAACTATTCATTTAGTGTTTTTAAATTATTTATTTACTTGCTTTATGAATGATAGTAGTATTTAATTATTTTTATTTACTTGTTTCGATTGCACGAACCTATATTAGCATTTACTTATTGTTATTTACCCTTTTGATATAATGCTTTTGTGTTTGTATTTCATCTAATTTATGTTATTACATTATATTTACGTTTAATACATTATCACATATTTATGTGTAGTGATGACATCCTTTGCTAGTGGTAGCAATGTTGATGACGAGTTGAGGCTGGAGATAAAAGATTTATTGATACTCCAGGACAAGCATACAACCCTTTATCTTAGAAGTAGTACAAGGTTCAATACGCCGGATCTATTGAATATGATTGACATGTATATGGATTCTGAAGTGCCGGATAGTTGTAGGACGTACATCCAGCATATGAGGCTATAGGAAGCGATATGATGTAGCAAGGTTAAAGTATATCACGGTTTGATCATCGCATTTGTGGAGAGGTGACGACAGGAGATCCACTTATTTACCTAACTTTAGACGAGGCTACAATTACGCTACAAGATGTAGCCGTCCTATTTGGCCTTTGCATTGAAGGTGAGCCGTTTACTGGCTGTGGCTATAGCAGTGAAGTAGTGCGATCTGTTTACTGAGTTGCTTGGATGGACTCTCAACCTTTTGAATATTTAAGACAAACGTGTACAATGGATAAAGTTCATGTAGTGGTTTATTGATAGCGGCCTACTGGCACATCCATCTGGTGAGCATATTATGCAGAGGTCTAAGGCTTACATCTTTTCTCTTCTCACGGGTTAGTTTTATGACAACTCTAACGATAGATGTCAGATGGTCTACTTATATATACTGCAGGACTTATTCGGTGCAAGTAGATATTAATGGGGCAACGCTGTGCTAGTGTGCTTGTATCAAAATCTATTCAATGAAAACGTTGTGAATACGAAGGACCATCAGATTGCAGTGCTCGTATACCTTATGCAGTTCTGGATATGAGAGTATTTGCCATCTTCCGTCCTCGACGCGTTATGAAGAAGTTAGAGATGATGCCTAATACGTCCTGTGTAGGCTAGTGGTGTATTGATCGCATCTTCATGGAGGTTCTCTGACACACAGTGGATGCTGCACGCGATCATCTGGATTGTTTAGTAGAGGGAGATTTTTTGTGAATGTCTTATGGGTCGCATGTGCTAGCGATTTTGCCATCTTTGTGCACCCAAGATACTCATCTACGAACTGATTAGATATCATTGATACTATGCACATTGTTGAGTATCACCTCCCCCATAGAGCGATGAGATAGTTAAGGCTGACACAAAAAATGCTGCCTAGGTTCATCGCCATAGGGGTTGCGTTGCATCAAATGGCAAAGAAGGTAGAGAACGTCAATTTTGCACGGACTCATGCTACATTCATACAGCAGAGGAATGATCGAGCGTAGCGAATTGAGAGAGCTATAGCATGGTTTAGCCTCTTGATAGATGAGTCATCTTAGACGTAGTGGTATAGATCTCGGACACTCCTGACTCTTGGTCAACTTCGTGCTGAGCGCGTAGGTATATGTAAGGGCCGAGGGGGTCATGGATATTGCATCGCACAGGCTCAGGGTAGAGGTTCTCAGATATCTTCTTTTGGAGGGACCTCCTGTCACCTCCACCCAGCAGACCGACAATGCATATTTTTCTCATTTTGACGCATCTCAATTAGAAGGTTGATTGTCGGGACATGCGTACGTTGGACCATCATCGCAAATGGATGGACATTTCCGGGTACCAACCATCAACGACACACACGCATTTGGTCAGGATGACCAAGATGATATGTTTGACATGGAAGCTCTCGGCTTTGGCGATCCTTCACGATTCCAGTATGTCAGAGATCAGGAGACACACTTGTCATAGGAAAAGGCGAAGATTAATATACCATCTCAGAGGAACGATATGCCGCCTCCACATTCACATTCACAACCACAGCCAGCAGAAGAACTAGGTCCACCCAGACATAGAAGAGCTTCTCAAAGGGCGAGACATAGGAAGCATTATGATACCGGTGGCCACATATGAGATGTATATTGTAGTTATATTGTGTCTAAGATATTTTGTATCGATACATACTATTGTACACTTTTGATTTATCCTTGTTTTATGTTACTTTATTCAAGTTGTATATTCGTTTTATTTTGTATTTGCACTGTTTTACTCTCGAAATACAAAGATATTTGAATTTTTATAGGTTTCATTTTATCTATAAAAAACATACAATAATGATTTGATGATGAAATTAAGGTGTTTTTATAAAAAATATGCCTGGACACGAACGCAAAAAAAAAAAACTATACACAAATTTGGAGTTGTCCTTTTATCTTAATAAATGGGTACAAAAAAATTATTGGTTGAGAAAATGTTATGTTTCTATAGAAAATGTGCGTTAACACAACCAGACACAAACTTGTTTTCTTGCTGAGAAAATGAGATTTTTTTTTAAAAAAAAATGGGTGGTGACAAAATCGTCTTGTCCACCACGGTTCTTTCAAAAAAACCGTATTGTGTTCACAATCAAAGTGGCATAAGAGGGTTTTGTCAAAACCGTAATATGTCACACCACGGTTTTGATAAAATCATGTATAATACATGTGAAATTACTTTTAAAGCTACGATAAAGATGAATTTTATTAGTAAAAATACAATATGTTTGGTTGTCTCTCCGGCATTAAGTCATATGTGATTTTTTTTTTAAAAATTTTGAGTAAATACTAAATATCATTACGTGAATATCAACCGTTACTTGGTGTTCAGTGATCCTGTCTTGAAGTCAACCTGGACTGAAATTAAATTATTTTAAACTTGATTTAAAATAAACTGATATAACCTTCATTTTGTTACGTTCTTTCCAGTTTTAATCACGTCCAAGTACCTGAGTTAGATTACACGCATGTAATTGGCTGATGCAATTTGCAGAAGAATACCTAAGCTCAACGGGTAGTAGTTGTTGGAGTTGTTTGACCTCTTCCTCGTCTGAACATAAGTACAAAGTGTTGACCTGCATATAGAAAGAGAAAGAAAAAGAAATCCAACTATAATTACATGTCCCCTAGCCGGCGGCCGGTCTTCCGATAATTGATTAATGAGTGTTCATGCAGTTTTGATTAATGAGTACGTAGTTGATAATAATCATGTATTCCTTTAATTGATTAATAAGTGCTCATGTAATTTTGATTAATGAGTAGTTGGTAATAATAATATCATATTAAGCAATCCACCAAAAACATCCATATGCCAAAAACTGATGATCTTGGCACGAACAAGTGTCACAGTTGTCGTTCAATTCTTAATTCTAAAAGTCAACGGAAAAGGAATTAGTCCACTCGTCGTTTGACTTCTTCAACCGTATCCTTAACAAAAACTTTTGAACAAATATGACTAATTGTGTTTTAATCGATGAAATATACAAGATACGTATAGATCTTTTTTTATATAACAAAACACTATATTTTTGCTTGTTACGTAGATATGTTGTTATTCTGTTTTGTCGCTAATATTTCTTTATTTACGTCTGTACTAACATAAAACCTCTCGTACCCTCGTACTATAATCCAACGGCAAAAGTTAATGGAAAAGAGAGTACTCTTTCTGTTCATTCTGATTCTAACAGTACAAGGGTTTTGCCCAAATTCCATGCTAATTGAAGCCTCTCCCCATTCAATTCCAAAATGAAGATTGTGGATATGTAGGGGTCTTAACGAACCGAGCCGAGCCGATACTAGGTTTTTGAATTTGGATTCGTTTAGCTAAACAAACTGTTTGACTTGGTTTGTTTACTATAACGAGCTTTAAAATTGGTTCGAGTTTGGCTCGATAACACTATAACTGCTTAAACGACAGTTCGGCTTGTTTAAGTAAACGAACCCAAATAGGTGTTCAAAATTCGACTCGTTTAAGTAAAATTAATGAACGAACTCGAATCAAATATGAATCGCTCGAACAGTTCGCGAACTTTTCGATTCACTTAACACGCGTAGGATATGTTGGTATTTTCTACAAATCTTTTGATTCATTTACCTTGTTCATCTCTAGTGATTTCTCTCATAAGACTGTTTTACACTTTCCCTGTTTGACATGCATGCGTATTGATTTTAACCAAGTAAAATATGTCTATTATTGTACAATCTATGTATGTATATAGAGCCGAAGGTCTCACAGGAGCAAACTATTTATCCTTTGGGATTGATGTATTGTTTATCTGCCTTTCACCCTTCCTAGATCCTAACGATAGCTTTTGTTATCGTTGGGATATACTGGGTATGATTGTTGTTGTTGTAAAATATGTTGGTGACTAATCTCATCACAATCATCTTTCTCCCTTCTATGTTGTTCCCGTAAATGCACATGTTGGTTCTCCTAATACGCAGTTAGCAAACCCAATTCAGTCATTGACTTTGTAGCGCCCCGACCCGGACAGCAGATCCAAACCGGTGCACCCGTCGTAGCTTACTGAGAAGACTACAAGACGTCTCATCTCTCGAATACACATCATCAATGACGTAAGAGAAATAAGCGCGGAAACACATGTAAAATAATTCTAAACCTTAAATCCAGTACATCAAAAGATACTGTAACTATCCAGGATGGTCAATGGACACAGCCAACTATGTTCTCAAAGAAATGTAAGAAAATTGAAATATTAAAGACAGTCTAGAATGATTCCCAACACGAGCTCTAAGCATCCCATTCAGCCCACTCACTGTCGTCTTCTATGAAAAACATGTCGTAACTAGGTTCATCTGCAAAACCAAAAGTAGTACCCTTTGCGAAAAGCGCTAGCAAGTAACCCGCTTATAAGACATACGGGATCAACACATGGCAAGACATGAGTAGTATCTAAATCGAGGGATGATGGGGCACATGTCTTGTATACTTTCAAGAATGTAGATTTACAGCACAATAGAATAAGAACAATAATGAATAAGCATTTAACAACTCAATAACAATTCAATCTCAATTCAATCGTACTATAACGACGCACGTGATGCATGACAAAATATGCACTACACTACACAATCACACATGCTTATGCCATTCTTTTCAAAACCATGCAATGCATGTCACAATGTCCGGTCACATAACTTTATACCCTGTGGTGGGCCACAGCTTGTGTTTTTACCCTGTGACGCACCACAGCTCAACTTTATACCCTGTAATGTGTCACAGCTTGTCTTTATACCCTATGATACATCACAGCTCAACTTTATACCCTGTGATGGTTACAGCTTGTCTTTATACCCTGTAACGCATCACAGCTCATTTCGCAAACTTTATATCCTGTGCCGAAGCACAGCTCTTATCAAAACATTATGCAAATGCAAGTGTCATGATGCAAGAATGCAAGACTTCTCATATCAATTACGTTCTTCAATCACATGCTTCAAATCACATTCAAATGTCAATCAATCATTCGAGACTCACCTCATCCACACACCCGAGCGTATCCTTTCCGACAAGTCAACATCACCTAAACATTCATACTAGAACCCAAAGGATAATATAGGAACCCTCACATTCCACTTTTTGAACTCTATAGAGCCTCATATGTTCATTCCTAACCCTTTAAGTCATTCACGTTGAAGTCCGATTCGAATGCCCTACGAAGTCTCCACCGTCGATTCACCATCCTAAGTCATGTTCCCAAGACTTAGACTAACCTCAATCATGTCCTAAGAAGTCCCTAAGGTCACCCCAAAGGATCCCCTAACTTCCCTCTTTCTTCCCTTAATTTTCCACAAAACAGGTGGACGTCATACCCTGACGTCGATCGATCGACGCACGTCATACCCTGACATCGATCGATCGACGTCCATCTGAGGGACGTCGATCTCTCACTCAACCTACATCGATCGATCGACGTTCATCTGAGACACGTAGATCTCTCACTCATCCTACGTCGTTCGGTCTACGTACATCTGAAACACGTCAGCCCCTCACTTACTATACGTCGATCGATCGACGTACGTCATACCATGACGTCGATCGATCGACGTCACCAATTTCTAGAATTTTCATCCTGCGATTTCTGCAGAAACTGCAGATCTAAATCCCAATCGATTTCCAACTTTCTCCCAACCATTCCAAGCCTAATCCTCACTATCAATCCATCCTTAATTCCCCGACACAAATCTTGCATATACACATCAAAGATTCAAGCCTAGAACTTACATCATTCATCAAATCCACACCCAAAACCTCACCTTTTCCACTCCCCTCTCCTTCCATCCGAAAATAGCACAAATAGGGATTCAGGGGATTGGGTTTTGCATGATCTCACACAATCAACAACAACAACAATGATTTCAATCCAATAGCGGCCAAATCTCGAAACCAAAAACACATAAATCACATATAGATTCACATAATGAAACTACTGCATGGTGATCCACTTTTGATATCAAAAATAGGCCTTTTCTCTTTCACAAAACGTAGGAAGTTATAGGTAGATTACTTGCCTTTGATTACTAGATGATGGATCGAAGAACGGACGAAGAATGGATTGAAGATCTTGAGGAACCTTCACATAGGGTTGCAAGAGGATGAAAATCGCCTAGTGGAGAGGGGGAGAGACTGGCGTCGGTTTCTCTTTTGAAATAAGGAGAAACTGACGTCTTGTCAGTTTTGATATGGGAAGGGATGAAGTTTGAGTTTCTAAATTATATCCTATTCTCTCATTTATCTTAAAGGATTAAATTCTACTATTTAATTTTAAAATTAAAAGCTACTTAATTCTACATTTAATCCTCTCCATAAATTCTAATTAATTCTCATACTAAATTCTTAATTCATTATTATTAATTATTCTTAATCACGTTTATTTTTTGTTTTATCCCGTAATTATCCTACGGAGGGTGCGGGGCATAACAAACTCAGAAAGGATCGGTTAAACCAGTCAGCAGTTGAAATGGTCCATCACCGGTTAAACTGGTTGGTTTTATATATCAACAAAATAACATAATTATTTAATAAACTTTTTTAAACAGGTTGAATAGTTAATTAAACTAACTAACAATTACATGCACAGGCGGCTCAGCCATCCGTCAAACTACGGGTAATACAGATCAACCCAGACCAAAGTGACTCACATGTTTGATATGAAAACAAATCTAACCAGTTTCAATATAGATAAATTTTATGTTGGTCAATTATTAACTATTAGACTCTTATAAACCAATAAAATAAAGAGTAATTAATATGAGACAATGATGAATGTCCAAATCGTGAGATCCGCTCTTAATTATTATGTTTTTTATTGTTAGTTGAGTAACTAATAAAATTTATTCAATAATCACTATAAAATTTAATTTTCAATATATGTAGTTTTTGATTTTGTTCAATCAGGCACTTTGAGAGGAAAATTTTTCTTCCTTGCATTTCATTGTCCGAGTATCAACATATTTATGTTTTACAGATTTTTCTATCTATAGAATAAAGATTCTGCAATAATGCTAATTGCTAATTACAATCAATCAAGATCATCCCTATATGGTAAGTCTATATGCAGCTATCTATGGCATGATTTTACAATTAATTCATACATTATCAACACTCCCTCTCAAATGGAATAGTAGGATCGCAGATGTTCAACTTGCGCAGTACATACTCAAATATTTGTCCATTTACCGCCTTTGTTAAAATGTCCACCAGTTGATCTTCAGAGTGTACATGAGGAAGCACAATATTTCCTTCATCGAGCTTTTCCCTAATGAAATGTCTATCCACATCCACATGTTTAGTGCGATCATGTTGCACCGGGTTTTCTGAGATACTGATTGAGGCCTTGTTACCGCATTTTAAGCAAGTTGGGTCAGGTACCTGAAAGCCCAGCTCTCGAATCAACTTCCGAATCCAAAGCACTTTAGTAATCCCTTTTACAATGCCCCGAAATTCTGCTTCTGCGCTAGACAATGCTACCACCTTTTGTTTTTTTTACTTCTCCATATGACAACATTGCCTCCAACTAGTGTAATATAGCCTAAGGTAGAATGTCGATCGGTTTGACATCCTGCCCAATCAGCATCAGTATACGCCTCAATGTTTAGATGACCATTATTTTTGAAGAGTAGCCCAACACCCGGAGTTCCCTTTAAGTACCTTAGGATTCTGATTACAGCATCAAAATGATGCTTCTGCAGACTGTGCATAAACTGACTGACTACTCCCACAGCATAGGCAATGTTTAATCTGGTGTGTGACAGATATATCAACTTTCCAACCAATCTTTGGTACAGTTCCCGATCTGCAGCAGGTGCTCCTTGTACAAACTCCAGCTTATGATTTTGAATCATCGGAGTATCAGCTGGCTTGGCATCAAGCAGTCTAACTTCTGTTAGTAGGTCGAGGATGTACTTTTGCTGACAGATGTAGATCCCGGCTTGCGACCACATCACTTCTATCCCCAAGAAGTATTTGAGTCCTCCAAGGTCTTTGATCTCAAACTGAGTAAACAGATTTTTCCTGAGACGAGAAATTTCATTAGTATTATTTCGAGTAATAATCATATCATCAACGTATATAATAAGACAAGTGACGAGTCTTCCCTTTTGTTTGATGAACAAGGTATGATCAGCATTGCCTTCTGTGTAACCGTCTTTTTTCATGACCGACGTAAACCTACCAAACCACGCTCGGGGCGATTGTTTGAGTCCGTATATAGCATTCTTTAACCTGCATACCTGTCCTGGTTTAAAGTTTTCAGAGCATTCCGGAAGTGGTTCCATGTAGACTTCTTCCTGTAAGTTGCCATGTAGGAACGTATTTTTTACATCAAACTGTTGTAATGGCTAGTTCTTATTAGCTGCAATGGAAAATAATACTCGGATAGTGTCAATCCTGGCAATTGGTGAGAACATCTCTGAATAGTCTACTCCGTATGTTTGTGTAAACGCCTTGGCTACTAGTCTTGCTTTATGTCTTTCGATGCTCCCATCTGCTTACTATTTAATGGTGAACACCCATTTACATCCAGATGCTCGTTTTCCTGCGGGCGATACACATGGTTCCCACGTCTTACTATTTTCCAGGGCATTCATTTCTGTAAGCATGGCATCTCTCCATTGTTGTTAAATACATGCTTCCTCTATCGTCCGGGGGATCTCTTCAGCACATATGGTTGTCGCAAAGGTCTTTGCTGTATGACACAACTTCCTTTCCTGTATGGGATATTTGGAGGCTCAGACAACTTTGGTAGAGGAATATCTTGTAGGTGGAACTCCTTTGTTTTTGCTCGGTGGTAGGACACGCCTCTGTTCTTCTGTCACAACCTTACTATGGTCCATCTCAACGGGTGTAGGAACTTTGACAAGGGACTCACTTATTATGTCAGGCAAAGAATCAGGCAAATGTATATCAGATGCATCATTAGGATTGCTATTAGAAAGGTCTAGGTATTCAACAAGATTTGAATTGTTATTATGTATACCTTCATTTACCTGTTGCAATTTATTCATCAGAGGAGTCGCCTTGCCATGGACAAGGGCGATGGGCCTACCATCGTAGGGAGCTATAGTATAGTCGGAGCCATCTACTTGCCGTGTTGGTTCAGTCGTTGACCAGTACGGGTGTGACAGCCAATCGAGAGGATCATCCTTAGTTATCTCCCCCTGAGATCGAGATGGGGTGGCAAAGAAGTATTCGGTTTCTAGGAAGACACAGTTCATAGTGACGTGGATGCATTGAGTATGAGGGTTATAACACCAATATTCCTTTTGCGTCGGAGCATATCCGACAAAGGCACATCGCTCGGCACATAGGTCAAGTTTGTTGCGTTGGGGTTTTGGGATATGTATGTAGACTGTGCAACCAAAGACTCTAGGGGGTAGGGTTAGGACCGAGGGAATTTTGACTTGACTGGATAAAATTTGAAGTGGGGTTTTATAATTGAGGATGGTCGTAGGTAGACGATTACTTAGATAGGTTGCAGTGGACACTGCCTTCCAAAAACCCCGAGGAACTGACGACTCAAGCATGATTGCGCGGGTCATCTCAAGAATAGTATGGTTTTTTCTTTCTGCGACACCATTTTGTTCAAGGGTGTCCGGGCATGATGTTTGATGAATGATACCCATAGTACTGAAGAATGTTTTTAGTGGCCTGTCAAAGTATTCCCCACTGTTATCGGATCGAAGTATTTGTATGGTCGAGTGATATTAGATTTTGACTATATTGTAAAATTCAACAAATTTGGTGGTAACATCAAATTTTTTTTTAAGATATAGAGTCATGTCATACGAGAATAGTCATCGACAAAAATAACAAAGTAGCAGAAGCCCAATGATGTAGGGTGTGGAGAAGGTCCCCACACATCTGAGTGTATAAGTGAGAAAATATGATCCACACGTGTATTATTGGAGCGGTAAGTCGCTCGTGGTTGTTTGGCCCAGAGGTAAATGTCACAGGTAAAACTATGCAAAGAAGTAGAAAACAATTTTGGAAATAGTTTCTCAAGATAACTAAAGGATGAGTGGCCTAACCGACGGTGCCATAACCATAATTGGCGTGAAACCGTACCGGTGGCAAGATTAGACCTACCCTGTTGTACCACCGCATCTACGTAATAGAGACCATCGCGCTCAGTACCACGTCCAATGATCTCCTGAGTATGAATGTCTTGCAATACGCAAAAGGAGGGATACATAAGTACAACACAATCTAATTCTTTGGTTAATTGACTGATGGAAAGTAATTTAGTGGAAAGCGATGGAACAAAAAGGCAGTTGGTTATTCTGACACGTGGATTAATTGTGATAGGACCACTGCCATAAACTGGAACTGTCTCTCCGTTGGCAGTTTCAACATGTGTTTTGGTGGGTGAGTTAAGGGCAGTAAAGTCCTTGGGATCAAAATTCATCGTGTCAGTGGCCCCACTATCAAATATCCAGCTAGTATTAGGGGAAGTGGTGTGGTGGGTGCGTAGTGTAATTTTGGGTAAAATAGAAGGACCAGTTTGTATAGTGGGAGATTGCTAGGGGTCGGGTTGAGAGGTGAGCAGAAGGTCAGGGGGCAAAGTTGGAGTTTTTAAAACTTGAGGGTGAGAAGATGGAGAAGGGGATTCTGAGAGGACCATATTAACGCATGCAGATTTTACAGGGACTTCTGGAAAAATTTATGGGGGGCTTTTTGAGTAATTTTTTGCATTTAAAGTTGGTTGGGTGTTAGGGTTATTTCCTAACCCCATGGTACCTGTCCCGCCGTCTGTCCCTTGGCCTCCTTCCAGATCCTTCTGTTCTCCTTTGCCTGTTCTTTCTCCTTCGTCCTCGAATACTCTGAGGGCTGCTGCCTTGTCTCCTCCTCCTTGGGTAAGTACCTGCTTGTCCTGCGACTAGTCAGGGTAGCCCAAGATTTGAAAACAGCTCTCCTTCTCATGCCCCTTCTTCTCGCAATGTTTGCATTAAAGATGGCTTTTGTCCACCTTCGAAGATGACGGGTTCATTTTGTCTCGTCCAGAGCTGTGGTCTCTGCCACGGCCTCGACCCTGTGCTGGTTTTACCGCAAGTCCTTGACATATCCCCTGTGAAGACATTGTTTTTGAGGGGTTCTGCATGATGAGTCTAGATCTAGACTCTGCCCATTTGATCTCTGAGAAGGCTGCCTCCACAGTGGGTAAATGTGTTCTCTTTAACAATTCTTTCTTCTCTGCTTCGTATTTGTCACTGATGGCGTCAGAAACTAGTATAATCTGAACTCTTGCATTTTTCGGTTGTATGCACTAATATCCTTAGGACATCTCATGTGGTTTAGATCTAGGGTATCAATCGATACCCATAGATCCTTAAGGGTATTCCAGCATGCCTCCAGTGAGGTCTTTCTCTGTCACGCTATTTGCCCTCCTATGCAAGTCGAATACTTGCAAGGAGTCTCCCCCTGAACCATAAGTCAGTGCCAATCCCTCCCAGAAGGCTTTGGCCATTGGGTATCTTGAGACATTGTTGATCATGCTGGGATCAACATTTTGCAGGATCCATGTGAAAACGGAATTGTCATCTTGTTCCCAGCGTGGGAACTGCGGGTCTATTTGTGATGGCGAGGGAGGCACTCCTGTAAGATGGGAGCTGCGTCCCCTGCCCAGTATGGCCCTGTAAATTACTCTGGACCACAGAGCATAATTGCTGCCTGTGAGTTTGACAGCGATGTTCAAATTTTCCGGTAGTGGATTATGTGGTGGTGAGTTAAGACTGTTTCTGAGGATTTGGGCCACTTGGATGGCCAAATTCCCAGGGCTGGGTGTGTTGGTTTCGGTCTTTGGAGTTTCTGATGATGTTGGAATATCTGACATGGTTTTTGAATTATTTGCAGGAAAGTAACAGCTGTTCTGGGGTTTGTCAATGAAGACGAAAGAAATTTGTCTGAGATATTTGGAATCAGTGGTCTGGATGGCTGGACAAGGTTCAACAACCGATTTACTGGTAAACTGGCCTTTTGGCCCGGGAAGGTATGTTTAGTTTTGGCCGGATATTAGCCAGGAAAGGGTTCAGGCAATGATGATTCTTTATTCTGAGCCTATGCTCCGGAATCACACATCCTTAATATTGTGTCTGCTCTGATACCATGTTCAATCAGACACTTTCGGAGGAAAATTTTTCTTCCTTGCATTTCATTGTCTGAGTATCAACATATTTATGCTTTACAGATTTTCCTACCTATAGAATAAAAAATCTACACTAATGATAATTGCTAATTACAATCAATCAAGACCATCCCTATATGGTAAGTCTATATGGAGCTATCTATGGTATGATTTTACAATTAATTCATACATTATCAACATTTGACATGGAGATTCATTTCTTCTCACACATTCCATATAATGTACCAGTATAGAACTGAATATTCAGCAAGTTTTTTTTTTAGAAAACAAATATTCAGCAAGTTCGGCTGTATCACATTGTTATAGCTAGAATATTCAAAAATATATATATACCTTTGAAGATGCAAAATGATCCACAAATATTCTTTTTTGGATGGTTTTTGAGGACGGCTAAGAACGATTAATCGAATGGAAGGTTTTGTCAACCGATATTCAAAAATAAATACATAAATAACAGTAAAAGAACAATAAAGAAAGGGAAAGAAAATTTAATAGGCCACTAAAATTTTAAGAAAGAATATTTTGGTCACTCATCTATTTTTTTTTCACATTTTAGCTATTCTGATGAAATTTTCCGTCAAATGGTCGGATTCAATGAACATTTTTTTTCTTGTCAATATAATTAAGGGATATATTTTTCCATTGCTATGAAATTCTGAAGTGTATCCTCTCATCCATCTCCTTTCTCACCTCACCTTCTCACCAAGCCCGCTGTCTGCTGCCGTACCCCTCTCCCGATCTGTAATACTCCCCCAATTTTTTTTCTTTTTTGATGCGTATTTGGGACGCGTAAGAAATGATCTCATCCTTTGTTCTAATCAGTCTCCTTCAAACGCTTTGTTGGTTTTTTAGAACGGTTTCCCACCCTTAAGCCGTGTGCTTTTGATTCATTATAAGCTTTATCTCTATAATTGAAGCATGTAGGCTTGCCAAGAACGATTGCTAACCTGTGAGACGTTTCTTCAAACTTGAAAGATTTGATTTTTACACAATGTTTGCTTAATAGGTTGGTATAGAATCTATCTTGATAAAATAAACTATCAAAAACCCAAAAATCCACTTGCAAATTGTGTTGTCAAAGAGACCATCGAAATTCTTAAATTTTATTGAGGAAAACAGACTATAAATGATGTCTAAGTTAGGGTATAAAAAGATAAAAAAAACTAAGCTAGATAGGAAAAGAAGAAAATCCTACTTAACTAAAACTTTTCAAAACGTGTATCACTTCCATCCGGTATTTCAGCCTTCTAGAAGCTGAATGTGATGATGATGTCTTCTCGAAAGTTGTAGATAAATATGTAACCTACCCATAGCACATGGAATCATCCCAATATCCGAGGCGTGAGATATGACCAAAAAACCGTCGAGAGGTCATTCTCTGAAATCTCTAAAAACTAGGATTTTTTCTCAATTTAGAAAGTCCACTTAACAAAACTTTATTCTTGATGTAAACACCCTAAACCACTTAAATAACTTCTAAAATAACTTTAAAACATAGTAAAAAAAAGCGTATAAGCCATATAGGCCGAAAACAAAGCCATGCAAGACCATAAAAACATGCTCTATTTCTTGTTAATGGACTTTAACAATCATTTGAACATGATAGACGTAGTTCCTCCCTCTACGACCTGCTACACATCTACTTCGTATGTTTTGGCATCTGGATGTCACAAATTTTGGAATTTCTTTTTATTCTCTCCTCACACCTCCTCCGTTCATGCTTTAAATTTCTCACTACAAATTTGCAATGACAAATCAAAAATTGATAACAGAAACATGATCAGGCATAAAATGCAAATCAATCAATCAATCAATCATACCCAATATATACCAACGAACAAAAACTATCGCTTTGGGTCTGGGGAGGGTGAGTGACAGGCAAACAATACCTTCATCTCAAGGGATAGAGAGTTTGCTTCCAGTAAGACCTTCAGCTCTATATGTACTTCATAGATAGCACAATAATAGGAATATGTACTAGTGAAGGGATTTTATTAAACATAAACGGAAATCTTCCGATATTAAAATAGTCATAACAAAGGGTATGCACAAATAGTTGAAAGACAAATACCAAAACAAAAAGATGCAAAGTCAACTTGTAGTATAAATACTATCTAATCCTCTAAGGTGTCCCTATAACCTGTCTACCCCTCCTTAACCTTAATCATCGGTCTCCATGAACTCCTATCCTGGACCATGTCCTCAGAGAGGTGTAACTCTAGTAAGTTATGTCTAATCTGCTCATCCCACGTCAATTTTGGCCTGCTATGTCCAAGCCATATCAGTCTTTCCTCTCTTATCTTATATGATACACTAGCCACCCCTAACCTTTCTCTGTATACCTCATTTCTTATCATGTCTAGCCTTGTATGCCCACACATCCACCTCAGCATCTTCATTTCTGCAACTTCCATCTTCTGTGATTGCGTCCTCTTGATGGCCCAGCAATCTGTTCTATATAACATTGCCGGCCGCATTGCCATCCTATAAAATTTTTCCTTTAATTTAGTTAAAACATTCTTGTCACACAGCACCCCTGAGGCCGCCCTCCACCTACACCAACCTGCCTGACTCGGTGTGCTACGTCACTCTCTATGTCCCCATCTTTCTGTACAAATGATCCTAATTACTTGAACTTACTTACCTCTGTGACCACTTGACCCTCGATGGTGAGTTGGCTATTCTCATCGTCGACTGCGTCGCTGAAGTTGCAATGCAGATACTCAGTCTTAGAACGACTAATCCTTAGGACTTTTTTCTCTAAAGCACCTCGTCACTCCTCTAGTCTCATACTCAGGTTACGTCTACTTTCCGCGACTAATACAATATCGTCAGCAAAAAGCATACACCATGGGACTGT
Organism: Eustoma russellianum; assembly: GCA_036186865.1. Taxonomy (NCBI): domain Eukaryota; kingdom Viridiplantae; phylum Streptophyta; class Magnoliopsida; order Gentianales; family Gentianaceae; genus Eustoma; species Eustoma russellianum. The sequence goes on from AP025046.1 coordinate 5,892,582, forward strand.
CTCTTGGATCGGCTTTGACAACTCGTCTAGGAAAACTGCAAAAAGAAATGGGCTCAAAGCGGACCCTTGATGTATGTCTACCTCCACCGGAAAGAAGTCTGTATTCCCTACAGGCGTATGAATGGTTGTTTTCGTCCTAGAATACATATCTCTAATTATGTCTATATACTTCATAGGAACCCCTCTTGCATCCGGACTATCCCATATCAGTCTGCGTGGCACACTATTATACGCTTTTTCAAGATCAATGAAAACCATATGTAGGTCGCGCTTCTTATCTCTATACTTCTCCATCAATCTCCTTAAAATGTGTATTACCTCCGTAGCTGACCGTCCTGACATAAAACCAAATTGGTTTACCGTAACTTGAGTTTCTTCCCTAATTCTAGTGTCGATTACTCACTTCCATAACTTCATAGTATGACTTAGCAATTTAAGCCCCCTGTAATTCTCACAATATTGCGCGTCTCCTTTTTTCTTATATAGAGGGACCACTACACTACTTCTCCATTCATCTGGCTTTTTTCTGTTTTGAAAATAAGGTTGAACAGAGTAGTTAGCCATTAAACCCCCTTAGCTCTTAAACATTTCCACGCTTCAATGGGTATGTTATCCAGCCAACTGCCTTAGCTCTTTCCATCTTGTTAAGTGCTCTCTTCACCTCTCCTTGTGTGATGCTACGACAATCGCAGTTGTTATATTGTCGTTTTTGGGTAGCGATGCTTTCTCTTTCTTCTTAATCGACCCTCTGGCGGTTGGAAAGGTTCTGAAAGTATGTCAAGCATAAAATGCAAATGAAGAACTCAATTTCATAAAGTTAGAAATTCCAACATACACGAATCAATCAAGCTGTATCTCATATGTTCGATTTTCTCCTTGCTGTTGCAGAATCAAAACGGAGAAAGAAAAGTAGTCAATTCCTCCAAACATAAATCGAACTGAGTAAAAAAAAAAAAGGAAAAGTCAAAAACCCATAATGTTTAAATAGATCTGGAAAAATAAACCAATGAGAAGTAGGGAGCCAGCTGAATCAATTGGACTTTGGAACAGGAGTGGAGGCACGGAAACGGGTTGTGATGGAGGATTGGAGGTGAGGGGAAAGGTGAACACTATGATGGGTCTATTTTCTGTAATTCAACAAAAACAACGTTACCTATTGTTTTGTAGACTTCAGTCTACGACGAATATGAGATCATGTACGTAATTATATCTATGCTTTAGAAAAACAGACGTTATTCGATGACTCATAATAAAAATTATATCAAACTGTGTCGATAAATTAATTCAGATTTGCTATTTAGATGTAGGGAGGAGTTTGGAACGGTGAACTTTGGCGGCAAAGAAGAGACGGCAGCCATGCCACGGGAAAGTTGGGAAGACGATGAGGGTAAAGAGGATAAAAATTGAAAAGACTAAATTAACCTTTATATCCGGTCAAGTCATCCAAAAACTGTCGGAATATTACGTTTTTAAAAGTATAAAGGTGAAAATATCATAAAAACATTAATGGCTGAAGCGTTTTACTCAAAATAATTTGATGACTAGTAAAATTTTTTGCCATAAAAAAAAAAGAAAAGGGAAATAGGAAAAGGAGACACATATTCATTGGGATGATTTGAGATTTGCCATAATTTTTAGAAAAGTTTGTGGATAAAAGGGGCGCAATATTTTCTCTTTTATATTTCACTACATTTTATAAGGAGAAAGATAGTCATTTGAACGTTGGTTGATATCAAAAACTACCATTATGATCACTAGATTCAATTTAAAAGTTTAGGACATAATAAGTTGGTTTTTTTATTTTTGTCGGAGGCGGCAATCTCAAGCACGATATAAAAACACGAGACAAATCCGACACGCTTCTCGCATATTCGAATAGAGCCTTGGTGATTTTCGTGTCCAAATCGGATAAGACCTGAAACTTATCTGCTAAGAGCAGGTCATGTCCAGGTACACTCGTGGGTTATCCATTTAAACCCGTCGTACACAGATTTTTTTATTATATTCCAAATATCAAACTTACAATTGTAAAATAATACAATTTGAACATCCTAAAGTCTAAATCGGCCGCTCGACCGCCCCTACCCAATGTTCTAACTTCTACTCGCTCATTCAGTCATTCTCTTCTTTGAACTCTCTGCAAGATTGAAAATAGAAATGAAAAATAGGCAAAACCCTTCTTCCTTTTCCAACATCTTACAGCTGCAGCCCTCCGCCTCCCTCTGCCCGCGCTCCCGCCTTTTACAGCCATCGTCCTCCCCTGCCTCCGTCTCCGCTCCCACCTTTTACAGCCACCGCCCTCTATCTTCCTCCGTCTCTACCCCCGCCTTTAACAGCCACCCCTCTCTGCCTCCCTCTGCATCTACTCCCACCTTTTACAGCTACCGCACCCGGCGATCTGAAATTTGTATTTTTCATGTTTGTGTGTAAACCTGATACACGATACGAAACCCGACATATACATATTTGGGTATATATTTTCGTACATGCGAAGAAAACACGTCAGGTATGGGTTGGTACTTTGATACCCGAAACCTGAAAAACACAAAACAACAACAATATTACCCTCATTGCCTTAGAGACTCCTGCCTATGGTGGGGCACGGGGGTCGGATGTACGCAACCATACCCATGTGTTAGAAACACACAGGGGTTGTTTCCCGATGACCTGAAAGACACAAAACACGAAATACAAAACATGGTCCGTATGTCGTCCCTAATTTATGTGAAAGGTAGGCGTGTTAACGAATCGAACCGAACACTAGGTTTTAAAATTTGGATTCGTTTTGCTCGGTTCGTTTAGCTAAACGAACTTTAAAATTGGTTCGAGTTCGGTTCGATAACCCTTTAACTGTTTAAACGAGTTGAATATTTCGCGAATAGTTCGGCTCATTTTAGTAAACGAATCCGAATAGCTGTTTGAATTCGGCTCGTTTACCGATTATTAACGAACGAATACGAATCGAACTCGAACAGTTCGGTTCATTTGACACTACTACAGTTATTTAACCTACATTTTTGTTTCGCTTTTCTAATTCAGGTCTTCCGGAGAAGCAAAAGGTTACTTGGCCTGGACATCATCCCTTGTCTAGACTGGACGGAAGATTAAATAAATAATATAAATGGTATAAAGAATATAAATTAATTTTATAATATGGTTAATTTTCATTGTAAATATCCATAATATCGTCTTTGATTTTATTGATTATCAGACCCTTAAGTATTGGACTTGCATGTCATCTAAAATAATTAAATATTAACTAAAATACCACGTTATGGTATACGTTCTTACTCTTCATATTATGTACTATTTATTTCAACCATTACATAGCTTTTTTAACATTATTTGACCATCACACCTCACCAAAATATTATTGATCCTATTTTTGTTAGATGCATAAATCCAAACAACATAGATGAATCTATTTTGCTGTACTCAATTAAAAAACCAGCATAAGAAGGCTTCAAAACGTGTGCGCGTTCTTTTGGATAAGGTAAATTCATGGAACTCAACAACTCTCTCGTATGCGGGCCGACTTGAGCTTATAAAATCCGTGCTTCAAGGTGTGGCATGTTTCTGGTTGAGCGCATTGCCACTGCCGGCAAATGTAAAAAGACGGATTGAACAAATTTGTCTTCATTTCCTTTGGGGAACCAATGGTTTAAGCAATAAAAAAGCCTTAGTATCATGGAAGATTTGTTGTCTTCCAAAGGAGGAAGGAGGCCTTGGGTTTTTACAATTAAAAGCTTGGAACTATGCCTTACTTTCTAAGTACTTATGGGATATCCATCATAAAAAAGATTCTCTTTGGGTACAATGGATACATAAAAGGTACAAAATGGAGAATCTTTGGTGCAAGAATAACCACAAAGGGGATTCACCTTTTCTGAAAAAGTTGTTGGAGATTCGTGATTCTATCATCCATATTGCTGGCTCTTCTAATGATGCTATTGCAATTCTCAATAGTTGGATTTCAAATGGAAGCTTGAAGCCTATGCTAGCCTATAATTTTTTCAGGGACAAAGGAGCAAAGATCTCTTGGCTTCGGTTTGTTTGGGATAATGCTTGCACGCCTAAACACTCCTTCCTGCTGTGGTTGGCTACGATTGGAAAATTGGCAACGAAGGATAATCTTCCTTTCCTTGATGATGTCTATTGTCCTTTATGCAACACTGAAATCGAGTGTGTGACGCACATTTTTTTCCGTTGCTCATTGGCGGGTATTGTTTGGAGAGAAGTCGCTAAATGGATTGGCATTCCGGATAGGCTCAACAGCCTAGAGAGATTCTTCGTTTGGGGAAAACGTCATTTGAGAGGCAAAGCTTATCGGTCCAAGGCTGCAAGGATTACTCTTGCAGCTTTGGTATATTTTGTTTGGCAGGCTAGAAATAGATATGTTTTTAGTGGTCTTTCTTTTGATCCGCGGGATGTTATTCATAGAATACGCACACATGTGCACAAGGTGATGTATAGATTATTCCCACAGTTACTTCCTTCTTATTGAGTCAGCCTGTTGGCTCAATGGGTTAGGTTCTTTTGTGTTGGGGCTTTTGTATGGGTTACATCCTGTGGATGTTTTGATAGCTTGGGTACTAATATAATTAATTTGCATTTTGCCCAAAAAAAAAAAAAAAGAAAATCATTAACCAATAACATAATGAACAATGGACATATGTAGCTATGCTTGTAGAAAAGAGGAGCTCCATCTTAATTATTATATTTTTTATTAGTCCATGGATAACTATTATTACGTAAGATTTATATATATATTTTGTCATGTAATATATGTACATACTTGTATGTCTGTTTGCGTTTTTGTCATCATCTGTTTTACCCTGTCATTTAGATTCATGGTTAGTAACATTGCTATTAATTGTTTTATTATGATATTTTCGTTTCCAACATGGATTCAAAGACACACTCTTCCTTCACTTTGGAATATGACGGAATAAAACAAAATGACTCGCTTCTTATATTGTGAAGTAACAAGTGATTGATAAATTGGGTCATCGGGAAACAACCTCTCTGTGTTTCTAACGCATGAGTATGGTTGCGTACGTTTGACCTTCCATACTTCGTCATAGACAGAAGCCTCTAAAGCAACGGAGTAATGTTGTCCTCGTTGTTTTATTATGATTTTGCAAGTTGAATTTTGTTTGAAATGACAAGGCAACAGTCAATTTGCTCACTGGCACCGCGTGATACTGTATTATATAAAGGCAAGAAAAAATATCAGTTGAACTATCCTCATCAAAATCTCTCTTTCTCTCTCTTTCTTGTGTTGATACTGCTTGAATTTTGCCGTTAATATCTCTTTCTTTCAGCTAAAGGAAAAGGAAAAAAGACCGGCCATGGCGGAAGGGCTCAATGAAGAACAAATTGCAGAGTATTATGAAGCCTTCACTCTTTTTGATAAAGATGGAGATGGTGAGTTTCCTTTCATTGGTATCAAATATTCGTTTTCATCTCTACACAAGACGAAATTTTCTGATGATGTTGTAAATTTTTTCTGGTCATATTATATACGTTTATGTGTAAGTATAATATATGATTTAGATTTTTCCTAATAACAATTGCTATGTTGTGGGTTGCATTATAACATATGGAAATTTTTTTACTGCAGGTTGCATAAATATTGTAGAATTGGCGACTGTGATGAGATCACTAGATCAAAATCCAACAGAGCAGCAGCTGAGGGATATGATCAATGAAGTTGATGCTGATGGAAATGGAACCATAGAGTTCACTGAATTCTTGAACCTTATGGCTAGGAAAATGAAGGTTTTCTACTCATTAGCTTTACCTACCCCACCCACCCCCAAAAGAAAAACACACATCTTCTTTTGTTTGTCTGATCAATCTGTGAGTTCTTATTTGGGCAGGAAATTAATGCTGAAGAAGAGCTTATGGAGGCTTTCAAAGTGTTCGACAAGGACCAAAATGGCTATATTTCCGCTGGCGAGGTAAGCCTCTAAACTACATTTGTTATTATGTCGCTTCCAATTTCTCTACATCTTCCTCCTTATATCCTTGCCTGCATACTATTTTGTCCGTAGGAGTTTGTAAAGTCTTCCATCTTTTCTCTTAACTCTGGGAGAAGATAAGCCATTGGTGTCGATTGAACTCAACTTGTCTATGTCTTTTTGCACGCGTGAATTGTTTGTTACGCCTTAACTAAGAAAGGATTCACATATACCAATAATATCAAGTTGAAGAGGTCATATCTTTGATGAGGGTGTGGGTTCTCCCCCACCTGTACCAGAGGCCCCTTAGCCAGGTGGGATGTAAATCGAGGGATGTGCTCCACCGGCAGCCCTGCAAAGGGAGAGGACACACGAGACTCAGTCAGCCCAGAGACAACCCTTGTAATATTTCAACAAGGATTGTCTCCACACGGACTCGAACTCGGGACGTCGGGGTTCTAGCCCCAATCACCTTTGCCACTTACCACTGGACTATGCCCCTGGGGGCTGAAGAGGTCATATCTTCGAGCAAATGGTAATGTTTCTCTTTTGTGACCTTGAGGTCACAAGTAGGGTTGCTCAGCCAGTCGAGTCTTCGCTAACAGTTCGAGTTCGATTCGTATTTGGTTCGAGTTCGTTCGTTAATTTTAATTAAACGAGCCGAGTTCGAACAGCTAATTAGATTCGTTTACTAAAACGAATCGAACTGTTTGAGAACTATTTGACTCGTTTAAAGAGTTATAGCGTTTTTGAACCGAATTCGAACAAATTTTGATGCTCGTTACATCAAACAAATCGAGCCAAACCTTTCGTTAAGCTAAACGAATCCGAATTAAAAAACATAATATTCAGTTTGGTTCGACTCGTTAACACCTCCAGTCACGGGTTCGAATAGCAGAAACAGCCTTTTGCACAAAGTGTAAGGTAAGGTTGCGTACATCAGATCGCAAAACGATCCGGCCCATCTCTGAACCCTGCGTAAACACGGGAGAGTAATGCACTAGAAACGCTCTGTCATACCAAGTTGAAAACCACCTACCATATCGCCCAAGAACAACTTTAAAATGATTGATAAGTATCAGATGTCTTAGTAGTTACTAATTAACTAATAAGAGATGGTATAATATTCCTGAGGTTTCTAGTTTCAATAACACTTACTTCAAATAATATGTCAATTCATCTTATGTGTGTGGATCTGTAGATTTTATTAGTTACAGTTAATGAATAATAATGTGTAGGAGGTTGTTTCGGCCAGCTTGCTTTCATGCAATCCATTTAGAAAGGTTTCAATACAAAGACTAACGGATGAAATCACTAAACAGTTGGCTTAATTTGTTTGAAAACCTAAAACTAGATTGGATTACAACGCAGTTATTATTATTGTTTTCGTTTGTATTGTCGATCTGTATACTTGACGTTTACTAGCTGGTTTAGATACATGTTTTTCTTCTTTAGTTATGTTTGTGCATTAATCCATTTCCTTTTTGGTTATGTTTCTGTTACAAATTCTACTAAACAATATTCAAACTAATAATTTCAATCAAGAATCTCAAGCTTTACATTTGGGCTTAGAGTGTTTCAAACATATATAACAAAGATGTTAGAAAATGAGCTTCAGGGTATAGCTCCGTTGGTACTTGAGTTGAGAAAAATGTCAAGAGTTTGAATTCAGGACATGCACAGTGTGAGTGTTCACTGCTGTCAGACCGAATGCCTGGTTTGCGAGGTGACACCTTATGTGGGTCACTGTGTAAGTCCTCACTCAACCTAAAAGACCGCTAGCCTCGTGATTTGCATCATCTATAATGCTCCTTAAGACTGAAACAGTGATATCACTTACAACAAGAAAACGGCTTTTTGCTCCTAAGATTTTGGAAAATGACACCACGGGAGTTGTTGCAGGCCACTGACATGTAGTCCTTTGGGAACTCAGATGCCGTATGGACTGAATAAAATAAATAAGTAAATATGTGAACACTATGATGGTTGCAATCTTACATGCGACCTCATAAAGTTATAGATAAAAAAAATCCAAAAGTCAACTCCCCTAACCATTTTCTTCTTTCATTTCTATCACATCTAATCTCTTACTAACATACCGCATTATCTAATAATTACCTTAAATTATATATATATATATATATATATATATATATATATATAATTATACGTGTGAGTTTGTGACTAAAATTGTAAATTTCTTTGATGACGGAAAAGTCCTCTACCCTATCAATCTTATGTTACATATTTGATGGCGTGCAGCTGAGGCATGTCATGATGAATCTAGGAGAAAAGCTGACAGATGATGAAGTTGATCAGATGATCAGGGAGGTTGACTTGGACGGTGATGGTCAAGTCAACTACGAAGAGTTTGTCCAGATGATGATGAACATGGGATAGATGAGACCCTTTAATTCCTCCGCCAAATATCTAAATTTATATGATTTTATGTTTTAATTTGAAACGATATTTATTTGGGAGTCAATTGCTAAAATAATTTATTAAACAGGTAGTGGTTATTTTGGTAATTGACTCTCTGCGCGTGACAAAAAAGAATATTACTTGTACGAACTTATATATGAAGTGACAAAGAATATTGTAGCAGGTTTATTATAAAATACTAATTTTCCTCCTTTCTTTCCCCCCTCATTTGATGCTTATATCTATCAAATACTTTACAAATGCATGTGTTCCCACGTGCGTAAAGCTTTAAACTGAACTGCGTGAGTATTTAATCAGCTACTCAAACTTCCATTATTAATTTTTTGATTCATTGAATATTTAATTTATTTATTTTGACATAATGATTTATCTTATTTAATCGGCGAAACTCATGAACAAGGGTATAATTGGCACACCAGAAGTGTTAATACTCAAGATGTCATATGTGTCTGTACCCTTTCTCAAAGAATACAAACCTTCTTTATATGACATTATAATGCTGTCAGCCTCAACCATATAAATAAGTTCAATAAAAATAGCTAAAATCATTCAGTATAATGTCTAAAATAATCTTCGACTAAATGAAAATAAACTACACCAACATTCAGAATAGCTTTATCCATCCACAATAATATCACAACTTTGATTTTTTAGTCCAAAAATACACAGTCTTTTATATCTTTATTGATCCACGTCATTCATGTGGTGAGTTTATATTTTTAAATTCATGCTATAAAGCATTAGTCAAGTCTTAATGCCAATCGACAAATTTTTACAACAGGGAAAAACAAAAATTTACAGAAAGATACTGCTGTTTGCAGCATACGAGCTTAAACAAGAACTGTAAATTGAAACTCATACTTGAGACTCAACCATTCTCACTCTCATCATCAAAGCTATGTTTTAGCTCAATATTTTGGAAAACCCTTGCCAAAATGCCTGAAAGATCCTTTCCATAATGATCCAACTGAAAGAGTTTTTGAAAAATCAAAACTGATAACTTTCAAAAGAAGGGGAGGGAAAAAAAAAAAAAAGCCCACCATGAAAAAAAAAGAAAATCTTGAATGACAATGCAAATTGCAGAATTTGATGTTGGCTTAGTCAAATTCAGCTATGCAGCAAACACAGGTGCTGAAAATGGAAGTTCCAGGCTTGCGTTTTCCCCTTCTTTTTTGGTTACTCAATGCAAGTTCTTCAGCTTTAATCTCAATTGCCTTCTGATCAGCAACATGGCTCTCTTGTTTTTGCTTTACATGTTCAACATTCACATTTTCATCCCTCTTCATCAATGAAGATACTCTTGAAACATCTGAATCGCTCCTTTCCATTCTGATAGTCTTCTCTTCCACTACTAGAGGCTCAAAGTCTAACGATTTTCGAAAGTAATCACCTTGCATGGTGTTGTTTTGCCCCCGTATGTTGCTGTAGCCTGAAAAGCTACTTCTTGATGCATTGTTGTCATGATGCAAGAGAGGTGTTTGATCAGAATATTCAGACCTTAAGATGATTGGAACACCAAAATCAAAGCTAGGAGACTTCCTTAGTGTGTTTGGTTTAACCTCAAGTCTTGCATCAAGTTCCTCAGCCTCTCCCTTTGATGTTCTACCTATGACATATTGTTCGTGGGATCGCGTAGATGGATTTTCTGTTTTGTGCATTGCTCCTGAAGTTGCTTGATCAATCATGGCAAGTTCTTTGTCTAGTAGGATTGAAGTTGAACTCTCAAATGCAGGGGAAAAGATCTCATAGGAAGACATGTTCTTAGCAGCATTAGGACTTGACCTAAATGCATTTTCTATCTCAGAATTGAAACATGTAACCTCCTGTTTTTCTGCTGTTTCAGCTGTTGGTGAGAGTTCAGTCACAAATGATGTGATTGCAGGTGAAATCAGGCTAACTTCTTCGATGTCGTCGTACTTCTCAATGATCTTATCTGGCAGAAAACTCTTGCTTTTGTTGTGATGCATTATGATGGTATCAGAGCTAGAACAACTCAATTGGGCATTGCTTTTCTCTCCAGTTTCTTTGCAGCAAGTCTCATCAGGCTGGCTGGATGATGACATGAGACTATTTATCATCAAATGATCTTTTTCCATCTTATTGGATGAATCTTCTTGTTTCAAATCTCCCTTTTCCACTTTATTTTCTAATTCATTTGATGCAAAAAAGCCAGTCCCTTCGTTATTGATTACAGGTTTATCTTGTCCTTCAGGATTGCCTTGGTTTTGAGGACCATTTCCCAACTGATTTTCTGTACTCCATTTTTCTTCACAAATATTCATTTCCAAGATTCTTTCATCAAGGGGTCTTGACTGTTCTTCCATGGAATCCTCTGCATTTTCTTTTAACTGATTTTCATTTTCTGGAAGCTGTACTCTGGTTTCAGGTTCAGGTGGCTCACTTCTTTCCTGCCCTTTATCTACTTCTAGCCAATGAAATTAGTAGTTAAGATAAAAATGTCTTCTTTGGTGAAACTATGCCTCTTCTATGTTAGCCGAAACGCATTTAATTGGTTCAAACTTCTGAATCTTTCTACAGTGTGTTAGCATTTGTTTTATAACCGTGACATCATATAATGTCATGCATTATCGTCTATGTTTTAACGGTTGTTATCAGCAGTATTGATCATCATAAATGCATGCAATACTCTCATGGAATCATGAAAAGGTATAAAAAACATGATGAGAAAATAGTACAAGATTACCTTCTGGAGTACACAATTGGTCGTCAAGCTGAGAACTGCAACTAAGAGGCATGCTCTCCTCTAGATTCAAGTCTACTAATTTCTCCTTCATGGCCTCGTCGAATGAAGCTAGTATCGCGATATGAGCATTTGGAGAAGCTGGATCGCGTAATATTGATGAACTTTCTGAAACCATGGAATCAAGCTCAGGCTCAGGCTCATTTTTCAACTCCCCTGTATGCAAAGGCATAAGGTTACAAATTTACTCAATAGATAAAGGCCATTGCACTTTCAAGAAGATAAAAAGGGCGGTGCAGTATGATCCCGCATTTGCGCCGCTTTTGCGATATGATGTACACAGCCTTATGCAACATTTTGTGCAAGAGGCTATTTCCGCGACTCGAACCCGTGTCCTCAATGTTACAAAGCAGCAACCTTACCGGTTGCTCCAAAGCCCGCCCTTGCACTTCCTAAAAAAGATGCTGGGTTCAAATCTTATCTTCTTCCCATGCGCGTGTGACAGAATTTAAAAGAAAAACTAAATGTTCATTTGGTCAGTAGGATAAAGCTAAACCAAATTAGAACAAAACCGGAAGTTAAATGCAAACAATGATCCAACCTTCTGCAATTGATTTGTTAAATTCTCCAACAGAATTTTCAGCAGCTAAGATATCAGCTGAAGAGAACGCAGCTCCTGTTGAATGAAAGTCATTCGTTTGCGCTTCTTGATCAACATTCTCTCCTGTTTTAACTTGTTCATCTGCTGCCTTATCTTCCTCTGCAGATTAGATGACACCAACGTATCAATTCCAATATTTCTAAATTTTGGTAGTGGAGAGACAAATCTAATTCAAAACAAACCTTTTACATCTGCTGTGTTATTGTTACCCATCTCATTTGTCATGTCCATCAAACATCTGACCTTGTAATAAAAACAACTATCAGTGATCTTAGTACTTGATAGCCAATTGTGCTTTTGGCGCCGTGTCCTTCCAACTAAGTATGTCAAATTAAATGATTCTTTTTGGACAAAGTTGGACCATTACACCAACAACGACGATCATAAACAGTATATCTCAACGACAACAAAAGCTATTGTTAGGGTCTGGAGAAGATTAGAGACGGACAAACAATACATTCATCGCAAAGTATAGAAAGATTTACAGTGGACCATTATACCATAATCATGAAAATGATGATCTTCACATGCTGATATTAAAAGTTTAAGACAGGCAACTTGTTGAGTGTTTTGGACTTCCAGAGTGTTAACACTTGATTAGCATGTGCACTTGGATAAAATGTAGCTTAAATCACAAGTCTTGATGCTTTCTGAGTGCTTCCCCATGTTGCTTTTTGTGATATAGAAGTATACAACATTCCCTCGTCATGATCATACTTTCTTCTTTTTTTCTGTTTTCTTTTCCTTGTACATTTATGTTTTCATTTCCAATGGAGTAAATGACACATTCTTTCTTGACTTTAGAATATGATGGAATAAAGCAAAATGACTCACTAAATTGGATGTGGTTATTATATTGTGAAGTAACACTTGATCAACACAGTTTGACGCAATTTTCATTATGGGTCATCGGAAAACAACCTCCGCGTGTGTCTAATATGATTGCGTACATCTGACCCTCCATTCCCCCATAGGCAGGAGCCTTTAAAACAACGGGGTAATGTTGTTGTTGTTTCCTTGTCCATTTGAATGAGCTAGCCTGACGTATTCAAGAGAGACTTGTATGATATTTTCTTTTAGAATATTGTTCATTTTTTGTAATAAACTTATCGAATTACGTTTGACTCTTAAATTATTAACAACTAATTAAAGACAAAAAAATAAATCAGAGGAAAAGTTTTTTCAACTTGAGAGGGATCATCTGACTCCGGCGATTCAGATGATGGTAAATGAATAGCTGATAGGATATGTATATTGAAGAATAGGTAGTGAAACGATCAACACAAAGTTGATAACATAACAAATTTCAAACTGAAGTTAAACTGAAGGGGACGATTATAAATCATGTTGGTCTCCTAGTTTGTACGGTGTTAGAATTGAGTTGGAAGATACTCTTTTAAGCAAAAGTCCAAATCTCTAGTCTCAAGGAGCATGGTGGATGATACGAATCAGGAGTTCAGCGGACTCTTAGGTTGGTGAAGTCTTACATAAGGAGCTCACACAAGCTGTCCGCTGCAAACTAGGCCTTTGGCCTAACAGCAGTGAAACACCAACAGTGTGGGTGTTGATAAAATTCAAACCAGTACACTAAATCGAAACCAAAAACTCAAGATCATCATCAACTCAATCAAGAAGTGATCTAATAGGCAAAATCACGAAATACTGAGACAAAATTCAATGAAAAAGAAGAGTTAAGGAGCAACCGTCACTCCGTCGACGGAAGAGAAAAAAAATAGAAGCAATTGAATTGATCAGCCAACTTGCACAGAGAGTTTGACAAAAACTGAATTACAAAGAGGCTGCTGCATTCGTTTTATACACGAAGCAGCATTGAGGAAGAAACAATAACCGTTTTCTGCAATTTACAAGAAAGCCCCTCATTCTATTTTGCTACAATACAATCATTAAGGGTATATTAGTCATTTCGCCTGTTTTAAACTTCTGCCGCCAAAACACCTGCACTTTCCCTTCTTCTTCATTCCATCATCCGCCTGCTCTCTCATCCTTCGCCGTTGCTTTCCCTTTCGATCCAACAGCCAAATCACCACATACTTTGACACCCCCCCTCAAACTCGAAGGTGCATAGATGTTGCACACTCCCATGACCTCAATTAAAGCCTTTAACCTGCTAGTCTCCAATGGCTTTGTGAACAAATCAGCTAGCTGAAGCTGAGTTCTTATCGGCATGGGCTTAATCACCCCCTCCTGATATTTCTGTCTAACAACATGGCAGTCAATTTCTATGTGCTTCGTTCTCTCGTGAAATACCGGATTTTCCACTATGTAAAGTGCACTTTTACTGTCACAAAACAATTCAACCGGCCCTTTGTGCTCATTCTTCAAGTCCTTGAGCAAATACAGCAACCATTGAATCTCACAAGTTGCTGTGGCTAGAGCTCTGTATTCAGCTTCAGAGGAAGACCTGGACACTGTAGTTTGTTTCTTGGCCTTCCAAGAAATTAAGGCCTTACCATAAAACATGCAAAAACCCGTAACAGACCTTCTTGACTCTTGACACCCTGCCCAATCAGCATCCGCAAATCCTGTAAGCTTAGTATCTTCCTTATCACTATCCCTGGGAAAATGCAATCCCTGACCAACTGTTCCCTTGATGTATCTTAACAGTCTATGTGCTGTCTGTAGATGCATTTGCGTAGGCTTATCCAAGAACTGACTCAGTTGTTGCACTGTGAAGGTAATGTCCGGTCTTGTAATCGTTAAATACATCAACTTCCCTATGAGTCTTCTGTATCCACTCACGTCCTCAACTAGTCCAGAGTCACCGTGTTTCAGCTTAGCATTCTTCTGCATAGGTGTCTTCGCAGGTTTAGATCCAAGGAAGCCTGTGTTCTGCAACAGTTCCATGGCGTATTTCCTCTGGCACAAGGTAATCCCCCCCTGAGACCTAACTACTTCAATACCTAGGAAGTATTTAAGGTCTCCTAGGTCCTTGATCCTAAACTCTTGATGCAAATAGGACTTGAGGGACTGAATAGCAGCAAGGGAGGTACTAGTCACGATTATGTCATCAACGTATACAATGAGTGCAAGAAACAATTCTGGTGTGGTTTTTGTGAAAAGCGTGTGATCGTGGGGTGACTGAACGTAGCCTTGAGAAATGAGTGACTTAGTGAGCTTATCGTTCCATTGACGGCTAGCTTGTTTTAATCCATAAAGAGATTTGTTTAGCTTGCACACTAGTCCAGATCCAGCAGATGGAGTACCCTGGGGAAGGTCCATGTAGATATCTTCAGTTAACTCCCCATGTAAAAAGGCGTTATTCACGTCAAGTTGGTGGATGTACCACCCTTTGCTGGCTGCTAAAGCTAAGATCAGTCTGACAGTTGTGAGTTTGGCCACCGGTGAGAAAGTATCAGTATAGTCTACCCCGAGTTGCTGCGTGTAGCCTTTAGCCACCAAACGTGCCTTGAACCTTTCAACCGATCCATCCGGATGATACTTGGTCTTGTATACCCATTTGCACCCTATTGGTGTCTTGCCTGCAGGCAGTTGTACAATTGACCAAGTATTGTTGTTTTCAAGGGCCTGTAGCTCCTGTTCCATGGCTTGACACCAATGCTTGTGTCTTGATGCTTCATGGTAAGTAACGGGATCAGCATTCAAGCTGATGCTCAAGGCATATGCCCTATACTCAGGTGTCAAATGATCGAAGGAGAGATATTGATCAATGGGATGGTGTGTTTTAGTATGTGGAATAGTGATGTTATGAGAGTGAGAATGAGTAGATAATAAGTTGCAGTAGTAGTCTCGTAAGTAGCTGGGTGGTTGTCTGTTTCTTGGAGGTGGAGAACGTGGCATTGCTGGGTTATTGTTAGAGTCAGAAGGTGGAGAAGGCATGTCATGAAATTCAGAGGTAATAGTTGTAGGTGCAGGAAGGTGTACGAGTTCTTGAGTTGCAGTGGGTGAAGCTGGGAGAGTTGAGTCTGAAGAGGTAATAGGTGTAGCAGGTCGTTCGAATGTGGCAGTTTGCGTAAATGGATCTGTAGAAGGAGAGGGGATCGAAGGTAGAAGAGATGAAGGCTGAGAGAATATGTCTGACAGAGGATTGGATGCAACAGTAGATACTGCAAATGGGAAAACTGTTTCATGGAATGTAACATTTCTAGAGATGAAAACATCCAAGGTGTCTAGATTTTGAAGGATGTATCCTTTTGTTGAGTGTGGGATACCAAGGAACAGGCAAGAATGGGATCTGGAGTCAAATTTTCCTCTGTTGGGAGAATTGTTGTAGGCAAAGGCTTGGCAACCGAATACCTTGAGGTGGTCATATGTTGGTGGGGTTTGATGTAGCATTTCGTAAGGACTTTTCTGATGCAGAATGGGTGTAGGTATGAGATTTATGATGTGAGTGGCATGTAATATGCAAAAGCCCCAATATTTTAAGGGCATGTTGGACTGAAAACGCAAACTTCTAGCCACTGTTAGTATATGTTGCTGTTTTCGTTCGACTAGGCCATTTTGCTGGGGTGTGTAGGGACAGCTCTTTTGGTGAATTATTCCCTTTTCAGAAAAGAAGGAGTTCAGTGATAACTCAGGAGCATTATCACTGCGTATGACTTTGATAGTTTTGTCAAACTGAGTGGATACGTAATAGCAATAGTTTTGTATGGTTTGCTTGGCCTCTGATTTGTTTTTCAATAGGTATACCCATGTAAATCTACTATAATCATCCACAAATGTAATGAAGTAGTGTTGATCATATAAGGTGGGTTCTCTGTAGGGTCCCCATACATCAACATGTACAAGATCAAAACGGGCTAGGGAGATAGAGTTGGAAACGGGGAAGGGCAGTTTCTTCATTCTGGCCATGGGGCAGACTTTACAGTAGTGTTTCATATCACACACTTCTACATCAGAGTTTACTCTTTTTATTTCTATCATTCTTGGTGTGGAGGCATGACCTAGCCTCATGTGCCACAACATGGATGAGATGGAAGGGCTGACTGGGGAAGAAGTGACTGAGGCAATCTGAGCTTCAGGATTTTGTTGAGGGTTGCCTCCATGGATATAGTACAGCCCATTTGATAGTCTAGCTGAACCAATCTTCCTCTTGGAGGATAGGTCCTGTATGCAACAAGAATCATGATGGAATGAGACATTGATATTGGTTTTTGTGACTAGTTTACTCAGGGACAAAAGATTGAAGCTGAAGCTAGGCACGTAAAGTACACCTGAGACAGTGAGGTTTGGAGTGATAGGGACGGAACCAACGTGGGTGGCTTGAACTGTGGCATCATTGGGTAGCTTAACTGAGACATCATTTATAGGATTATATGAAGAAAACAATGAAAGTGAACATGCCACATGATCACTGGCACCTGAGTCTAGAATCCATATGCTAGGAGGCACAGGGGAATGCATACCTGCGTTCTTACCATGGCGCATGAAGACTTGGGCATTCATGACAACTGGTTGTCCATATGAGCTTTCAGTAGAGGAGCCAACATTGTTACCACTGCTTCCCTCTCCAAGCAAGCACAGCAATTTGTTGTATTGTTCTTGGCTGAGCATTGGCATCGCTTGTTGCTGCGCACACTGTGCATTAGGCTGATCAAGCATACTGGTGCCCATGCCTTGAGCATATGTTTCATCAGTGATCCTAGCCTGGTTGTAGTCATTCATCATCGTGTCCATCATATTTACTTGTGGTCTTGCCTTATATCCCGGTGGGTACCCGTACTTCTTGTAACATCTTTCCACGGTGTGCCCACTCATTCCACAATGAGTGCACACGGGCCTCTGCGAAGAGTTGTGAAAACCTCTTCCTGCCCCTCTTCTGCCTGCATTATACTGCCCCCTGTTCCCATACGTGCCAACTGCAAAGCTCGCAGGGGAATTCACATCATTCAAATTTACAGAGCCACTGTCATACATTTCACTTCCATTTACATCAGTCATCATGGCCAACGGGCTGTTCACAGAATTTCCAGCACCGCAGCCGTTCATCAATTTTCTTTCGTACTGCAGTGCCATCGAAAAGGTGGTAGATATATTAGGCAATGGTGTCATCACAAAGACTTGTGATCTAACCGGATCAAATTCTACACTTAAACCTTTGATGAACTTTATCACAAAGTCCATTTCAACAAATTTAGTCATTTTAACCGCTACATCACAGGTACACCTTCTACACTCGCACTTGGGAACTGGTCTCAAGATCAACATTTCCTCCCAAACAGATTTTAACCGAGTAAAATAATCGCTAATGGACATTCCTTCCTGTCTTATTCCATAGAACTGCTCCATCAAATCAGACAACCTAAATGGATCTCCTCCTCCAAATCTTAATGTCAAATCCGTCCATACTTCTTGCGCAGTGTTGAACCACATTATGCTCTGCGCAATTGACGGTGATACACAATTTTGAATCCAAGATTGGACCATCGTATTACATTGCGTCCAGGCTAGAAAGTTTTCTTGATTTTCATTCGGTTGCGGTACAGTTCCGTCTATAAAACCAATTTTATTCTTAATTGTCAACGTAACGTTCTACTCCACGAATGGAAATTGTGTCCATTAAGGGGAGGCTGAACTAAAACTGCTGCAGGACTTTCATTGGGGTGCAAGAACAAAGGATTAGCCGCAGGATTTTCATTTTGATTCAATGATCTCGAAGTGGAAGCAGAAGTGGAAGCCATGATTCAACACAGATATCAATTAAACAAACACAACAAGAACACAATGCTCTGATACCATGATAAAATTCAAACCAGTACACTAAATCGAAACCAAAAACTCAAGATCATCATCAACTCAATCAAGAAGTGATCTAATAGGCAAAATCACGAAATACTGAGACAAAATTCAATGAAAAAGAAGAGTTAAGGAGTAACCGTCACTCCGTCGACGGAAGAGAAAAAAAATAGAAGCAATTGAATTGATCAGCCAACTTGCACAGAGAGTTTGACAAAAACTGAATTACAAAGAGGCTGCTGCATTCGTTTTATACACGAAGCAGCATTGAGGAAGAAACAATAACCGTTTTCTGCAATTTACAAGAAAGCCCCTCATTCTATTTTGCTACAATACAATCATTAAGGGTATATTAGTCATTTCGCCTGTTTTAAACTTCTGCCGCCAAAACACATGCACTTTCCCTTCTTCTTCATTCCATCATCCGCCTGCTCTCTCATCCTTCGCCGTTGCTTTCCCTTTCGATCCAACAGCCAAATCACCACATACTTTGACAGGTGTCCTGGAATTGAATCCTGTATCTCTTGGAGCAAATACGACACGAGTACCAACTGAGCTATGACATGGAGGCAAAACAGTGTTGGATAAACTTTTTAAAGTGTCTGACCCCACCGCATTACGGCCCCATACTCCTGAAATCCCCCTCCGGCCTGGCCCTACGGGTTATTATGTTGGGCCCTATCCGTATGAGGGATTTTTTTTAGAGGCACAATTTCACTAATCTACTGATAAGAAGACTCAAACACGGAAGCTCAACCAGCAATATTTTGAGTCTTTACCGGGGCAAAAGCTCTTGATTGGAAGATAGTCTTTTCATTTGGCGTTTGATGATATTGTTACGATATTGTGTTATTTTGAACCATTTTTGTCTCCTATCATCTAGAAAATAAGGTGCCGTTTGGTTGGGGATATGGGAACAGGGAATGGGTTTGGAAGCATCCAAACCCATTCCGGCTGTTTGTTTGGGGTAAATGGGGGAATGGATTTCATTTTGATATCCAACTATTTGGTAATGGATATCGTTTTTTGATATACTAGGCCCCCCTATCTATCAAATTGGGGGAATGGGGGAATAGGGAGCCGCCGGTCAACGCCGGTCAACGCCGCCAGTCTGCCGCCGCCGGCCACCGGCCCGCCGCCAGTCTGCCGCCGTCCGCCGCCAGTCCGCCGCCGCCGGCGACCACTATTCAGGCCGGTCACTATTCCCATTCCCATTTTAATACCAAACAACTATCACTTTTAACCCCAAACACATGTCCTCCAAACCCATTCCCTATCATACCCATTCCGATTCTAATTCCGATTCCCAAGTGTGAACCAAACGCCACCTAAGTATTGGATAAAGAAAGATATCAAAGCTATCACTATATCTCTTTTGAATATATATGCACACACATCTAGATATAGATATATATGTATGTTGAGAAAATTGAAGTTGGGTTTCTCAGCTGTCATGAATTACAGGCAAATATTACTCACTTGAAAATAAAGTAATTTGGTTCCCGAAGTGATTTTGTGTTGGCCTAAAAAGTAATTAGACGTTAGCTACGCTTATATTGGGATCCGGAACGTCCATGTGTTATGATGAAAGTTCACGTGAATCAATGCTTTGCTAAAAGTCTATAAGTATAGTTAATGAGTAACATGTTTTTTATCTTAATATTCAAGTTGAAATCTTTTTATAGAAAGAAAATGTATTCGGTTATTATTCATCAAGTGAATAAATTCGTTGCGATCTTGAACAAAAAAGGTTGAACCCTAAGGTCCTGTCACCCCCGTCTCACAAGGTGTGTAGTGATGTAAATCAGGTAGATTTATACAAAAGACATGTTATATACACATGTACAGCATTATGGAGCCCAATCAATGTAATACGATCTTAAACACCTTACATGCATGCTTGTATTTTCTTTCTTTCATGCAAAATTTTCCTTTTGAAGTTATCAATATGATCCACGACTTTAGTAAAATTTGGTAACTTTGGTCTAGATGATGAAATAAAGTAAAATGACTCATTAAATTGGTTACGGTTCTTATATTATGAAGTAGCAGTTAACTGAGACAGCTTGACGCAATTTTCATTATGAATAATCGTAAAACAATCTCTGTGTGTTTGTAATATATGCAGTGGCGGACGCAGGGCTAATTTTTGGGGAGGGGGCAAAATTCACACTATAAAATCACCGTCCACTTTTTCGGACTCAATATACATTCCATCGAAAATCCGGTAAAAACTCCCTTACAATATAGATATATGCAAATATTATAACATAAAATCTAAACCAACACATCCACTAATCAAAATGCAACAATAATAAGCAACCATCAACAATATTCAACAAAAGTTATTCATAAGCAACATTAACAAGCAGCAATATCCAACAAAAGTTATTAATTTAACGCTCGACATACCTTTTATTTACGAAATGAAGGACGAGCAGTAGGAGGGATTATCGGTGGCCGCAAATTCTGAAATTGTTGCATAATGTTTTCATTTGAAATGGTTCCAAAAACTTCCTTCTCGAAGTAACACAGTAAACAGTCCGATAGTAAGTCGTCTCCCAATCGGTTGCGCTAGTCAGTCTTTATTATATTCATCGCAGAAAAACTTCTTTCCACACTCGCTGTTCCGACAGGTAAGATCAGTTCTAACTCGATGAGCCGATATATTAAAGGAAAATAATTGTGATAATTCAACTCCACCATCTTCTTTGCAAGAACTCCAAGATTAGTATTATGAGAGAATACTTCATTTGATTTCATATCACCAATGTAACTTTTAAGTTTATGGTTGAGCTCAATTCGATCATTGGTAGTGAAATCGTCTGGATATAACTCAACAAGGTGTAGCAATTGACTATGATCAAAATTTGCAAAAGAATTGGAAGGATCAAGGCACATCACACATCTAAGTAAATGTGCTGGCTTCGGTGAAGTGTGTATCCATTTCCGTAGCAATAATGTCAATTACCTAGTAACACACATATATCACATATCATGAGATAGTTTTGGGATTAAAAAACAGATACCTTAAATTTAGATAATCAAAAATACAACTGCATCTACCTACCAACTAAATTTTTTCTCCAAGTTGGGGGGGGGGGCAGCTGCCCCCCGTGCCCCCTCTTGTGAACGCCCCTGAATATATATGTATAATTGTGTACATCCGACCCCGCCAAATCTTACAATAGAAAAGAATCTCAAAAACAATAAAGTAATGTTAGACAATAGGGTAATTTGTCGTTGTGTAGATGCAGGATCTATCACAGGAAACAAAACATCCATGGTAGCATGTCTCCCTTTTTCCATGCATCTTCATGTTTTCTAACTTGGCTGCAACTTTAAGAGAAAAAAGAAGGGTATAAAGTACAAGTACATTAGGATTAGCGCTTTTTTGCCCTTTCTTTCGGGAGCGCACTAAGTTCTTTATAAGCCATAAGACATGTCGCCACCATTAAACTACATGGGGCTTGTTGATCGCAACTTTGGCAGTTATTTAACGATTTTCGTCATTGTTTTACTAAAAAAAAAGTTAAACTAATTTGACATATATAACTTAGGCACGTAGTATAGAGTCGAAGGCTTTACTAGAAGCAAACTCTCTATCTCTTGGGACGGGGGTGTCGTTTGCCTGACTTTCATCATCCCCAGACTCTAGCAATAACTTTTGTTGCCGTTGGGATATACTGAATGTTGTTGTTGTTGCAACTTAGACACATACTAATATGTCATGTTTAACTTACTTCCTTTCATTTTTAGTTACACATTAAATCTAAATAGTCTAGCATTCTCGTTGTTTCTATCTATGATTCTCTTAACAAACCATTAGATCTGTGTGATAGACAATAATATGCTATAAAACCCTAAAGCATAGGTCCGGACAACGATATTATAGGTCTGACTACACTAAATATCAAGTTTCAGACTTTGTTTTCGGTGTCTAGAAATGGTTAAACTAAATTGATATTTAGTGTGTGTGTGTGTATATAATTTTTTTTTTTTTTTTTGATATAGGACGGAGTGTTACAAGATACGTCCTAATTAATTTCCCACCTAATACAGTAGTGATTTTGAGTCAATCAAATGGAATCCTGCACCTTGGCTTTTTAATGATGACCCTCTAATGTGGGGTAAGAAATATGAAGGTTATAAGATGCCTTCGATTGCCTGGTCCAACGTTTGATGAGTTTTGGTAAATTATCAGAATATCTCAATTGAGATTTAGTCTTAATCTTATTTGGGGAGAAAGGTGCAGTGCTAATCTCACAATAGCTTAGTGTTTTCGTTTAATCTGCTCTCTCTTGAAACATGCTTTAAAGTGCACAAGAGAGGGCCTAATTCATTGTTCTTGATAAACATTTCCTAAAGACAGTTGGGGAAAATTTCTTTAACAAAACACCCTCAAAGCAAAGCACTTACCCAACTAGGACATAAAGCCTCACACATTTGCGCATGATCCGAGGAGGACCGGATCGCTTCACGTCTGATGTACGCTGTCTAACCCTATATTTTGTGTAAGAGCCTGTTTCCGTGTCTCGAACTCGTAACCTTAAAGCCACGCAACAGTAAGCTTACTAGTTATTTCAAGATCCGCTTCTCAACTACGACATAACTTTTGTCAAAAAACTTAATAATAAAGTCACAAGACACTATGACATAACGTAATACACCCTAGACGGGGAAAAATGGAAAGGTGAAATATCTATCCTCTTATACGAACGGACCGTGAACATTTCTCAGGGAAATTTCGATGACATGAGAAATTTATCGACTATCACTTCAAGATTAGGAATATGTATGTTAAGTAATGGGTTTTAAAACATTTGTTGTGTTTATATATTTTTTTGAAAAATATAACAAATTCAACTGGGGGAGGGAATGGTTTGCTGGGAGGTCAAATTACTAATTTACCTCTGCACATTGTACACAATATTGCTTAATCACATGTATAGCACGGTACTATTTGCATGTGTTATGTTGCGTTGAATTACAAATTGAGGCATGGTGTCATATCCGCAGCTCAAACCACTGCTACAATGCACATTCATCATATGCTTATATATAGGAATTTTAACAAAACCAAGCCGAATAATTTCAAGTTCTGGCTAGTTTAGGTTGATGAACAGTTTGATTCAGTTTGTTTAATATGCCAAGTCTTAAGACATGTTCGAGTTTGGCTCAGGAACGTTATAACTTCTTAAAGGAGTCAAATTGTTCTAGTTCATCTCGGCTGGTTTACGTAATCGAATCCAATTAGGTGTTCAAACTTAACTCGTCTAATTAAAATTATCAAACAAACTCGAACCAAACACGAGCCGAACTCGAACTATTCGTGAAAAATTCGATTTATTAAACACCCCTACTTATATATATCCGGGATTGCTTCAACATATTATAGGTTAAACATGATGTATATAAGCATATTATAATATAAAAATAGTTACTCTTCAGACAATGCACAATACAGACCCTGCACGCTATTTAAAAGGCATTAGTTGAATGAGAAAAAAGTTTTACCTTCTAAGAACAATATAAAATACCAAACTGAATTCAAAGGTAAGGTGGTTGTACAGAAAAAGGTTGCATATGCTACCTTCTTCCTATTTTGAGCATAAAAGGTTACGGTTCAAGTGGCTCTTCAAACTAACAATAGAAAAAAAAAGGAAAAAAAAAGGGGGGGGGGGGGTAAATAAATACCTACAATAGCAATGAAATCCGTTTTGTAAATCAAATCCCAAAACTCATTGCATTGTAGGCTACTACTAGGTCAACCAATATTAAACGATTATGAAAGTGTGACAATAATTACACTATATGTCTTTGTGCTTCATTATATGTACATAGATACGGCTATAGTTATTTTTAATATCGGAAGCTTCTTATTTGTATTTACTAAAGTCTTTCACTAACACACTAGCACATCATATGTTGAGAATCTCACATTGGCTAATTTGAGAAAAAATGAATGGCTTATATGAAGATAAAGTACCACCACCCATTGCCTTAAGGTTTTGAGTGGATATGAGTCTCACCTCATGCAAGCCCAAGTTTCAACATGGTATCAGAGCAGGTTTAAAATGTGGACTCACCCCTTGCCTGACCCATGGTTGGCCACTTAATGTTTCCCCTCACATAAGTCCAGATCTTCATGCATGGCTTGTGGTTTGTGATTGAAGGCGGGTTGTAAGGCGCGTGTGTATGTCAAGCTACGTTGCCACGTGAGGGCGGGTGTTGAGAATCCTACATTGGCTAATTTGAGAAAAAATGCATGGCTTATATGAGGATAAGGTACCACCACCCATTGCCTTAAGGTTTTGAGTGGATATGAGCCTCACCTCATGTAAGCCCAAGTTTCAACACCACATATTTATTATTGTGTAATCTATGCATGCACATATAGAGCCGGAAGTCTCACTGGAAGCAAACTCTATCATTTGGGATGGAGATATTGTTTGTCTGACTATTGCTCTCCCCAAATCCTAGCGATAACTTTTTGCTGTCGTTAGGATATACTGGGTATGCGTTGTTGTTGTTGTTGTTGATATATGTGTGTAACCAAATGTACATAGATAAATACATCAATGTGCAAATTGACATATAATTTATGTAAAATATTATACATTAAAATGTGTTTTTGCTGTATACATTAAAATTTTTTTCAAATGCTAATGACTTTTCGATACGAGTTTCAGTTCAGGGGCAATAGACAAACATTCCATCAATTGGTTCAAAGAAATCTGGATCGTTATACATTTTCTTTTATAGATCATGGGCCTATTTAATGGGTCGCTCATAAGGCCCTCATTAAATATGGGCCTCTTCCTGTGTTCTTCCTCACATTTCTCTGGTACTAGTTAGAAACATAGATTTTATTTGAAAAAATTGCGTCTGACCACATATTCAACAACAACTA
Source organism: Eustoma russellianum (assembly GCA_036186865.1). NCBI lineage: Eukaryota > Viridiplantae > Streptophyta > Magnoliopsida > Gentianales > Gentianaceae > Eustoma > Eustoma russellianum. The sequence continues at coordinate 5,917,976 of AP025046.1, forward strand.
ACATTACCCATTCATTTAGATGCTTCCGCCTATGGTGGGAGTATGAAAAGGTTGGATGTATGCAACTATATCCATGTATTAGAAACACAGAAATTGTTTCCCGATGACCCATAATGAAAATTGCGTCAAGCTGTATCGATCAACTGCTACTTCACAATATAAGAAGCGCAACCAATTTAGTGCGTCTCACCACATATTATCATGGTGAAATTGTTCCATACATATCAAATTTTTTGAAGTTACTCTTCATTTCAGACTTTTGTCCATTTCTATTTTCCAAATATTCCCTTTTGTAAAATAGCGGCCGACCTCAGCTATACGAAGATGTCTACAAATGGTTTAACAAATAACTACCAGAATTTCCGTGGCAGTTAGCACAATGACGTTGATGATTAGAGTCATAAAAGTAATATGGTTTAATATTGAGTTACTGATGTTACTAATATTATTGGGCTGCTGGACATCCCTATATTATATTTACCGTGATGTCAAGTATTTTGAGTATCAAATTTACACTATAAAAGGCACATACTAATGGTACGTTGTTGATTTGTCTATCGACATGCTAATATAACAGTTTATTGTGTCATCTATATATATGCATACAGAGTTTGAGGGCCTCAATGATAGCAAACTCTCTATCCTTTGGGATGAATATATTGTTTATCTGCCTCTCAACATCCTCAGACACTAGTGATAGCTTTTGATGTCGTTAGGGTATATTAAGTATGGTTGTTGTTGTATTCTAATGTAACAATCACAATGATCTTAGTAGTCAAGTGAATTAAACACTATGTTTATGGTATATTTTGTTTGTTTAAATAAATGATCAATATTATATATATGTGTGTGTATACATACATACATACACATGTGTATATATGTATATACATATATATATGTATATACATATATATATATATACATATATATATACATATATATATATACATATATATATATATGAAATAGATCTCAAGATGAGTGTTATTGTATATGCTCGCAACGCATCTATAACCTTGTTATCAAGAGGATGCAAAATATTAATTTCTTGCGACGGTGTCTCTATGGTTTTTTTTTTTTTTTTTTGACGCACTTATTTTCTCTTCCCTTGTGTCACTAAAATTTGTTTTTGAAGGTAAGAAATTTTAAGTTAAAGTTCTTATTCGAATTAACAATGGAAAAAGAAACAACTAGAGGTGTAAAAGAAAAGTATATGTTTGACTTAAGCTTCAGGTTTACATATAAATAAAAATTAAGCTTCAGGTTTACATATAAATATAAATAAAAATTTTAGGTTTTTGGTAAGGACATAAGTGACATGAATATTAGGGGTGTCAATTTCAGATACGACACGAAAACACGACCCGAACCTGACACGAATTTTTGCGGGTATGGGTATGAACTTGGCGGGTTTCGTGTACAAATCGGGTAAGACCTGAAAGATACCCACCAACGGCGGGTTGTGTCCGGGTATACCCGCAGGTACCCGTTTATACCCGTTTATACACCAAATTTAAAAATATATTTTAAATAAAAATTATAATTCATAAAAAAATAAATTTTTCTAAAAAAAGACTACCGCGCTACTAAGTAACCCTATTCGGTTCCCCCTTCCTCCATTCTCAAATCTCATTTCTTTAATCTATTATTGCATAGTCAAGTGATTTGAGTTTAGATGATCTCGCTCATTTTAATCTTTAACCTTTGGTTGTGTACTTATTGTTGTACTTATTGCTGTTTCATACATTGTATCAGTACTCGTTTAAGTACATGAAACCTGAAAAATGCACGAAACCTGAAATTACATGAAAAATACATGAAATGACATGTACACGACTTGAGATATTTGTACTTGTCAAGCTCGTGGGTATACCCGATACACGACACAAAACCTGACATGTACATGTTTGGGTATCTACATCCATACACGCGAAGCAAACGGGTAAGGTTTGGGTATGACACTTTGATACACGAAGCCCGAAAAACACGAAACGCGAAACACGATACACGACCTGTTTGACACCCCTAATGAATATAAGCGAAACGCATATGTTTGACTTAAGCTTGAGGTTTACATACGAATATAAATATAAAGATAAATGCACACACACAGACACACACATGTACATATATACATATACATATACATATATATATATATATACATACATGTGTGTGTGTATATATGTATATGTATGTATGTATATTTATATATAGACACACTGGTTCCAATTCGAATTTGTTTCAAGCCTATTATAAGCAACATTTGAGTTTGAAGTCTTTAGGTTTCGATTTTAATATATTTTAAAACATTTATTGCATTAAGAGGATATTAAAATATTGTTCAAATTTGAATTTGAACTCATATAGTTAGCTCTAGCTCTTGACGAGCGAGGTCTGAATAATTTGACTCAAAATCCACTGCATTACACCTCTAGTTCTTTTTTCCACATGCATTGAATGTACTAAATGAAAGCTGTTATTTCTCAAATCTTAATTATCATGAGAAATTTGATTCAGCTTTTCCTGGATGCATTTGTATCCTAATTCCGAAGACTCTCACCACAAAAAGAGTTTGTAGCGTTACGTCGCTATATCGTCGTTATTGTGTCGCTAAAATTCCAGAACACGGATAAAATAAATTCGACGGTGAGTAGGTTCTTGGCGTTGTGTATCATCGGTTTTTTTGTCGATGAAACCCGCGTGTCGCAAATGTTTTGTTTTACTTTTCGTTCGTATTCCGATTTGTCGTTGTGTCGTCGCAGATTCGTCGAGGATTAAACACGTGTATTAATTAAGGAAAAAGAAAGCGGTGATTGGAATTTTTTTTTATTAATTTAATAATAAAAATTTACATTATGAAACGAAAAATTAAAAAAAGAAATCTAAAAGAGAGGCGGAGAGGGGCCGTTCACTCTTCGTCATCGGAAGAAAGAGTGGCCGCCACATTCTCTGCGAACTCTGTGAGGAGGCGCTTCAGCTTGTAATATCTGAATTTCAACTTCCGCAGCCTTCTAGTCATGCTGTGCAGTTGCCTCGACTGCTGCTGCATGTTTGGTATCAGCATACGGTAGTCGATATCCTGTTCCGGCATTTGTTCTTGAGCATCCTCTCGCGGCAGTGGGTCATACACAGATATGGAACCCTCCCGCTCAACCGATGGTGGTTGGGGAGGAGGCCCTTGTGGCGGGGCACTGTTTGCCCCTCCACCACGCCTTGGGGTTCTTCTAAAACGACGCGGCATATTTTGATGTTTTATAACTTTCTATGTGTATATATGTGCGGATGTTTGGGGTATAAATAGGTAAATTTAGCGACGATATATCGACGAACTTGCGACGAATTTTTCGACCAACCAAGATGGGAATATGTGCGGGTGTGACGCTTCGTGCGAATTAGCGACGTAATGTGTGCGGGCGTGACAGTTCGTTCGAATTAGCGACGCATTAGCGACGAATTAGCGACGTAAACACGCTGTAACCGTTGGGACACTGCGGAATAGCGACGCATTAGCGATGCCGTAGCGACAAAACGAGTCGAATAGTGTGAAGAGACGTCGTGCGTCGCTAGTTCGTCGGTAAAGCGTCGCTAAATTCGTTGATAATATCAGCTCAGCTGATGAAGATAATATCGTACGTTGTAACCGTTGGGAACTGAACGGACACTGCGGAATAGCGACGCATTAGCGACGCCGTAGCGATGAAACGCATCGAATGGTGTGAAGAGTCGTACGTTGTAACCGTTGGGAATTGAACGGACACTGCGGAATAGCGATGCATTAGCGACGCCGTAGCGACGAAACGCGTCGAATGGTGTGAAGAGACGTCGTGCGTTGCTAGTTCGTCGGTAAAGCGTCGCTAAATTCGTTCCGGGATTTGTGTTTCTTGGGCGTCGCTGAGCGTCGCTAAGTCGTCGGTATTTGTGTTTTTTGGTCGTCGCTGAGCGTCGCTAAATCGTCGGTATTTGTGTTTGTTTGTTTCCGGGATTTGTGTTTCTTGGTCGTCACTGAGCGTCGCTAAGTCGTCGGTATTTGTGTTTGTTTGTTTTCAGAATTTGTGTTTCTTGGTCGTCGCTGAGCGTCGCTATATCGTCGCTAAGACGTCGGTAATATTGCAGCCTGAGAACCATAAAACCATCTTTCTTCTTCTTCTCTTCTCCCATTCTTCTCTCATTTCAAACACATAAATCATCACTTTTGAACGAAAATATAGAAGGAAGAAATCTTATTGTGTGGAATTTTGATGTTTTCCACCACCGAGAAAAGATAGCTGCTGTTATTTTGAAGGTATAGCGAGAAAATGGATCCGAGGAGGAGCGATAAAAAGTGGATGTACGAGAGAGTAAACAACGGGGAGTGGTGTTTTAGATTTGTTGAAGGTCTCGAAGAATTTATGGATTTTGCGACGAGTAATGAAAGTGGAACGCAGATTAGATGTCCGTGTAAGAAATGCAAGAACCGTAAATATATGCATCCGGCTGACGTGAGGGTTCACTTATTGAAACAAGGTTTCGTGCACAATTACCATACATGGTACTGCCATTGCGAATATGAGGGGGCGTCTACATCTGCAACTGTACACGTCGAAGGGGGACCCGGTCAGGTTGATGCCGAAGAAATAGGCGAGGGATCTCACAACCCATGCATGCAGATGGTGCAAGACGCAGCCGCCGGCGCATTTACGGGAGAACAGTACTTATAAATGCAGGATCCGGATGAACAGCCGCGTGTATTCGTGGAGGAAGATCTGAACCCTCAGGCGAGACAGTTTTTTGAGATGTTGAACACCGCCAACACGCCGCTGTATCCCGGTTGCGGTAGTCACACACAGATGTCCATGATCGGTCGGATGACGAGCATGAAGACGGAGCACCGCATGACAGAGAGATTGTACGATGGGATGTGTCAGCTGATGAGGGAATCTCTTCCCGAAGAGAACACAATGGTCGACAGTTTTTATTCGACGAAGAAACAGCTGCAAGCGTTGGGACTGCCAGTTCAGAAGATCGATTGTTGTTCATAGGGGTGCATCATATACTGGGGCATCAACGAGGATAAAGACAAGTGCAGGGTCTGTGGGACACGCAGGTGGAGAACGAACAAAAGAAACCGGAACGTGCCAAGAAAGGAATTCTACTATTTACCTCTCGCCCCTAGACTGCAGAGGCTCTACGCATCCGGTGCCACAGCTAGCCAGATGAGGTGGCACGCGGAGCACTACACGAAAGACGGTGAGATGTGCCATCCATCTGACGGTGAAGCTTGGAGGACGTTCGATGCGACACATCCGGGTTTTTCGTCGGAGACAAGGAACGTTAGGTTGTGGTTATGCACCGACGGGTTCAACCCGTTCGGACAGTCGGGAGAGCAGTATTCGTCGTGGCCTGTAATCGTGACGCCGTACAATCTACCACCTTGGATGTGCATGAAGAAGCCGTACATGTTCTTGACTGTGATCGCACCGGGGCCTAGGAATCCGAAACAGAAGATCGACCTATACCTGCAGCCATTGATACATGAGCTGAAGTGGTTGTGGGAGTTTGGCGTAGAGACGTTCGATGTATCGACCAAACAAAACTTCCAGCTACGCGCTGCACTGATGTGGACCATCAGCGACTTCCCGGCTTATTCTATGTTGTCGGGGTGGAGCACAGCGGGGAAATACGCTTGCCCTTGCTGCATGAAGCAAGCAAAGACGATGTCCTTGAAAGATGGACGTAAGATTTGCTGGTTCGACAGCCATAGGAAGTTCTTGCCCAGACGTCATTTGTACAGAAAGAGCGTGACGGCGTTCATGCCTGGCATCGTCGAGAAGGACACGAAGCCCGAGCTTCTCACGGGTGCGGAGGTGTTGGAGGAGATAGACAGTTGTGGATTCATGGGGGTCGCTGATGATCCGGACGGCAGCCACAACGCATACCTGGCTCGTGACTGTATCGGGTGGAAGAAGAGAAGCATATTCTGGGAGCTTCCGTATTGGAAGAGCAATATGATCCGACACAACCTGGATGTCATGCACATTGAGAAGAACGTGTTTGACAACATTTTCAATACAGTGCTGAATGTGCCTGGAAAAACGAAAGACAATTTGAAGGCACGACTTGATATGCGCGACCTCAATATGCGACCGGAGCTGCATCCCGTTGGCACATCCTACATGCCGAAGTCCTTTACACGCTGAATGCAGAGCAGGTCAGTGCGTTGTTAGCGTGGCTGGGGAGGGCTAGATTTCCTGACGGCCATGTTTCGAACCTGTCTAAGAACATCGACGTGAATAAACGCGGTTTGCACGGGATGCAGAGCCACGACTGTCACGTGTTCATGCAACGGTTGATGCCCATTGCATTCCGCAAGCTGCTTCCAACCAATGTATGGGAAGCACTTACCGAGATGAGTCTGTTCTTCAGATGTCTTACATCCACGAGACTCAGGGCGGATGATATGTCAAGGCTGGAGGGCGAAATCCCATTGATCATTTGCAAGCTGGAAACTGTATTGCCTCCGGCCTTTTTTGATTCAATGGAACACCTGCCAGTTCATCTACCATACGAGGCACGCGTTGGTGGTCCTGTTCAGTACAGGTGGATGTATCCGTTCGAGAGGTACTCTTATTTATTACGTGACGTTCTTATGTGTCTAAGCGCAAGCATTTGAACAGATATTCCCTATATGAACAGATATCTCAGGCATTTGAAGCTGAACATCAAGAACAAGGTGAAAGTCGAGGCCTCGATGTGCAATGCCTACCTGATAGAGGAAGCCTCGACCTTCGTGTCTCATTACTTCGATCCAGATGTCCTGTCAAGGTGCAGAGATGTTCCCTGGAACGACGACGGCATTTCCAGATCCGGTGTCCTCCTGATATTCACACATCCGATCAGATTTCACGGACAGAGAAAGGAAATGATATTGGGGGACAGCGAGCTAAAGATTGCTCATTCTTATGTTCTGCGCAACTGCCGTCAAGTCGACCATTTCCAGAGGTATAAACGATATCCATTTTTAATTTGTAAATACCTTGCGCTACTCTATCCATTATATTACAAAGGTATACAGGGTACTCATTCGTAATTTGCTTCAGCTTGTTCGTTGATTTATTGCAACACCCTTCACCAGGTATATCGAGCGATGCAATAAACAATGAGTTAGATGCCAAGTTTGCTGATTGGTTCAGGTGGCATGTAAGTTTACATATTTGCCGGTTACGTGTACGTCATGTGATACGCATTTATTGCCCTGCTGATGTATACTTACTTGTCGTTTTACAGGCGAGCAAAGGTCATCTGGCTGACGATGAGTACGGTTACATTCTGACACCAGTAGCCGAGGGTCCATTGAACAGAGTCACACGCCACGATATATGTTTTGTCAACGGTTATAGATTCCACACAGTCTCCCATGCCAGCCGAAAATCGTCGGAGAACAGCGGAATGTGTGTCAATCGGTATGACAATAGCCCGGACGAGGATGACTTCTACGGCTACCTTACTGACATCATTGAGCTCGAATATCCCGCATTGCCTATAAAGCGGGTGGTGCTATTCAAATGCGAATGGTACGATCCAACTCGGGAAGGTTATCGCGCTAGCACAAAGGTTCACGACCGATATAAGTTAGTAGACATACACCAAGGGCGACGGTACAGAAAGTACGATCCATTCGTTTTGGCTAGTCAAGCGTCCCAGGTGTACTATCTATCGTATCCAACAACGAGGATGAATGCGAGCTCAAAAGACTGGCGAGCCGTGTGCAAAGTGAAATCGAGCAAGTTTAATGTCAGTATACAGCCAGGTTCAGATGGCACGGATGCCGCATTTCAAGAAGAAAACCCGCCCGTTCTGGATACGACACATGTTGAACTGCACAACCTCCCTCTAAATGACCCCAACGGCGGTTTCATCGAAATTCATCTCAACATACAACCGCCTGACAATATTGAAGATGTAGGCGAAGACGAATACGAGGATGAAGAGGACGACGAGCATGTAGATGAAGATGAAAATAAAGATGAAAATGAGGATGAAAATGAAGATGCGTATGAGGATGTGGATGACAATGAAGATTGAGGTTAGTCAAAATTTTTTATGTAACTCATTAGGCGAAAGTGTGTATGTGTTGATGTACTTATACACATGTATATACATAATGTGTGTCTGTAAGTACTTTATATTTTGTATTATTTTTTTTCTATACTGATGGCACCGACGAGTTACCGACGAAACGTGTCGTCGCAAATTTGAAATAACGACGGCACATGAAATAGCGACGACAAAGTAATAGCGACGAACTTCCGTCGCTATGTCGTCACAAAATTTCGAAGTAAAAGCTGAAAACCCCCTTCTTCTTCCCCATTTCTTCCCCGCAATTTCTTCCCACCCCCCCTACGGCGAAATCCCCTCTCAGGACCCCCGGCGAAATCCCCTCTCCTCTCCCGGCGAAATCCCATTTCTTCTCCGGTGACCTCCCTTCTCCGGTTAGTTTTTCTTCCTATTTCGTTTTTAATGATTTTAATTAGTTATATTTCGTTTTATACATATATACACTACACACGCACACTACATATATATACATTATATATATATAAACACGCACATATACACACACTCGGTGTATTTTATAAAATATATATGTAGATACATACATATATATGTATAAGTGTATAGATCTACATATGTATATACGGATCTACATATATATATGGGTATATATGTATGTATGTATAGATGTGTAGATGCATATATATAAACACATGGTTTTGTATAAAAGTGTATATATATATATATATATATACGGTTTTTGATATATACATATATACGGTTTTATACATGTATATATATATATATATTTCACTGTTTTTAGGTATATATACATATATATATATACGGTTTTACATTTATATATATATATATATCTCACTGTTTTTTTATAAATATATATATATATATATATATATATATATATATATATATATATATATATATACGGTTTCACATATGTATATATATAGTTCACTGTTTTTTTAAGTATATATATATACATATATATATATATACGGCAGTTATATATATGTATATACAAAATATATATTTCGGTGTATATATGTATTATATATATATATATATATATATATATATATATATATATATATATATATATATATATATATATATATATATATATATATTCGGCCATTAAGTAATTTTTGGCTTAATTGACTTTAATTTTATGAATAGTATGTTTCAATAGTTAAGATATAATATGTGATGAAATATGACTAAATTCGAATGTATATAATATATTATAAGACAAATATATATAAATGTATATATAAATGATTTATTTATTTTTTGCCCTTAGGCCTTTTATGAAAAAATAACCTTATTATGTAGTACACATGTATATATGTATAATATATATATGTTAAGATATGAAAATGAATAAGTTTTGGATATTACATACTATTTTGCCTTGCATGTACCGAAAAAGGGCTGTCGGTGTCTAGGGTGCGTATGCACCAAAATTGTTGTTAAGGTTGAATTAGTAGAACTGTGGTGTGCTTGGCCAATGAATGATGCATGTACAAACTGTTTTGTAAGAGGTTTGCATATGATTTTCGGTATGATACTAGTTCAAGATGTTTACTAAGCTCGAGAGTTGGATTTGTATTTGTCTTTGGAGAGGCCATTAAGGCCGGGAAACCTCCGATAAACGAATAGGTCATGCCGAAATTTTTAAAATTATTAATATCTTGCATTAAATGTATGTAAACACTTGTTATTTTTTGGACATCTTATTTTTCTGGCCAACCAACCCTAAACTCGTTGAATGTGCCTTTTAAATTTTTCACCCTTGCAGATCTGATGGCTAGTGAGGGTTTGCCGACTCGATCCACCTACCCACCATCTACACATGACATCTCAGGAGAGTTTAATATGTTCCTCTCTCAGCATGAGCAGCTTGGGTCGGTTTCGACCGCAGCTCTTGCTGCGGACGCAGACCTTTTAGGGTCTGCCGAGAGGTCCGCACCCCCCCGGATCTACGCCGCCACCCACACCCACCGGTTCAGCACCTCATCCGGTGTCTGATGCGGCATCGGACGAGGGTGTTATACCAGGGCGTCGTGCCCTCCCTTGGTCACATGATACCCATACGTAAGTAATGATTTATTTTTTTAACACGTTTTCAAATATATTTCACGCGTTATTTTTTCCTAACAACTTCACCTCTTTCAGGTTTGCACCGGACTCGGGCCAGATTTTCGGTTGCATCACTCGGTCCTTCCACCTGAGGCAGGACCCAGCTGGATATGCCTGGTCCCGTGTCACCCCGCAGAAACGTAGGTTCTACTGGGATGAGTTTCAGGTATTCAAATTTGATGAATTTCACTTTTTGATACGTAATCGATCATTACTTTTCTAACCACGTTTTTACTTTTCATCCGTATAATAATTGCAGAAGGCGTACAGCTGGCCAGCTGACATCGCCCACGACGTAGAGCAGGCCTGGCGGCAGAGGGCCGCCAAACGCTACAGGGACTTCGTCAACTCGCACAAGACCAAGTGGGAGCGTGACCCCAATTCTGTCAGGCCTGCCTATGTATCCGAGGCCACCTGGGCGGGGTGGATAGAAGGGTGGATGGACCCTGCTACCTAAGCCCGCAGCGCCCGGAACGCGGCGAACCGGCGCAGCGGCAATGTACAGGGCCCAGCACCTGCCACACACTCAGGTGGTTCGGTTTTCCACGCCACCACGATGCGTTCTATGGTAAGTATTTTAATATTGGATTATTTAGATTCATTGATTTCATTGGATTATTTAGATTCATTGACTTAAGTGGATTATTTACATTCATTGACTTAAGTGGATTATTTATATTCATTGCCTTTCTCTTTTTATTTTTGCTTTGACTTGGGAGAGGCCTTTAAGGCCGGGATACCTCCGATAAACGAATAGGTCATGCCAAAATTTTTAAAATTCTGGTTTTCACTAACATATTTTATTTCATTCTTTCAGCAGGAGGAGACGGGGGAGTGACCAACCTCCTACGATCACTTCAACAAGACGCATCGGAAGAAAGCCTCCGCCGGGACGGAGGACTGGATCACGGCGAAGGCCCGCGACATCAGTGTAAGTAGACTACGATATCATTTGTTTTTTCCTTAGTTTGTTTTATTGCTAAACCCCAAACCCTAACAATTCTTATTCTCATTTCAGGACGAGTACAACAGATTACTCGCACATAGGGGAGAAGAGGCCGACAAGAACCGCGCTTATTGGGATGCGGTTCGGACCGTCGGCCCTCAGAATAAGAAGAAGAGGGAGGTTACGGGGTTGGATCAGCAACGCCGCGATTCTTTCCCGAAGTTCTGCATCCAGGTGCTTCCTCTGAGGCCAGCACCTCCGCGCCTTCTACGGCCCCAGAGAATCTTTCGCGCCTGGAATCAGAGCATGCGGCGCTGCAACATGAGATGGAGACCATCAGGGCACAGCATGAGGAGAGTGTACAGGCACTGCGGTCGCAGCTGACTCAGACCCAGCAGGAGCTGCAGCAGGCGGTTGAGCATGCGCAGCAGCAGACGAACCAGCAAATCTCGCAGCTATCGCATCTCATCATCTCTATCATTTCCAGCTCCTCGCAGCCTCAGCCTCCCCCTCCTGATGGTCACTCTTCTCCGCATGATCCCCCTCCATCTTCCTCTGCATAGTATTTCATTTTTTGATTTTTCGTACAGTCTATTTCATTTATTGTATTGACATATTCTTTGTACTTTTATATTTTATATGACATTTATACGGATTCTATTTCGTTTGTGTTGTTTAATTATACGAACTTCAATACGCAAGTACTGTATTTCTGTATAATATTCGTACAAATGATTTAATATACAAAATAAAATATATTATAAAAATTAAATAATAATAAAAACTATTTAATTAATAATATATTGTATTATTTATAAATTAAAAATATTTAATATTTAATATTAAATTAATATTAATTATTAAATTAAAAAATAGCGACGAACCTGCGACGAAACCAAAATGTCGCAGACCGAAAATAAAAAAAATCAAAAATTTAAAAATAGCGACGAAAAAATATACCGACGAAACTTTGCGACGAAATAAAATATCGCAGAACGGAAATAAAAAAATAAAAAATTATAAAATAGCGACAAAAAGATACACCAACGAAAAAACGACGGCAATAACAGGTCGCATACCTGACAGATTTTCGTCGCAACTGTGCGACGAAACACCGACGAAATTTTTCCGTCCCAATATAGCGACGCTTCACCGACGAAATTCACTTTGCGACAAGCCGTATTACGACCTACTGTTTTCGTCGCTATTTCGTTGCTATATGCTTGTAGCGACGAAATAGCGACGATTTTTGTCTGTCGCTATATGTCTTTTTTTTTGTGGTGATATATCTCCATCTTAAGTTAAAGAGTTTTGTGGAAGTAAAGTAGATCATTAAGTGACTTTCTAGATGGAAGACACAATGTTTAGTATCTATGAAGTCTCAAGGCCTAAATTTGACCTGGAGGTATAAAGATCTTATTAATTTGACATGAATCATTTTCTAGTATTAAAAACATGTTTCCCACCTTGCAAGCCAGTATTATGATAACACATGTAACAGTGTCCCTGAGAAGGTTGTGGCACTGACCGTAAAATAAGAAGATTGGTCATTGTACTTTTTGCTATCAAGTATACTAAGTTTGAATAGAACCAACTGCTACTTATTGCTTCCCAGTAAAATTTCCCACTATGAAAACTATATGTTATTGACCTACCATCATGTTTAACATTTACAGGACTTCATAACATTACAAGACTTCAGGAACAAATGTAAGGCAAAGAGATCTTAGGTTCAGTGCCATAGTAGAATTTCATTTGATTCCTGTGTATTATGGTTCCATAGGTGAATGATGTATAGTGACAAAAGAACATATAATTGTGATAATAAAATTTATTCAAGTGTACAAAATATTACAATCATAATCATTCCCCAAAATAGCCAAACCAGTATTAAGGTGTATTGAACCTTAAAGGCGCTTCCCAGTGTTTCTTTAGATCAACTCCAGTAATAAAATGGACCAAAAATAGTTGGATACTTTCTGCATAATACCTTGAGATAGGAGCATGTCTCAGGTGACCGGAATTGAGACCACCATCCGGGTATATAGTGTACGTTGATCAGAATGGTCTCAAATTTTCAGATGACGGACCTGAAAACAACTGGTAAGGTTGATGTTTTGTGACTTTGAGGTCACGGGTTTGAAACACGAAAACAGCCTATTGTACAAAATGTAGAGCGATCCGGTCCCTCACAGGACCCTACGTAAACACAGGATGCTAATACTCCGGAAACGCCCTTTTAATGGTCTCACGTTTTTCCATGAAAACACGCAATTTTCATATATGCGCTAACATATAATGTTCATCTAATTTCAACCCCTCCTCACCCACTACAAACATCTGAGATTGGATTATTCTCTAATCAACTGCTCAAGTTAGTTTAACTTCTATTTGAGCCAAACCGTACATTTACAAATACGAACGGTTCGGCTCCAAGAAAGTGTTGGGGGCAGCAATTGTCCCGTGACGCATAGGCCGTGTGGGTCAAATCACAGTCGAATACTGTGGACGCTTGTGTGTGATGAATGCACTATAAGGCTAGGGTATACGCATCTCCTATCACCAATTGGTTTTGGAAAAGTTGGTAGCGCCTGAGATCCTACAAGTGGTATCAGAGCCAAGGTTACGGGTTCGATTCCCAGCAGGAGCAATTGCTGAGGGAGAGATTGTTGGGTGCAGCAATTGTCCCGTGGCGCGTAGGCCGTGTGGGCCACGTGACAGTCGAATGTCGTGGGCGCTTGTGTGTGCTGAATACACTATAAAGTTAGGGTATACGCATCTCTTATCACCAATTGGTTTTAGAAAAGTTGGTAGCACCTGAGATCCTACATAAATGAGTCAAAACAACTTGACAGATGATAGAAATTAATGAACCAAACCCCTTCTCATAATCATTTACGTTAGAATTTATTACATCAGAAATTACTTAACGTTATCAGAGAACATATAGTTGATCAAGTGGACACTTTCTGACCTAAATATGGACTTCCTTTATGGAGTGACAAAGTTGTTGAAGGGCCGTTGTCTTACTACATCTCATTGGGAACGTGACATAACCTAGAAACGGATCTCTTAACCTTATTACATTATAAAGGATATTTATTAGAAAATGGTCCTGAAAGAAAAGCTGGATGGTCGAATTATTGATGTTTCATGTTTATAGTGTACAGCAAGGTATGAAGGATACGTGGAATCTTGCCCAAATATGAAGTTTCCTTAATAAGAAATAAGCCAAAATGTGTAACGTTCTCAAAGAACTATCCACAAAAGCTACCTATCCTTGTATACCTTCCAAACAAGAAATGTCATCCTATACATGGTTTATGCAGAGTAGAAGCATAAAGCAGGAAACAAGAGGGGGAAAAAAGAAGGGAGGATTGGGGGTGGGGGGGGGGGGGGTTCAATTTCAAGTTATAATTACAATTTAGGTTCCTGCTATTCACTCTATTAACAGCAAGTAGAAGAGCATTTTTACCAAACTGCAATAAAAGTCGTTTCTCATGTACTAGGCTCCGCGTTTGCATAGTGTCCGGGAAAGAGCCGGATCGCTTTGCGATATGATGTACGCATCCTTATTTTACATTTTGTGCAAGAGGTTTTTAAGAAAATGCAATAAGCTTGATTATACAAGAAAACTAATTTGAAAACTGACCACATTTCATCTATGAGCAATTATTAGATCTCATTTTTAACCATCTAAAATGGCCAAAAATTGCATCCTGCAAACCAGATGAACGTGCAAGTCAACTTAGAAAGAAAACAATGGTGACGATGTGGGATATGAACTCAATGAAAGCATATAATGGATAAATTGGGAGAAATTAAAGAAGAGTGGGAAACAATAAACATTCTGAATTTGAAGTGAAATAATATGTATTCCATTCCCATATCCATGATCCTGTTCACAACCTGCATTACACATATTTTCCAACTGCTGTACCCTACTTTTCTTTATTTTTCTAGTAATATAAGTTGGCCTTCAAATTTGATTCACGAATCAATTCAACAATCATCGCCTACACATCAAGCAAAATTGTTACTTCTTGAGTCTAGTCTCACAAGTTTTATAGGTCGAAATAAATTTTGTAACAGCTGCCTAAAAGTTATCTTTGACATAAGGTATATAAGATGCATCTGGAATACATCATGAGCCAAGACGTAAAATAAATTCATCAAATTCTCTACCCAGAAAATCAAACATAACAGAAATCTCAGCTAATAATGAGTTCCATAAATGCGTGGGGCAGTTGTTCTCAGGTTTTCCCGTATGAAGACAAACAAAAAGACAATCTTTTAATACAAAAAAAACAGATCTAACAGGCCCTCGAGAATATTTGGCATTTCTGGACAGTACATCTTGGAGCTTCCATTGTTGTTATTCATAGAACCCCCACTGTACCATGGTAGAGAAAATGTAACATGAAAATCCACAGAATCAATGACATATGGATTCAAAAGACTTGATTTGCTTTCCTTATTTATTAAAAAATTCAGGCTAATTAACTTTAGGGTATTCAGTATTTACACAAGAACACTAGTATTTTCTTGGATAAGACAAGGATCTTTCGGGAAAAACATATTTCCTTCAGGTCTCGTTTGTTTCAAGAAACCCTAATGCTATTTCATGGCCTGAAAGAACCCTAGTTTTTTGGGTTTTGGTAAACATAACTCCACTCTGACTTAAATTGCTTCA
>AP025046.1:5936178-6031888 GCA_036186865.1 Eustoma russellianum
AGGCTGACCATCCTGAGGGCGAGGCTGAGGCTGCGAGGAGCTGGAAAGGAAAGAGCGGAGGATCTGCGATAACTGTGAGAGTTCCTGCTGCGCCTGCTTCGTCTCCTGCTGCGCCTGCTGAAGCGCCTGCTGGGTCTGAGTGAGCTGCGACCGCAGTGCCTGTACACTCTCCTCATGCTGCGCCCTGATGGTATCCATCTCATGCTGCAGCGCCGCATGATCTGCGTCTAGGCGCGAAATATCCTCTAGCGTCGCAGAAGGCGCGGAGGTACTAGCCTCGGAGGAAGCACCTGGATGCAGGACTTCGGGGAAGAATCGCGGCGCTGCTGATCCAACCCCGTACACCTCCTCTTCTTCTTATTCTGAGGGCCGATGGTCCGAACCGCATCCCAATAAGCACGGTTCTTGTCGGCCTCTTCTCCCTTCTCTGCCAGTAATCTGTTGTACTCGTCCTGAAATGAGAATAAGAATTGTTAGGGTTTATGGTTTAGAAATAAAACAAACTAAGGAAAAAACAAAAGATATCGTAGACTACTTACACTGATGTCGCGGGCCTTCGCCGTGATCCAGTCCTCCGTCCCGTCGGAGGCTTTCTTCCGATGCGTCTTGTAGAAGAGATCGTAGGAGGCTGGCCACTCCTCCGTCTCCGCGTGCTGAAAGAATGAAATAAAATATGTTAGTGAAATCCAGAATTTAAAAATTTCGGCATGACCTATTCGTTTATCGGAGGTATCCCGGCATTAAAGGCCTCTCCCAAGTCAAATCAAAAATAAAAAGAAAAAGGCAAATGAACACATATATTACTTACATTAACCATATACGAATACCAAAAAAACAACAGCGGAACATAAGAAATCAATGAATCTAAATAATCCACTTAAGTTAATGAATCTAAATAATCCAATAAAATCAATGAATCTAAATAATCCAATATTAAAATACTTACCATAGCACGCATCGTGGTGGCGTGGGAAACCGAACCACCTGAGTGTGTGGCAGGTGTTGGGGCCTGTAGATTGCCGCTGCGCCGCGTTCCGGGCGCTGCGGGCTTGGTTTAGCAGGGGTCCAGCCACCCTTCTATCCACCCCGCCCAGCTGGCCTCGGATACGTAGGGAGGCCTCGCAGAAATGGGGTCACGCTCCCACTTGGTCTTGAGCGAGTTGACGAAGTCCCTGTAGCGTTTGACGGCCCTCTGGCGCCAGGCCTGCTCCACGTCGTGGGCGATGTCGGCTGGCCAGCTGTACATCTTCTGCAATTATTATACGGAGGAAAAATAAAAATGTGGTTAGAAAAGTAATGAGCGATTACGCATCAAAAAGTGAAATTCATCAAATTTGAATACCTGAAACTCATCCCAGTAGAACCTACGTGTCTGCGGGGTGACACGGGACCAGGCATATCCAGCAGGGTCCTGCCTCAGGTGGAAGGACAGAGTGATGCAAAACCGGAAATCTGGCCCGAGTCCGATGCAAAACCCTGAAAGAGGTGAAGTTGTTAGGAACAATAACTCGTGAAAATAGATTTGAAAACGTGTTAAAAAAATAAATCATTACTTACGTATGGGTTAGCATATGACCAAAGGGAGGGCACGACGTCCTGGTATGACATCCTCGTTCGATGCCGCATCAGACGCTGGATGATGGTGTTGAGAAATATGTTTGGATAATTTTCAAAGTCATGATTTTAAGTGATGAATACTTAAAAATGTCACATATAGTGTTATAAAATGAAAGAGGTGAATAAGTGAAGAAAAATGACACGATGTCTAGGGTGGTTAGAAATATTTTCTAAAATGTGATAAAATAAGTTGTTTTATTTTTACATGATTTATATATGTTTATCATGTTGTGATTATGTGATTTTTATGATGATAATATCTTGTGACTAATATGCCCTCTGAAGTTTCTACAACTTACCAAAAGGGCAAAAGTGGTATTTTGAGTTTTGTAGGTACTCGATATGGTGAATATGATTCAAAGAAGATATTATCATCTTATTTATTATCAAGAAGGTGTTATTATGTTTAATTCTGACCATTGGGGTCGTTTCTGGAGTTTTATCTCACTAGGGGCATTTTGGTCATTTTACCCCCGAAGACAGTTTCGGTATTTTCACTCAAGGAATCTCTTGAGCATATTATTATCTTCATTCTGGAGCTGTGTTATTATTATTTTGAAGATTATATGGTGATCTTATATCTTATTCTCTCAACCGATGATATTATTGACTATAGCTGGATATGTGACGATTTGAGATGTCACATTCTATTTTCTCTTGAAGACTCTTATATATATGTTATTGGAGGTTCTTAATCATCATCTTTCAGAGATTACAAGGTGTCCTTGGTGCAAGATTCATCACAATATGTCAAGGAGAAATGGGAATTTTGATATTATATGTTGACATAACCTTGTCAACTATTATTTGTTGATTTCTCCTCAAAAATCTGAGTTGGTATATATACACAGCCTCCAAAACGTGGTTATACAGGTGGAGATGATGTTTTTCTCATTTTATGAGTTGGAGACAAGAAGACAAACCAAAAGCAAGCTAATTGGCAAAAGTTGTCAACTTGAAATTTCAAATTTGAAGTTAATGGAGACAAGGTTGTTGGAGATAATTATGGAGGTGTTTTAATTCAAAATTCTCAGCCATCTCATGGTCTAAAAGTTGGAGGGAATATGCCATCAATTCACTCTATAAATAGAAGGCAAGGTGAAGAAGAGAAGACACACACTTGAAAGCAAACTTGAAGATTGTTGTCTTGCTATTCTCTTCTCATATTTTCGTTCATACTTTGTGTAGCTAAGGTGTTCCATTTCTAGTTGTTGTCCAGCTACACTATACACCTTCTTGTGTCTTATTGTAAGATTGATTAGCCAAATCTATAAGGCTACATCAATAGGTGATAGAGGTGTTGCAACCAAGAGTTGCATAAAGGTGTTCATCCAAGTCTTGAATAGGGTTGGTGTTTAACCCAAGGATCAAGCTTGGTTTCTTGCTGTAATTTGGTTCATACCATAGTGAAATCCAAGGAAAGGTGTTCCTTGGGACTGGAGTAGGTCACATTGACCGAACCAGGATAAATTCTTGGTGTTCTTGTCTTCTTTACATTTTTCTGTTTTCTGCCCGTTTTTCACTACAGATTTCACACAACTTTTCACGTTTTGAAAAATAGGTAAACACTTTCAAAATTCGTGATTTTTGGTGGAGTTATACTTCAGACTGTTAGCTTTCATTTGCAACAAGAATCACTTGATTTGAGCAAGGGAAAGTTAGTCTTTCAGTCTTTACAAGATAACTGCTCCAATCTGGCTGCAATCTGACCAGTTTTGAGAAAACTTAAATTCTGTATTTTTCAAGAGTTGGTTAAGGTCAGGGCCTTTTTGAAACTTCATCTACACATCCTAAGGAGTGTTTTGATATAAAGATCAACCTTTTTGGTTGAGTATTCAAAGAGAAACACGTTTTGCAAAATCAGCAACATTCTGTCCAATTCTGTCCAGATTGACCATCTGAATCTTTTTATTTATTTGAAGGTCAAACGATCTTATTTTTGTATGATTTTTGGATAGAGCCTTGTTAACTCATTGAAGTTAAATTCTGATTTCATAATTTTTGGAGTTGTGTACAATTATTTGTGAATTTTTGAAAAACGGGTTCTGAATCTGAGGTGGTTTCAGATTCTGTTTTCAAAGGAGATTTTAACAAAGGGTTGTAGTGTAATTTCCGCTAACCACTATTCACCCCCCCTAGTGGTGTTTATTGCAGGTGCACGGTCCAACATTTGGTATCAGAGCCAGACCAACACCACTAAAAAGAAGCAAGATTCAACACCATACAAGGCCAAGAAACAACGATTCACTATATACTACTTGTCTCAAATCCAAGGTACATACTATGGCTATTGTTTCTCACAAAGGTGAAATGGAAGGTATGTCTACCCAACGCCCTCCTCTTTTTGACGGTAATAATTTTGTTCATTGGAAACTGAGGATGAGGCTATTCTTAATGGCTATAGACATTGATTTATGGTCTATAGTTGAAGATGGGCCGTACATTCCAACGAAAATTGAAAAAGTTAATGAAGTTACACAAGAAGTAGAGAAATGTAAAAGTGAATGGTCATCAGATGATAAAAAGAAAATGTCCATGAATGCTAAAGCTATGCAATTACTTTTGAATGGACTTACAACTTCTGAAGCAGGATATGTGTCAAATTGCACAAGCGCACACGACATGTGGAAATCACTTGTATTAAAGCATGAAGGTACTAGTGGTGTTAAAGAGTCAAAAATAAACATGCTTATGACTGAATTAGAGACTTTCAAAATGTTGCCAAACGAATCCATAACATCTATGGATTTGAGGATTACTAATATTTTCAATGCCCTTGAAGCTTTAGGAAAGTCATTTTCGAACAGTGAAAAGGTTCAAAAGGTGTTACGAAGCCTCCCTGCTGAATGGGATCCAAAGGTGACTGCAATCGAGGAGACAAAGTCAATCACTAAGATGGATGAATTGATCGGGTCTCTTAAAGTTTACGAGGTTAAATTAAACCAACGAAAGTCTGAATCGTCTAAGTCATCCGGTAAGTCAATAGCTTTCAAAACAATCGAAACACATGCTAGTAACGATGATAGTAATAGTGATACTGAATTAGATGATGACTTGATATTGATAGCTAGAAAACTTAGAAAGTTTTTCAAACGTCCAAATAGGAATAGACAACGTAATTCTTCCTTTTCTTCTTCTTCTTCTTCTCAACCTAGGAAGAATAACACAAACAAATGGTATAATAAAGAATTAAAGTGTTATGAATGCGGTCAAAAAGGACATATTTCATATGACTGTCCCACGAAGAAAAATAATAACAATAACAACAATAATAAACAAGCCAAGGATAAGGAGGCTCAAACGACAAAGGCAAAAGAGTCTAAGGCAAGAAAAGGGAAACGAGCAATGAAGGTGAGCACATGGAGCGACTCATCCGACTCAGAATCCGAAACTGAGGAAGCTCAAGTCTGCTTCGTATCCAACGAGGTATGTTCTTCTTCTGATAGTGATTCCGATAGTGACATGACATTTGATGAAATGTATGAAGAATTCTTAAGAATGCATGCTCACTGTAAGAGGCTCTCTAAAGAAAAGAAGAAACTAGTTGAAGAAAATGACAAGTTGAAGACGTCCAACTTGGAATTCTCCGATCAACTAGAATCTCTTAAACAAGAGTCTACTAATACTCTTGATTCTTTAGAGAATAAAATTGAATCATATAGGAAAGATGAACAAAAGTTACAAATGGAAAATAAAATATTAAAATCCAAGTTAGAAAGTTGTGAAAATGAAATAGTACAACTGAAGTCTTCTAAATTTACCTTAGAAAAAATGATAGAACAATTTAAATCTGGTGCAAATATGTTAGATACACTTATATCATCACAAAAGTATGGAAATGATAAAACTGGATTGGGATATAAAGAAGAAGATGAAAAATTAGATAAAAAGACTAAGTTTGTATCATCAACTACGAAACAACCTTATAAAGTTATAAAAACAAACTTGTCTGCTAAATCTTCTTCTACTCCTTCTTCTTCTTCTTATTCAAAGATAAAAATGCAGCATGCACCCATAAAACACACACGCATAACTATACATCTAGGCCAAACTTTGCATCTAGACAATCTAGAAATTATGCCTACATGTATACAAATGCAACTAGACCGAATAAAATGCATACAACTTATTATGAACCTAAATATAGGCAACACTCTTATAAGTCTTATAGAAATGCCTACAAACACACTTATATAGCGCCATATAAGAAACAAAATCGCATGCCTTATGCACATTATAAAATTCGGTCATCCTATAATGATTATCAACCATGGCACAATATGTATAACAATGTATCTTCACTTATGTGGAATAATCATGTATATACTAATTCTTCTTATTTTCCAAATTATAACAATGCTAAAAATGTGCCTAAAAGGTATATTCAAGTTTGGATACCTAAGGGATATCTAAACAAGAATAGTGCCCCTAACATTCAAGGACCCAAATAAAGGGTACCTAAAACTTTGTCTTCATTGTAGGATAAACGCAAGGAATGCAAGGAGACAAAGTCAAAGAATCTAAAAACCAAATGGTTTTTAGATAGCGGGTGTTCAAGGCACATGACGGGCAACCCCAAACTATTCACCGAACTGGAACAAATCGATAATGGAGGAAAGGTGACATTCGGTGACAACAACCAAGGCAAGGTTATTGGAAAAGGAACAATTGGGGACCCTAACACATTTCAAATACGAAATGTGTTGTTAGTAAGCAATCTTTCTTACAATTTATTAAGTATTTCGCAACTTATAGATTCTGGTTATCATGTCTCTTTTCTTCCTAATTGTTGTGATATAATAAATGAAAAGGGAGAAATTGTACTAAAAGGAAATAGGGATGGTAACATTTACACACTATCACTAAATAACATATTAAATGCTAGGATTAAGTGTTTAGTATCACATGACTTAGATGTGAACTTATGGCATAGACGACTAGGCCATATAGGAGTTTCAACCATAGAAATTATCTAAGAAGAATCTAATTAGAGGAATGCCTAAGTTAGACTTACATAATTTTCAAATGTGAAACATGTATTAAAGGAAAACATATAAAAGAACTGAAATCAAAACATGAAGTGAGTACTAGTCATGTACTAGAACTGCTTCACTTAGACTTATTTGGTCCAAGTAGGACAAGAAGTCTAGGTGGACACTACTATGTGTGTGTCATAGTAGATGATTACTCACGATACACATGGACATTGTTCTTAACACACAAAGACGATGCTCCATTGGTAATCGAAAATCTTATTAAGCAACTTGAAAATCTTTATGAAGAAAATGTTAAAAGAATTAGAAGTGATAGAGGTGGAGAATTTAAAAACAAAGATATAATTAAGTTTTGTGAATTACATGGAATAAAACATGAATTCTCACCACCAAGAACACCACAACTTAATGGAGTTGTTGAACGTAAAAATAGAACACTACAAGAAATAGCTAGAACTATGTTGTGTGAAAACAAAGTACCTAGATATTTGTGGCTGAAGCTGTTAGTTGTGCATGTTATATAATAGGCTTTCTATTAGAAAGAAATTAAATAAAACACCATATGAGTTATTGAATAATAGACAACCTAAGGTAGATTATCTTAGAGTATTTGGGTGTAAATGTTTTGTACTTAATACCAAAGATAATCTAGATAAATTTGAACAAAAGTCTATTGAATGCATATTTGTTGGATATTCAACTAACTCAAAGGCATATAGGTGTTATAATCATGCATCTAGAAAAATAATTGAATCTATACATGTGAAATTCAATGAGAATGCATATTTTGATGTAAGTGATAAAAAGAAACAAGAAATAATGTTGAAAATGTTTGATGATGATGATATATTACTTGAGCCTGTTCATGATCATCTAGAACCAACTTCCCCTGAACAAGATGTGCATGAACCTTTAGGTGAAATAAATCAAGAAATTTTACAATTGGAAGATAATCTATCTAACTTACAGGATGTTCCAATTGTATATGAAAATGTTCACACGAATGAAACATTTGAACTAGAAGAAGGTGAACCTAGTCAACTTAGGAATTGGTGGCTTATAGAAGATAAACATAAACACCCTAAAGAGCTAATCATTGGTGATCCAAGTGTTGGGGTTAGAACACGTAGAAACATAAGTCAACTTGAAGGACATAGCTTAATCTCAGAATTAGAACCTAAGAACGTAAAGGAAGCCTTAGGTGACATATCATGGATAGATGCTATGCATGAGGAATTAAATCAATTCACAAGGAACAACGTGTGGGACTTAGTACCTAAACCTGAAGACAAGTCTATCATAGGAACTAAATGGGTTTTCAGGAATAAAATGGATGAACAAGGAAATATTACAAGGAATAAGGCTAGACTAGTCGCACAAGGTTATAATCAACAAGAAGGAATAGATTATGAAGAAACCTTTGCACCCGTTGCACGACTAGAAGCAATTAGATTGTTACTTGCGATTGCAAGTATAAGCAAAATTAAGCTCTTCCAAATGGATGTCAAGAGTGCGTTCTTGAATGGATACATCCAAGAAGAAGTGTTTGTCAAACAACCTCCTGGATTCGAAGATCCGAAGAATCCGAACCATGTTTATAAGCTTAAGAAAGCTCTATATGGTTTAAAACAAGCTCCAAGAGCTTGGTATGATAGATTTGCAAACTTTCTTATTGCAAATAATTATCAAAGGGGGACCATCGACAACACATTATTCCTAAGAAGAAAAGGTAATGATTTGTTAATAGTTCAAATATACGTAGATGATATAATCTTTGGTTCAACCAACCCTACTTTAGTAAAAGACTTCGAAGAATGTATGAAGTCAGAGTTTGAAATGTCAATGGTAGGAGAGTTGAATTATTTCTTAGGACTTCAAATCAAACAAACCCCTCAAGGAATTCACATTAGCCAACTTAAGTATGTCAATGATATGATTAAGAAGTTTGGCTTTGAAGAGTTGAAACCTACAACTACCCTATGAGTGTTAGTACCAAACTTGATAAGGATGAAAATGGTAAACCTTTTGATGACACACTTTATAGGTCTATGATTGGCTCATTGTTATACTTAACTGCATCAAGACCTGATATTATGTTTAGTGTGTGTATGTGTGCTAGGTTTCAATCTTGTCCTAAGGTATCACATTACAATGCAGTGAAAAAGATCTTTAGATATCTTAAGCATACACCTCACTTAGGATTGTGGTATGATAGAAACGCTAAGTTGGAATTACACGCATATAGTGATGCTGATTATGGTGGTTGCAGGTTAGATAGAAAATCCACTAGCGGTACATGTCAATTTATAGGAACCAATTTGATCTCTTGGTTTTCTAAAAAGCAAGCTAGTGTAGCTCTTTCTACCACTGAAGCCGAGTATATTGCTTTGAGTTTGTACTACCCAAATACTTTGGCTTAAACAGCAACTTAGTGATTTTGGCATTAAAATGAATAAGATTCCAATTTTCTGCGATAGCACAAGTGCAATCAATCTTTCCCGGAATCCGGTACTTCATTCTAAGGCCAAACACATTGAGGTGCGATACCACTTTCTTCGCGATCATGTTCAAAATGAGGACATAGTGATAAACCATATAAGAACTGATCACCAAATCGCTGACATCTTCACCAAACCCCTTAATCAAGCCACTTTTGAAAACTTACGAGCCAAATTAGGAATGATGACTTACGATACCATTGTATAGTTCTATCTTTTGCATGATTTGCAAAATAAAGGGGGAGATAGAATGAACATGAACATGATTTTAGTTGATAAGTCATGTTTTAGTTGGTAAGTCATGATGAATCATATGCTAAGTTTTTTTTGGTATAAATTTTGGAGCATAGGTTAAGGGGGAGTATGAGTTGAGGGGGAGCAGCATACTATTTAAACGTTGAAAACATAGTTGAAAACATTTGGTTAAACTTTTGGTTACTTTTGGTTATAAGTTGTGACATTAAAATCATGTTAGGTTATTTTGAAAATCATCCAAAAGGGGGAGAATGTTGAGAAATATGTTTGGATAATTTTCAAAGTCATGATTTTAAGTGATGAATACTTAAAAATGTCACATATGGTGTTATAAATGAAAGAGTTGAATAAGTGAAGAAAAATGACACGATGTCTAGGGTGTTAGAAATATTTTTCTAAAATGTGATAAAATAGTTGTTTTTATTTTTACATGATTTATATATGTTTATCATGTTGTGATTATGTGATTTTTATGATGATAATATCTTGTGACTAATATGCCCTCGAAGTTTCTACAACTTACCAAAAAGGGCAAAAGTGGTATTTTGAGTTTTGTAGGTACTCGACATGGTGAATATGATTCAAGAAGATATTATCATCTTATTTATTATCAAGAAGGTGTTATTATTTTAATTCTGACCATCGGGGTCATTTCTGGAGTTTTATCTCACTAGGGGCATTTTGGTCATTTTACCCCCGAAGACAGTTTCGGTATTTTCACTCAAGGAATCTCTTGAGTATTATTATCTTCATTCTGGAGCTTGTATTATTATTTTGAAGATTATTGGTGATTTTATCTTATTCTCTCAGATGATATTATCGACTATAGCTGGATATGTGACGATTTGATGTCACGTTCTATTTTCTCTTGAAGACTCTTATATATATTTATTGGAGGTTCTTAATCATCATCTTTCAGAGATTACAAGGTGTCCTTGGTGCAAGATTCATCACAATATGTCAAGGAGAAATGGAATTTTGATATTATATGTTGACATAACCTTGTCAACTATTATTTGTTGATTTCTCCTCAAAAATCTGAGTTGGTATACATATACACAGCCTCCAAAACGTGATTATACAGGTGGAGATGATGTTTTTCTCATTTTATGAGTTGGAGACAAGAAGACAAACCAAAAGCAAGCTAATTGGCAAAAGTTGTCAACTTGAAATTTCAAATTTGAAGTTAATGGAGACAAGGTTGTTGGAGATATTATGGAGGTGTTTTAATTCAAAATTCTCAGCCATCCATGGTCTAAAAGTTGGAGGGAATATGCCATCAATTCACTCTATAAATAGAAGGCAAGGTGAAGAAGAGAAGACACACACTTGAAAGCAAAAATTGAAGATTGTTGTCTTGCTATTCTCTTCTCATATTTTCGTTCATACTTTGTGTAGCTAAGGTGTTCCATTTCTAGTTGTTGTCCAGCTACACTATACACACCTTCTTGTGTCTTATTTGTAAGATTGATTAGCCAAATCTATAAGGCTACATCAATAGGTGATAGAGGTGTTGCAACCAAGAGTTGCATAAAGGTTTCATCCAAGTCTTGAATAGGGTTGGTGTTTAACCCAAGGATCAAGCTTGGTTCTTGCTGTAATTTGGTTCATACCATAGTGAAATCCAAGGAAAGGTGTTCCTTGGGACTGGAGTAGGTCACATTGACCGAACCAGGATAAATTCTTGGTGTTCTTCTTCTTTATTTCTGTTTTCTGCCCGTTTTTCACTACAGTTTCACACAACTTTCACGTTTGAAAAAATAGCTAAACACTTTCAAAATTCGTGATTTTTGGTGGAGTTATACTTCAGACTGTTAGCTTTCATTTGCAACAAGAATCACTTGATTTGAGCAAGGGAAAGTTAGTCTTTCAGTCTTTAAGATAACTGCTCCAATCTGGCTGCAATCTGACCAGTTTTGAGAAAACTTAAATTCTGTATTTTTCAAGAGTTGGTTAAGGTCAGGGCCTTTTGAAACTTCATCTACACATCCTAAGGAGTGTTTTGATATAAATCAACCTTTTTGGTTGAGTATTCAAAGAGAAACACGTTTTGCAAAATCAGCAACATTCTGTCCAATTCTGTCCAGATTGACCATCTGAATCTTTTTATTTATTTGAAGGGTCAAACGATCTTATTTTTGTATGATTTTTGGATAGAGTCTTGTTAACTCATTAAGTTAAATTCTGGAAAGTTTCATAATTTTTGGAGTTGTGTACAATTATTTGTGAATTTTTGAAAAACGGGTTCTGAATCTGAGGGTTTCAGATTCTGTTTTCAAAGGGGATTTTAACAAAGGGTTGTAGTGTAATTTCCGCTAACCACTATTCACCCCCCCCTCTAGTGGTGTTTATTGCAGGTGAACGATCCAACAGATGGGCTGAACCGGTGGGTGTGGGTGGCGTCGGAGATCAGGGGGTGCGGACCTATCGACAGGCCCTAAAAGGTCCGCGTCCGCAGCCAGAGCGGCGGTCGACACCGAACCAAGAAGCTCATGCTGAGAAACGAACAGATCGAACTGTCCTGAGAGGGCCTGTCTGGCTGGTGGGTAGGTGGGTCGTGTAGGTAAATCCTCACTAGCCATCAGATCTGCAAGGGTGAAAAATTTAAAAGGCACATTCAACAAGTTTAGGGTTGGTTGGCCAAACAAATAAGATGTCCAAAAAATGACAAGTGTTTACATACATTTAATGCAAGATATTAATAATTTTGAAAATTTCGGCATGACCTATTCGTTTATCGGAGGTTTTCCGGCCTTAATGGTCTCTCCCAAGACAAATCCAAATCCAAACAACATGACATGATTAACCAAACTACATAATCAAACTTCATCATCAAATTATACTATAAAGTATACATCACTTGAACTTGAAACTTAAAGCATAAATATGCATCACCTCTAAACAAATTACACTTCAAATATACATCACCTCTTCATCCTTATGATACATCACTTGTAACATGAATTATGCATAAAATGGTAAATTTAAGAGAATTATGGGCTGCCCAAAGTAAACACAATTCAGTTTAATAACAAACAGGCTTCAACCATAAACTAGCTAAACAAAATACATGGCTTCAATAATATACATAATTTGAGCTTCAAACTTGAAAAATAAATAAAGCTACTTAATACATCACTTGTAACATAAAATAGGCATAAAAATTGAGAATTTAAGAGCATTAGGGGCTGCCCAAAAGGCTGCCCAAACATACCTTAGCCACATGATCACCAACATGCTTGCTTCATATGTCGTCGGACATGGAAACCCAACCCAGCGCCACCACCCCACCTGCCCTACACCACCGCACTGCCTTACCCACCCCAGCACCACCCAGCACCACCCAGTCCCTGCTCAGCACCTGCCCAGCACCTGCCCAGCCCCACCCAGCCCCACCCTACACCACCCAGCCCCACCTTGCCCCACCCTGCCCCACCCAGCACAAACCTGCACCACCCAGCCCCACCCACAGCCTCCCCCAACCACCACTGCTCTGCCATTCACCACCCCAACCGCCCCACAGCCCTTCCCATAGTCCCAACCCATTTGCCATTCACGGGGGAGATTTCTTGGTGAACCCCCACCCACAGCCATCCCCAACCACCACTGCCCCGCCATTCACCACTCCAACCGTCCCACAGCCCTCCCTCCCCAGTCCCCAACCCACCACCAACACCCACAACCCAAACCCAAAACAAAGAATTGAATATATAACTAATTAAAAGCATTAAAACGAAATAGGAAGAAAAACTAACCGGGGAAGGAGGTCACCGGAGAATGGCAAAAGCTGGATGGGAGAGTTCGTCGCTTGATGGGAGCTAAATGGCGGAAGCTGGCGGGGGCTGAAATGGGCGGGGGCTGAAATGGGGAAGAAGAAGGGGGATTTCTGGTTTAATTTCGAAATTTTGCGACAAAATAGCGACTGGTTTTCGTCTCTATTTCTTGTGTCGTCGTTATTCCAAACGTGCGACGACACGTTTCGTTGGTAAATCGTCGGCGCTCTTCAGTATTTTAAAAAAAATAATAGAAAATATAAAGTACTTACAGACACACATTATGTATATACATGTGTATAAGTACATCAACACATACACACATTCACATAAAGAGGTACATAAAAATTTTGACTAACATCAATCTTCATTTTCATCCGCATCCTCATACGCATCTTCATTTTCATATTCATCTACATGCTCGTCGTCCTCTTCATCCTCGTATTCGTCTTCGCCTACATCTTCAATATTGTCAGCCGGTTGTATGTTGAGATGAATTTTAATGAAACTGCCGTTCGGGTCATTTAGAGGAAGATTGTACACTTCAGCATGTGTCGTATCCACAACGTGCGGGTTTTCTTCTTGAAATGCGGCATCCATGCCATCTGAACCCGGCTGGATACTGACATCAAACTTACTCGATTTCACTTTGCACACGGCTCGCCAGTCTTTTGAGCTTGCATTCATCCTCGTCATCGGATACGATAGATAGTACACCTGGGATGTTTGACTAGCCAAAACGAATGGATCGTACTTTCTGTACCGTCGCCCTTGGTGTATGTCTACCAACTTATATCGGTCGTGAACCTTTGTGCCAGCGCGATAACCTTCTCGAGTTGGATCGTACCATTCGCATTTGAATAGCACCACCCGCTTTATAGGCAATGTGGGATATTCGAGCTCAATGATATCAGTAAGGTAGCCGTAGAAGTCATTCTCGTCCGGGCTATTGTCATACCGCTTGACACATACTCCACTGTTCTCCGACGATTTTCGGCTGGCATGGGAGACTGTGTGGAATCTATAACCATTCACAAAACATATGTCGTAGCGTGTGAATCTGTTCAATAGACCCTCGGCTACTGGTGTCAGAATGTAACCGTACTCTTCGTCAGCCAGATGACCTTTGCTCGCCTGTAAAACGATAAGTAAGTATACATCAGTGGGGCAATAAATACGTATCACATGACGTACACGTAACCAGCAAATATGTAAACTTACATGCCACTTGAACCAATCAGCAAACTTGGCATCTAACTCATTGTTTATTGCATCACTCGATATACCCCGTGAATGTTCTTGCAATAAATCAACGAACAAGCTGAAGCAAATTACGAATGAGTACCCTGTATACCTTTGTAATATAATGGATAGAGTAGCGCAAGGTATTTACAAATTAAAATTGGATATCGTTTATACCTCTGGAAACGGGCAACTTAACGGCAGTTGCGCAGAACATAAGAATGAGCAATCTTCAGATCGCTGTCCCCCAATATCATTTCCTTTCCCTGTCCGTGAAATCTGATTGGATGTGCGAATATCGGGAGGACACTGGATCTAGAAATGCCGTCGTCGTTCCGAGGAACATCTCTGCACCTCGACGGACATCTGGCTCGAAGTAATAAGACACGAAGGTCGAGGCTTCCTCCATCAGGTAGGCATTGCACATCGAGGCCTTGACTTTCGCCTTGTTCCTGATGTTCAGCTTCAAATGCCTGAGATATCTGTTCATATATTGAATACTCCAACGTCACATGATGAAATAAATTGGTAAGCATGCTCGCGCTTAGACACATAAGAACGTCACGTAATAAATAAGCATGCATAGAGCCTCTGCAGTCTAGGGGCGAGCAGTAAATAGTAGAATTGCTTTCTTGGCACGTTCCGGTTTTTTTGTTCGTTCTCCACCTGCGTGTCCCACAGACCCTGCACTTGTCTTCATCCTCGTTGATGCCCCAGTATATGATGCACCCCTCCGAACAACAATCGATCTTCTGAACCGGCAGTCCCAATGCCTGCAGCTATTTCTTCGTCGAATAAAAACTGTCGACCATCGTGTTCCCTTCGGGAAGAGCATCCCTCATCAGCTGACACATCCCATCATACAATCTCTCCGTCATGCGGTGCTCCGTTTTCATGCTCGTTATCCGACCGATCATGGACATCTGTGTGTGACTACCACAACTGGGATACAGTGGCGTGTTGGGAGCGTTCAGCATCTCAAAAAACTGTCTCGCCTGAGAGTTCGGATCTTCCTCCACGAATATACGCAGCTGTTCATCCGGATCCTGTGCACGTTCGTACCCGACATGCATCTATAAGTACTGCTCTCCCGTAAATGCGCCGGCGGCTGCGTCTTGCACCATCTGCACGTACGGGTTCTGAGATCCCTCACCTATTTCTTCGACATCAACCTGACCGGGTCCCCCTTCGACGTGAACAGTTGCAGATGTAGACGCCCCCGCATATTCGCCGTGGCAGTACCATGTATGGTAATTGTGCATGAAACCTTGTTTCAATAAGTGAACCCTCACGTCACCCGGATCCATATATTTATAGTTCTTGCATTTCTTACACGGACATCTAATCTGCGTTTCACTTTCATTACTCGTCGCAAAATCCACAAATTCTTCGAGACCTCCAACAAATCTAAGATTCCACTCCCCGTTGTTTACTCTCTCGTACATCCACTTTCTATCGCTCCGCCTCGGATCCATTTTCTCGATATACCTTCAAAATAACAGCAGCTATGTTCTCGCACACAATAAGATATCTTCCTTCTACATTTTTTGTTGAAAGGTGATGATTTATGTGTTTGAAATGGGAGAAGAATGGGAGGAGTGAAGAAGAAATGGTTTTTATGGTTCTGTGCCTGCAACTTTACCGACGATTAGCGACGCCATAGCGACCAACAAAGAAACACAAATACCGACGCTTACAAAGAAACAAAGAAACACAAATACCGACGACTTAGTCGACGCTTTGAGCGACGAAACACGTCGTATGGTGTGCGTGTATTAATGTCTGCATTCATCGCTTACCGACGAAATACCGACGACTATAGCGACGCACAAAGAAACACAAATACCGACGCTTACAAAGAAACAAAGAACACAAATACCGACGACTTAGCGACGCTTTGAGCGACGAAACACGTCGTATGGTGTGCGTGTATTAATGTCTGTATTCATCTCTTACAGACGAAATACCGACGACTATAGCGACGCACACCGTCGTACCTTCACACCATACGATGCGTTTCGTCGCTGTAGGCGTCGCTACGGCGTCGCTATTCACCCAACAGACGTGTCCGCACAGTGCCCGAGTGTTACAACGTACGATGACCTTACGTCGCTAAGTCGTCGCTATTTTCTCGCTAATTCGTCGCTTGTTCAAACGAAGTGTCACGTCCGCACATCTTCCGATGTTGAGTAACGGACGATAAATTTGTCGCAGATTCGTCGCTATGTCATCGCTAATTTTACCTATATATAACCCCACAGCCTTACATTTCACATAAACAAAGTTATAAAACTTCCTAAAAAAATACAAAGTATGCCCCGTCGTTATAGAAGAACCCCAAGGCGTGGAGGGGCAAACAGTGCACCTCCACAACGGCCTCCTCCTCAAAGTTCGCGGAGAATGTGGCAGCCACTCTTTCTTCCGATGACGAAGAGTGAATGGCCCCTCTCCGCTTCTCTTTTAGATTTTTTTTTTTAATTTTTTGTCTTTATAATGTAAATTTTTATTTCTAAATGAATAAATTTTTTCCCAATCATCGCTTTCTTTTTTCTTAATTCATATACGTGTTTAATCCTCGACGAATCTGCGACGACACAGCGACGAATCGGAATATATAAAATACGAACGAAAAGTAAAACGAAACATTTGCGACGACTAATTCATCGACTAAACACCGACGATATGCCGACGAAACTTAATACAACGCCGAGACCTACTAACCGACGAATTTATTTCCTTGTTTATCCGTGTTTATGTTTCTGGAATTTTAGCGACACATTAGCGACGATATAGAGAGGAAACGCTACAAACTAAATAGCGACGAACAAAAGACACAGAGTAGCGACGAACGACGACAAAACACCGACGAAATTGTAACGAAAGGATTAACCTGACTACTTTTTTGTTAGCGACAATGTATTTCATCGTAGTTTCGTCGCAATTAACGACGAAACTGTGTTTATCGCTATTGCGTCGCAAATTAACGACGAAAGACCGACGTATCTCGTTTCGTCGGTGATGTTTTCGTCGGTAATCGAAATTCTTTTTTTGGTGGATATAGCATTGTTACTTACTATGATCATTTGATGTTGAACAATACGACATGACAAACTTCTTAAGGTAGATACTAATCTCTTGCAAGATTTTCTAATAAGATTCGCGCTTTGTCTACATTGTAAGAAGTTCTGATGTTTTAAAATAATCAAACAACATAATATAATTGGAGTGGTCTATGGCTGAAAAAAAATTCTTTTGGGAAATGGGGAATTTTTTATTTGGATTTTATTTCAAACATATTTGCGTGCTTTGATAACAATTGAATGTGTTGACGCAACGTTTAGAAAGGAATATATGGCTGAGTAAGCAAATCTCTAACTTATGTCCCAGTGAAAATGAATTAGAAGATTTTGGTTTTTAAGCGTCTTAAAAATCATGATTCATGAATCAGTGTGTTGAGTTTATTAATTTTTTGAGTGTACGATAAAGATTAAAAGAAAAAATTTAGATCAAGACCCTTAACATAATTTAGATTGCCAAATCATACAAGTATTTTAATTTCAACTGCTTATATGCTAGATTTTAGACGAATATATTAACAGAATGCTCTTTCTATCTGGCGGAACTTCCTTCAGAACTGCTACAAATCAGATTCTGGAAATATTTAGAAGCTAGTCTAAGATAAAGTAATCACAAACGTAACTTTGTTTTTACATATTTATAAATAGAGGTAGTGGTTGTTTTCCAAAAGATAGTGTATGATTCCAAAGCAGAAACTGTCGAGATTGAAAGAAGTAGAAATTCATTCAAGTTAAAATCAAATTTACAAGGTTGCTTTTATTTTATAGGAGTCTTTCTGTCTCTAACGACTTTATTTTTTCACTTGGGCACTGATTGCTATTTATTTACAATGTTTTTAACGTTTATATAGGTAACGACTAATTATTTGTTATGCTCAGCCTTATGTACTGTACAAGTCCTAAGTTATTATATTCTAGACTAAGTGTTGCAGCTCTGCCTTATTGTTGCTGCTAGTCTTGTGGTTTACCTCGGTACTTCAGCTCATCACAACTTTATTCTGGTTATGTTCTGATGCCTCTCTTCACCTCGCTACTCTTTGTTCTGTGTCCCTCTTCACCTCGCTCAGCAGTATAATACATCTTCTCTTCATCCATGGTCACTTAGCTCAACCATTTTTATATTCAGGTCAGCTCAGCTCGACTGACTTACTGCTGTCACTCTTCTTATTTTTTTCAGCACGACAAGTTATTCTGTTCAGTTCGGCTCACCTTGGCTGAACTCGGCATACCTCAGCCGCTCTTTTCTACAGAAACAGTGGACAACACATTTTTTTTTTATGTTGAAAGAGAGAAAAAAAAACAAAAAGGGAAGAACTTGTTTTTCCTTTTTTTTTCACGGAAAAGCTCATTAAATAGATCTTGATATGAAAATCCAAATTCGTAGCATCATGATTCCCGTTAATTTTTTGACTTCAATGGTCTTAATCAAAATCTTTGAGAGAGAAAAAAAAATCGGGGGGGGGGGGGGGGTGTAAGCCAATGATACCTCAACGCATGTAATCTTGGAAAACGATTCATTAGATATTGCCTTTACTTTTTGAAATATTATGTGTTGAAAAGCCAAAAAAGACAATCTTGTTTCTTAAGCAATTAAGGTTCCCTCTCTCAGAATTCTTCTATGTATGTTCCGTTTCCCCTCATTGTATTTTCTGCATAAAATATTATGTAGCCAACGAATTTTATATATTGACTTTGTTTAAGCATATTGGCTCAATTAAGAACCAATACTTTGGCATCTTTTAACTAATAAAATAATTTGGAGCCTTTGTTAATTAATTGTCAACGTATCAGCTTATTCTTCAAGTAATATATAAATAGATATGAGAAGTGTGAAATTCTTCTTCACTAATTTTTTTTTCTCTGAGTTTAGATTATCGAATATATTCACAAGACACTCTACTCATCTCCTCTAACCCCCCCCCCCCCCCCCCGGGAAATAAATACTCCCTGCATTACATATCTATACTCTATATTCATTCTCTAATAATGTCAAATTAAACAATCTAATCAATGATTTTGAATATAGAAACAAATTCAAGATGAAAAGAGAATTTCATGAAAGAAAATGAAACCAATTTTATTGAATACTTTTCAGGTCAAAATGCATACCCGCTCACCGTTTATATATTTGAATGAAGAGGGAAGAAAATATTGTGAAATGACTACTCTATCCATACTAACTGCCATCTCCTAAATGAAATACGAAGGACATAAATGTCTTTTCACATCTTTAAATTGCCTCCTGCCAACTTCCTCTCCTTCTCCGGCTACCTCTGTTCTTCTCCGACGCGCTCCATACCCAAAATCTTCGGGATTCTCACGTGACATAAATTGAAAGCTTTAACAAATATTGCCAACTCATCAGCACATCATCGTGACCCTCATTCTATTGTTTAATCCAACGACGGCTAATACACCAAAACTACTCCTTTACTGATGGTGCTTCTCCTTGTTCCTTCCTTTCAGCACCTTCTGTAACAAATGATTCCAAATTGTTGTTCACATTTCATAATAAGATTTGTTTTTTTTGTTGTTGAAAGGATGATAAGCTTTTTAAATTTTCTTTCTTTTCAAAATTATTTTGTAAAACACAAATCAATATAGGTTATATGAAAATGAGGTACCGCCACCTATTGTCTCAAAGTTTTGAATGGATATAGGTCTCACTTTATGTGATCCCAAGTTTTAACATGGTATCAGAGCAGATTTAAGATCTGGACTCAGACCTTGCATGTCTCATGGTTGACCATTTATTGTCTCTCCTCACCAAATCCAGATGTTCATGTCTGGCTTGTCCTTTGCGATTGACTGCGGGTTCGTGTGTATGTTAGGCCACGTTTCCACGTGAGGCGGGTATTGAGAATATAGTCTCACATGGCCCACTTCGAAAAAAAGTATATGTCTTATATGAGAATGAGATACCACAATGTCCATATGTTCATGTCTGGCTTGGCTTTGCGATTGACTGCGGGTGCTTTGCGATTGACTACGGGTTCTAATATATGTGTGTATGTCAAGCTATGTTGGCATGTGAGGGGGGTATTGAAAATATATTCTCATATCGTCCACTTTGAGAAATAATATATGGTTTATATAAGAATAAGATACCACAATTCATTATCTTAAGATTTTAAATGGGTATGTGTCTCACGTTATGTAAACTCAATTTTCAACCAGAAATGTTAAGTTTTACTAAGACGCCAACATTTTCCACTTTGGATAGCATTTACAGAAATGCCAAAACATTTTCCACTTTGGATAGCAACCAGAGATGTTGACGTAGTTACTTTTCAATAAATTATACTATCGTAAAGAACTAAATGTAACAATATTTTCCAGACGAAAAGATTAATTCACTTTTTAAATGATTTGCATCGGGTTCATTCTTACGCCCAGAGCGGATCTGATGGTCGTTAGATCGGTTGGTCTTATACAAACAGCAGGTAGGCAAAAAGGCACACAACAGATATGAATAAAGCATAAGGCAAAGAGTGAAAATAAAACAGTTTCCATGCCAAGAGCGTATGCATTCAAGAGATCTGGGAATTGAAGAAAATGTCATTTACATAAACCCTCTAGCATGTTTATGAATTTTAGCAAGAGTGGTTGGAAGATTTGAACTAATAACTCAAGTTTTTTTTTTAAATTAAAGTTGGTGAATTGATTTAAGGAATGCCTTCCAAGTTCTTCTGATAATTGGGATAGTTGTTATTTTTTTCTATCTTTTTGGGTTGAAGGAGTTTATCTTTCATATTTAAATATAATGCCTTTCTTTTTGTTTCCATTTCACTGATAATTTAGAAATTAAATTAACGGATACACACCGCAAACAAGTATCAAAATTTACATTATAACATTCAAATGATGATATAAAGCATATTAGACAATTTCGAGTTACCAGATATTAGGATTGCTGCATCTGTGCTTGGATGAGGTGCCTTGACATATAATTGTTCCTGTAAATGAATACAGTATAAATGAAATGGTAATATCGCTATGGAACTCAATACACTATAGTATTGAGTCATAATTCCCTCACTAACACACTACACAGCACATCATATCTTTATTATTGTGCTATATACAGATACATATAAAGTCGGGGTCTCACTAGAATCAAACTCTCTATCTATTGGGATAGAGTTATTGTTTGTCTGCTGCTTACCCTCCCCAGATCTAACGATAGCTTTTTCTGTCGTTAGGAGATACTGGATATGATTGATGATGATGGAGCGTTCGAATGATGTTTCTTTTTCTATGTAAAACAATTTTTTTATCGTTCTCTCAGCATGTCGTCTATATATTAGAGATAATTATCTTTACATCTTCGTGTTATGGTGTGACTACTTGTAGACCCTTCTAGTTTAAAACTTGATCTTTGCACCTCTGTAGTTGGTTCAAAATTGGAGACAAAAGTTTTCGGCGAAAGTTTGTTGAAATTTGGGCTTACATAAGGTGAGACACATATCCACTCAAAACCTTAAGGCAATGGGTGGTGGAACATCATCCTCATATAAGCGATGTATTTTTCTCAAATTAGCCAATGTGGGATTCTCAACACCCGCCCTCACGTGGCAACGTGGCTTGATATACACACGCGCCTTACAACCCGCCCTCAATCACAACACATCTGGACTTATGTGAGGGGAAACATTAAGTGGTCAACCATGTGCCAGTTTAAAATATGTCACCTTTATATATCTTACCTTTTAAAATATTTCTTACCTTTTAACATCCTATAGTTTGACAATATGATTCCTGACACCTCCTCTAGTTTAAAATATGTCACCTTTACATCTATGTGGTTCTGGAATAAAAATTTAATTTTATTTAACATTGACCATAAATTCTCATTTTCACTTTAGTCCGAAAACACAGAAGATGTAAAGATCTAATTTTAAACTAGAGGAAGTTAAAATTAGTTATCTCAATATATTGACTAGAGAATCAATTTAAATTTCAATCTAAGTAGTTTGAAAGTTAACAGCGTACAGAACATAATCACAAAACGAAAAATTATTGATAGGAAAATAAGGATGAACCACAAAGAATATGCAAATTCGTAACGTTATTTTAAAGAAAATTGATAATTGTTGATGCGTATAGCCGAAGGTAAGAACATACTTTCTCTTGAAGCTATCAAATTCCCATGCAAAACATTAGGTGAACACCATTCATTTCATTATAATCATTTTATGCTTAAAAACCTATCCTAATATAGATATCTTAATTTTCTTCTTCACCTAAAATCCACGACAACGTTAAACTCTTAAGAGTAGATTAGTCTAATATCATATCAATGTGAACAAACATTTATTTAAAAAATACCGTACGTCAGATATATTTGACTCTTGCTAAAAGTTCAGAATCATAATTGGTAATAATGACTTTTCCTTGCCATTTAATTGTATATATGTCTATAATTTTTTTACAAAGTAAATTGTTTATAGGCCTTTAGCATCTTGTTTCATAACCTAAAAGGTTGGATTAGGACACGCACACCAATTCATTTAAGAAAAAATAAAGTACAATTGACATGTTTATATTAAACGGGGTTAGAGGATTAGACATAGATTTGATAGAAAATCCAAATCTTTTTTAGCTTACATGTATGTTTTCATTTAAGAAAAATAAAGTACACATGACATTTTCATATTAAACTGGGTTAGAGGATTAGACATAGATTTTATAGAAAATCCAAATCTTTTTTAGCTTACATGCATTGTTGAAATATTATAAAACATAAATAAATATTTTTTTGTATGCAAAACATACATAAATGTTGAAATTGATGACAAATAAGAAATTCTCAGATTGAAAAAATAAACTAATTTGTCTGAAAAGATGGTGTAAGTGAAAAGAGAGATTATCAATCCATTGGTGTATACATTTCAAACTTGGCTTTGAGTTTGCGGGTTGATGTATGATTGATTACTTACATTGACAAAGTTTTTTATATAAAATTAGGACTAAAAAGTTATAAATCATCGTCAAAATAAAATAAGTAATGTATTAATCATTTTCTGTATAAAAAAGAAACAACTCTGTTAACATATATGCAGAGAGACGGTTTCAGAAAATACTATAAGCGGAGACACAATCAATCTAATATAATGCAATTTTTTGTTAAAAATAGGTGGTGACAAGTTTCTATTAATGATTTCTTACATTTTAAATTTTCAGCTTTAAATAGTTCACAACCGATAAGAATTAGTCATGATATTTAATGGTGTAGGAGTAGCAGTGTACAATTATATATCATAACACTTCTGGTTTTACTATTATATCGACTTGTTATTACATTAACGATTTTTTTAAAAAGCGACAACCCCGCTAGAGAGCAGTGTTTATCGACTACTGTCTTCAACCTGATCTGCATCTCTCAACAAAAAAGTTTAAATTCAAAATGCAGTTATTCAATTATTAATTTGCTAACATACTTTAGCGGAAACGAATAGTGAAGAAAAAATAAATATAAATAGATAACGGCATAAACTCTTCTTAAGAAAGGAAGAGGTTTGGAAGGGTTCAAGGTTAGTGCTTGGTTATAATTCATGGGAAAAGCAAAGAGAGGGAAAATATGGGTTCGGAGGGATAAAACAACAACGACAATACTCCCGGCTATGGCGAGATATTAGAGATCGGATGTACGCAATTATACTCATATATTAGAAACACACAGAGATTGTTTCTGATAACCCATGATAAAAATTAGGTCAGGCTGTATCGATCATATGCTAATTCACAATATAAGAAGTGCAATCAATTTAGTAAGTCATTTTGCTTTATTCCATCATATTTCAAGTCAAGAGTGTGTCTTTAACTCCACTTGAAATAGAAAATTATTAGCATTAGCTTAATAAGTAATTATTAGCACTTATATAGAAGTTACTAATAAAATATATAGAAGTAAAGGGTGAACTTTAACATTACGTCGTCATCCATATGTATCTCTTATTAGTCAAATTGTAAATACTACGATTTATTTTTATTTTGAAAAAATACTACGATATTCGATAGTTACTTTTTGACTATTTTAAATATTGGGTGGCAAATACGGGATAGGATCCCCTCATCGCAAAGGGTGTGTGGTGACGCGTGACCGCGCGACACGTGGCAGCAAGGGGGCGGTGAGGCTAGATGCAAGTGACCCTCGTCTAGCCTCACCACCCCCTTGTTGCCACGTGTCGTGCGGTCACAAAAGAGGTGAAGAAAGTAGGGGTGAGAAGATCCCAACCCGGCAAATACCTATTGCATCTGTGTGGAAATTCCAATCATTAATCTCCTCACCAGCCCTCAGTTGGCCGGAGTGCTACAACCAATATAATGCATAAAGTAATAAAAGATTATTGTATTAGCCAAAAAGAAAATGGAAAAGAATTACACACAGCATAGTCCTTTGCAAAAAGTAATGGTTTTGTTCTATCTCCGCTATATTTACCAATTCTACATGTTTTCTAATGTACTTTTTCTACTTTTTACTATTTGAAGAAATACTCTGGCATAAGGTAATGGTATTATTTAAAAAAACTAATTACTATATTAAAGAACGTTCATTAAAATAACTATCATACTGTATTGGTAGCTAATTCATATATTCTTGATGTTACAGTTCGAGTCATGTTAGTGGTTTCAATTGGATCATTATGGATTTATGAGTAAGGCAAAATGTGAAACGTTGTTCACTACATTCCATATTTTACATAACCTATAAAATTTTACGGTCGACCAATTAGAGGCTCTTAGAATTAGGGATTTATTTAGGTGGGGTTTAGTTGGCACTTGGGTATCTGAATTAGAATCGGAATGAGTATGATAAAGAATGGATTTCGAGGATATGGGTTTGGGGTTAAAAGTGATAGTTGTTTGGTATTAAAATGGGAATGAGTATGATAGACATTAATGGTGTTTGGAACGTATCGGAATTGGAATAGTGACCGGTCGGAATAGTGGTCGCTGACGGCGGCGGAGGACGGTGGCCGACGGCGTTGACCGGCGGCTCCCCATTCCCCCTCATTCCCACATTTTGATAGATAAAGGGGCTAGTATATCAAAAAAACGATATCTATTACCAAATATTTGGATATCAAAATGAAAATCATTCTCTTATTTCTCTCAATCAAACAACCGGAATGAGTTTGGATTATTCTCATTTCCCCAACCAAACGACACTTTATTTTTAACGGAAAAGAACCACTTAACTCATTAAATTAATACACCAATATTCTCCTTTACTTTGTTCACGAAATCAAGACATACAATTAAAACAACCTACTTGATGATGATTCATACAGAGATCACACAGGCTACGAGTATGAGTCTCAGGTGACAGCTGTGAGACTTTATACATGAAAAAAGTATCTTGAAATTTTGTCAGAAATATTTAAACAACATAATTGTAATATGAAAAAAAAAGTAGTATAGGTTAGAGTAAAAAGGGTGTTTCTGATGTACTAAACTCCAGCGTTTGCGAAAGGTCTACAGAGGAGTCGGATCGCTTCACGATCTTATGTGCGCAGCCTTACCTTACACTTTGCGCAAGAACATGTTTTCGCGGTTCGAACCCGTGACCTGAAGGTTGCAAATCAGCAAACTTAATAATTGCTCCAGAATATCTCTAAGACGTAGTCCAGTTGATACAGAATTGCTCCCAAGAAGACAAGGGTTCGGATCTGGAGACACTCGCAGTGTGGATGATCTACTTCTACTAGTTTGTAAGGGGCGTATGGTTCTCGTGTGCAGTCTCACTAGCCTAGGAGACAGCTGGCACCTTATTTACATCCTCCATAAATCTTTATAGGGTTTGTGGCAATAGGGAGATCAGGGCGAGGAA
This sequence comes from Eustoma russellianum, assembly GCA_036186865.1. Classification (NCBI taxonomy): domain Eukaryota; kingdom Viridiplantae; phylum Streptophyta; class Magnoliopsida; order Gentianales; family Gentianaceae; genus Eustoma; species Eustoma russellianum. Next base: position 5,962,468 of record AP025046.1, read on the forward strand.
TTTCGCTTTTTGATACAAAATGGTGTTTGAATCATTTGAAGGGGCGCCATCCGGATTATATTACATTTCCTTTATCATTATTCCTTTTTAATTCAGCAGGTAAACGTTAGACATGGATCCCCTATGGCCTAAATGTAGATAGCATCTGTTTAATTCAGGTGAGTGTTCCTTCTTTGATTGACATTTTAATTTATGTTTTGGTTTGACTTTTTGTTTGGCATTTAGGTTCTGATTCTTGAATCTTGAGTTTGTTTGTGCAGTTAGAGACAGGAATTTCTGATCTACTGAATTTGATCGCTTAAAGTTAAAGTTGTTGGCTTTTGAAAGCCCAGAGCATCTAATCTTTTAAAAAGTGTAAATACGTGGGATTGTTAAAATACATATACATATATTAATACATGTATATATATTGTATGTGTACTATGTGTATTTTTAACAAAGTATATACATTTTGTAATTTGTTACGAAATGTATATGCCATTGTCAAAATTTATTATTTTAAATTTTTGAGGTGTGAAAAAAATAAAGTATGGAAGTAAAAAAACCCATAAGTCGCCTCCAGTATATAGCTCAGTTAGTACTCGGGTTAGGAGTTGCTTCAATAGGTACATGGTTCGATTACAGAGACACGCGTATCGTGGGTGTTCCACTCGCCGCTGAGCTTCTGATTTGTATTCTCCACAATACTCCTTGAGCCTAAGGCGTTGGAGACTTTCAGGACCAAAGTATGATCTTTTGATAAAAAAAAAAAAAAAAAAAAAAAAAACAACCCACAAGTCCATTGTAGCCAACATTGATGCAGCTGACATCGGTGAAAATGAAAATCCCATAGGATGATGTGAAGTTTTATATGTAAACTACCTTGGGCGACATCAAACTCTCTTCTCCTTTTGTAGATATCGGATGGGATTTCCTTACCCTCAAATTCCTATCTCTATCTCTAACGTCTGACACGTGACAGTCACTCCCTTTCATATACCTCTTCCTCTCCACCCTTTCATTTAGCCTCACCAGGGTTAGGATCCCCTCACCCCTTTTTCCTCACCCCACGCGTCAACGCACGACACGTGGCAGCAAGGGAGATGGTGAGGCTAGATGAAGGTCAATGCATCTAGTCTTAACAACCCACTCTGCTGCCACGTGCCGCGTGGTCATTAGTGGAGTGAGGAAAATGAGGGGCAGGAGATCCCATCCCGCCTCACCACCCCCTCATGTTGCTACGTGGCGGACGGTGAAGATGGGGGTGAGGGATTTTGAGGTGAGGAGATCTCATCGCGTAGAGTATGTAAATGAGAAGTGTGTATTACTAAGAATAGTATCTCATAGATCTTGAATTTTTTCCGCATAGCTGTAAGAGGTAAGAATCTAAATCAATGTCGATGTCATAATTCAAACTTCCATCCTAATTAAATGTCTAACATAACTACTATTTTAAGCTTTCGAGATTTTTCTACTGAAATATTGTTCATATGGATTCCTCAAACTTTGTCTAATAGATCTCAATGCTTATTCCAAAATACGTGTTCAAAAATTATCAACGAGTTCACGAATGAGTGCTCAAGAATCCACGAACTCATTAGGCGATACATAAAATTGCCTGACAATGATTGCTCTATGTACTATGGAGGGAGCCAAATGTGATAGTGGAAATTTGGATAACTTTATAATGTGTTATACCATTGAACTTTTTTCCTTTTTTTTTTCTGGTGGGAATATCATTAGTACAGTGTGCTTGTGTTAAATATTTTGAAATTTTGATCTTAATTTGATATTTGACTAGGTGTGTGACAATAATTTTTAGATGTAAAGAACACTAAACAGTGTGCTTGTGTATTGGTTATTACTCAGCAGTCTTAGATAAGAATAACAAAGCATGATGTACATAAAAAATCTAATTTCAACATGTCTCCTCATGAGCCGAAACTTATAACAAGATTTGGACTTCCATACCGTGTTTGCTAAGGCTCGAACTTATAATTTTAGATATAATTTATTGCTCGCTTACCAGTTTACGTTCTAAATGCGAGTTTCTTATTTATCTTATTTTGGGGCAATCTCGTGAATGTGGTGTCGATCTTCTCTATATACATATTGTTTGCTGTTTAGGATCCTCGTGAAGTTCTCATGGTGAGTTTTCCATCTCTTGCCTGCCACAAGAATAATTTGTGGACTCATAATGCATGCGACATTTCAAAACATATTGTAGATTTAGTAAAGAATTACAAATTTACTACGAATTAGAAAAATTCTCTAAACATCATTTTGAATGTCGTCTTTGATTTTTTTTTTTAATTATTCTTCCGCATTTCAAGTAATACATCACACAAGCCACATCCTGTCCCTCCTCCATCGCAAAAAAAAAAAAAAAAAAAAAAAAAAAAAAAAAAAAAAAAACTTGTCTGCCGTCGAAAATCCATTTGCAGGTCACCAAAAATCAAGGTAATGTACCACATTTCAATAGAATCAAATATACAGGTGCAAAGAACTCACAACCACTATTAGTCGGATTTGATTTCAATTATTTCTTTTGAAATAGAGGTATTGTTTGCATGTCTCTCATCCTCCACAGACTAAAGCGATAGCTTTTGTTTTTGTCTGGATAACACTAGGCACCACAAAAAAAAGACATATAGCGACAGACAAAATCGTCGCCATTTCGTCGCTACAGGCATATAGCGACGAAAACAGTAGGTCGCGATACGGCTTGTCGCAAAGTGAATTTCGTCGGTGATGCGTCGCTATATTGGGACGGAACAATTTCGTCGGTGTTTCGTCGCACAGTTGTGGCAAAAATCTGTCAGTTCTGCGACCTGTTGTGACCGTCGTTGTTTCGTCGGTGTATTTTTCGTCGCTATTTTAATTTTTTATTTTTTATTTCCTTTCTGCGACATATTATTTCGTCGCAAAGTTTCGTCGGTATATTTTTTCGTCGCTATTTTTAAATTTTTGATTTTTTTTATTTCCGGTCTGCGACATTTGTTTTCGTCGCAGGTTCGTCGCTATTTTTAATTTAATATTTAATATTAATTTAATATTAATATTAAATATTTTTAATTTATAAATAATACAATATATTATTAATTAAATAGTTTTTATTATTATTTAATTTTTATAATATATTTTATTTTGTATATTAAATCATTTGTACGAATGTTATACAGAATACAGTACTTGCGTATTGAAGTTCGTAAACAACACAAACGAAATAGAATCCGTATAAATGTCATATAAAATATAAAAGTACAAAGAATATGTCAATACAATAACGAAATAGACTCTACGAAAAATCAAAAAATGAAATACTATGCAGAGAAGATGGAGGGGGATCATGCGGAGAAGAGTGACCATCAGGGGGAGGCTGAGGCTGCGAGAGCTGGAATGATAGAGATGATGAGATGCGATAGCTGCGAGATTTGCTGGTTCGTCTGCTGCTGCCCTGCATCGTTCGCTGCAGCACCTGCATCGTCTGCTGCTGCGCATGCTCAACCGCCTGCTGAAGCGCCTGCTGAAGGACTGCTGCAGCTCCTGCTGGGTCTGAGTCAGCTGCGACCGCAGTGCTCGTACGCTCTCCTCATGCTGCGTCCTGATGGTCTCCACCTCATGCTGCAGCGTCGCATGCTCTGATTCCAGACGCGAAAGACTCTCTGGGGCCGTAGAAGGCGCGGAGGTGCTGGCCTCAGAGGAAGCACCTGCATGCAGAACTTCAGGAAAGAATCGCGGCGCTGCTGATCCGACCCCGTACACCCCCCTCTTCTTCTTATTCTGAGGGCCGAAGGTCCGAACCGCATCCCAATATGCGCGGTTCTTGTCGGCCTCTTCTCCCCTAAGTGCGAGTAGTCTGTTGTACTCGTCCTGAAATGAGAATAAGAATTGTTAGGGTTTAGGGTTTCGCAATAAAACAAACTAAGGAAAAAACAAATGATATCGCAGTCTACTTACACTGATGTCGCGGCCTTCGCCGTGATCCAGTCCTCCGTTCCGTCGGAGGCTTTCTTCCGATGCGTCTTGTAGAAGAGATCGTAGGAGGCTGGCCACTCCCCCGTCTCCTCCTGCTGAAAGAATGAAATAAAATATGTTAGTGAAATCCATAATTTTAAAAATTTCGGCATGACCTATTCGTTTATTGGAGGTATCCCGGCCTTAAAGGCCTCTCCCAAGTCAAAGCAAAAATAAAAAGAAAAAGGCAAATGAACACATACTACTTAAATTAACCATATACGAATACCAAAAAACAACAACGCAACATAAGAAATCAATGAATATAAATAATCCACTTAAGTCAATGAATGTAAATAATCCACTTAAGTCAATGAATCTAAATAATCCAATGAAATCAATGAATCTAAATAATCCAATATTAAAATACTTACCATAGAACGCATCGTGGTGGCGTGGAAACCGACCCACCTGTGTGTGTGGCAGGTGCTGGGCCCTGTACATTGCCGCTGCGCCGGTTCGCCGCGTTCCGGGCGCTGCGAGCTTGGGTAGCAGGGTCCATCCAACCTGCTATCCACCCCGCCCAGGTGGCCTCGGATATGTAGGCAGGCCTGGCATAATTGGGGTCACGCTCCCACTTGGTCTTGTGCGAGTTGATGAAGTCCCTGTAGCGTTTGGCGACCCTATGCCGCCAGGCCTGCTCCACGTCGTGGGCGATGTCAGCTGGCCAGCTGTACGCCTTCTGCAAGTTTATAAAGAGGAAAAGTAAAAACGTGGTTAGAAAAGTAATGATCGATTACGTATCAAAAAGTGAAATTCACCAAATTTGAATACCTGAAACTCATCCCAGTAGAATCTACGTGTCTGCATGGTGACACGGGACCAGGCATATCCAGCTGGGTCCTGCCTCAGGTGGAAGGACCGAGTGATGCAACCGGAAATCTGGCCCGAGTCCGCTGTAAATTTGAAAGAGGTGAAGTTGTTAGGAAAAAATAACGCGTGAAATATATTTGAAAACGTGTTAAAAAAAAATTATTACTTACGTATGGATATCATATGACTAAGGGAGGGCACGACGCCTTTGTATGACACCCTCGTCCGATGCCGCATCAGACGCCGAATGAGGTGCTGAACCGGTGGGTGTGGGTGGCGGCGTAGATTGGGGGGGTGCGGACCTCTCGGCAGACCCTAAAAGGTCTGCGTCCGCAGCAAGAGCTGCGGCCGAAACCGACCCAAGCTGCTCATGCTGAGAGAGGAACATATTAAACTCTCCTGAGATGTCATGTGTAGATCGAGTCGGTAAACTCTCACTAGCCATCAGATCTCAAGGGTGAAAAATTTAAAAGGCACATTCAACGATTTAGGGTTGGTTGGCCAGACAAATAAGATGTCCAAAAAAATGACAAGTTGTTTGCATACATTTAATGCAAGATATTAATAATTTTGAAAATTTCGGCATGACCTATTCGTTTATCGAAGGTTTCCGGCCTTAATGGCCTCTCCAAAGACAAATGTATGTCCAGCTCTCGAGCTTAGTAAACACTCCGAACTAGTATCATACCAAAATCATATGCAAACCTCTTACAAACAGTTTGTACATGCATCATTCATTGGCCAAGCACACCACATTTCTACTAATTCAACCTTAACAACAATTTTGGTGCATACGCACTCTAGTCACCAACAGCCCTTTTTCGGTACATCACCTATACATACTTATTATAGATAACTTGTAACAGCCCACCCCCCCAGCCCTATGCCGCCACCAGCCACCCCCGCCCCACCCACTCCCGCCAACAGCCCACATCGCCCATAGCTCACTCCCCCAACAGCCACCGCCTGCTTCACCCACTCCCGCCAACAGCCCACCCCGCACACAGCCCACTCCCGCCAACAGCCACCCCCCGCCCCACCCACTCCAGCCAACAGCCCCCCCCGCCCCACCCACCGCCAACAGCCACCCCCGCCCCACCCACCGCCAACAGCCACCCCGCTCCCCCCACTGCCGTCAACAGCCCACCCCGCACACAGCCCACTCCCCCAACTGCCACCCCCGCCCCACCACTCCTGCCAATCGCCCCACCGCCACATAATTTATCGTTTAATGCCAAAACCACCACCTATTTCCTTAACCTCTCCACCGTATGCCCTTTCATGCCAAAACCACCCCTATTTCCTTAACCCCACCCGCGCCAACAGCCACCCCCACGCCGCCAACCCACCCGCGCCAACAGCCAACAGCCATCCCTCCACACTCAGCCCCACCCCACAAGCCACCCAGCCCGCACCCCCGCCACACCCCCCACCCCACAGCCCACCCCGCACCCCCGCCACCCAGCCCGCCACCACACCCACCCCACCCCCAGCCCACCCCGCACCCCCGCCACACCCCCCACCCGCTCAACCACACGCCCAAACCCCTCCCACATCCACCACCCCTCCCACAGCCACAGCCCACCCCTTCCCACATCCTATATAACTAACCGTGGAAAATGGGGAAGAAATCATTAAAAAAACGTTAAAACGAAATATAACTAATTAAAATCATTAAAAACAAAATATGAATAAAAACTAACCGGAGAGGGAGGTCACCGAGAAGAAATGGAGATTCGCCGGGGGAGGAGAGGGGATTCGCCGGTGGTCTGAGAGGGTGATTTCGCCGTGGGGGTGGGAAGAAGAGGCGGGGGGAAGAAATGGGGAAGAAGAGAAGTGATTTCAGTTTTAGTCGAAAATTTTGCGACGCACTAGCGACGAAAGTCCGTCGCTATTACTTTGGCGTCGCTAGTTTCATGTGTCATCGTTATTTCAAATTTGCGACGAAAGATTTCGTCGGTAATTTGTCGGTGACATCAGTATTGGAAAAAAATAATACAAAATATAAAGTACTACAGACCACATTATGCATATACAGGTGTATAAGTACATCAACATACACACTTTCGCCTAATGAGGTACATAAAAAATTGTGACTAACCTCAATCTTCATTGTCATTCGCATCCTCATACGCATCTTTCATTTCATTCATCCTCATTTTATATTCATTTTCATCTTCATCTACAATGCTCGTCGTCCTCTTCATCCTCGTATTCGTCTTCGCCTACATATTCAATATTGTCAGGCGGTTTGTATGTTGAGATGAATTTCGATAAAACCGCCGGTGGGGTCATTTAGAGGGAGGTTGTGCAGTTCAACATATGTCGTATCCAGAACGGGTGGGTTTTCTTCTTGAAATGCGGCATCCATGCCATCTGAACCTGGCTGTATACTGACATCAAACTTGCTCGATTTCACTTGCAACACGGCTCGCCAGTCTTTTGAGCTCGCATTCATCCTCGTTGTTGGGATACGATAGATAGTACACCTGGGACGCTTGACTAGCCAAAACGAATGGATCGTACTTTCTGTACCGTCCGCACCTTGGTGTATGTCTACCAACTTATATCGGTCGTGAACCTTTGTGCCAAGCGCGATAACCTTCCCAAGTTGGATCGGACCATTCGCATTTGAATAGCACCACCACCCGCTTTATAGGCAACGTGGGATATTTCGAGCTCAATGATATCAGTAAGGGAGCCGTAGAAGTCATCCTCATCCGGGCTATTGTCATACCGCTTGACACACACTCCGTTGTTCTCCGACGATTTTCGGCTGGCATGGGAGACTGTGTGGAATCTATAACCGTTGACAAAACACATATCGTGGCGCGTGACTCTGTTCAATGGACCCTCGGCTACTGGTGTCAGAATGTAACCATACTCATCGTCAAGCCAGATGACCTTTGCTCGCCTGTAAAAACGACAAGTAAGTATACATCAGCGGGGCAATAAATGCGTATCACATGATGTACACGTAACCGACAAATATGTAAACTTACATGCCACCTGAACCAATCAGCAAAACTTGGCATCTAACTCATTGTTTATTGCATCGCTTCGGTATACCCGGTAAACGGTGTTGCAATAAATCAAACAAACAAGCTGAAGCAAATTACGAATGAGTACCCTGTATATCTTTGTAATATAATGGATAGAGTAGCGCAAGGTATTTACAAATTAAAATTAGATATCGTTTATACCTCTGGAAACGGTCGACTTGACGGCAGTTGCGCAGAACATAAGAATGAGCAATCTTCAGCTTGCTGTCCCCCAATATCATTTCCTTTCCCTGTCCGTGAAATCTGATCGGATGTGTGAATATCGGGAGGACAACCGGATCCGGAAATGCCGTCGTCGTTCCGGGGACATCTCTGCACCTCGACGGGACATCTGGATCGAAGTAATGAGACACGAAGGTCGAGGCTTCCTCCGTCAGGTAGGCATTGCACATCGAGGCCTCGACTTTCGCCTTGTTCTTGATGTTCAGCTTCAAATGCCTGAATATATCTGTTCATATAGGGAATATCTGTTCAAATGCTTGCGCTTAGACACATAAGAACGTCACGTAATAAATAAGAGTACCTCTCAACGGATAAATCCACCTGTACTGAACAGGACCAACCAACGCGTGCCTCATATGGTAGATGAACTGGTAGGTGTTCCATTGAATCAAAGAAGGCCGGAGGGGAATACAGTTTCCAGCTTGCAAATGATCAATGGGATTTCGCCCTCCAGCCTTGACATATCATCCGCCCTGAGTCTCGTGGATGTAAGACATCTGAAGAACAGACTCATCTCGGTAAGTGCTTCCCATACATTGGTTGGAAGCAGCTCGCGGAATGCAATGGGCATCAACCGTTGCATGAACACGTGACAGTCGTGGCTCTTCATCCCGTGCAAACCGCGTTTATTCACGTCGATGTTCTTAGACAGGTTCGAAACATGGCCGTCAGGAAATCTAGCCGTCCCAAGCCATGCTAACAACGCACTGACCTGCTCCGCATTCAGCGTGTAAGAGGACTTCGGCATGTAGGATGTGCCAACGGGATGCAGCTCCGGGTTGCATATTCAGGTCGCGCATATCAAGTCGTGCCTTCAAATTGTCTTTCGTTTTTCCAAGCACATTCAGCACCGTATTGAAAATGTTGTCAAACACGTTCTTCTCAATGTGCATGACATCCAGGTTGTGTCGGATCATATTGCTCTTCCAATACGGAAGCTCCCAGAATATGCTTCTCTTCTTCCACCCGATACAGTAACGGGCCAGGTCTGCATTGTGGCTGCCGTCCGGATCATCAGCGACCCCCACGAATCCACAACTGTCTATCTCCTCCAACACCTCTGCACCCGTGAGAAGCTCGGGCTTCATGTCCTTCTCGACGATGCCAGGCATGAACGACGTCACGTTCTTTCTGTACAAATGACGTCTGGGCAGGAACTTCCTATGGCTGTCGAACCAGTAAATCTTACGTCCATGTTTCAAGGACAAGCGTCTTCGCTTGCTTCATGCAGCAAGGGCAAGCGTATTTCCCCGCTGTGCTCCAACCCGACAACATAGAATAAGCCAGGAAGTCGCTGATGGTCCACATCAGCGCAGCGCGTAGCTGAAAGTTTGTTTGGTCGATACAATCGAATGTCTCCACGCCAAACTCCCACAACCACTTCAGCTCATGTATCAATGGCTGCAGGTATAGGTCGATCTTTTGTTTCGGATTCCTAGGCCCCGGTGCTATCAAAAGTCAAGAACATGTACGGCTTCTTCATGCACATCCAAGGTGGTAGATTATACGATGTCACGATTACAGGCCACGACGAATACTGCTCTCCCGACTGTCCGAACGGGTTGAACCCGTCGGTGCATAAATCCAACCTAACGTTCCTTGTCTCCGACGAAAAAACCCGGATGTGTCGCAATCGAATGTCCTCCAAGCTTCGCCGTCAGATGGATGGCACATCTCACCGTCTTTCGTGTAGTGCTCCGCGTGCCACCTCATCTGGCTAGCTGTGGCACCGGATGCGTAGAGCCTCTGCAGTCTAGGGGCGAGAGGTAAATAGTAGAATTGCTTTCTTGGCACGTTCCGGTTTCTTTTGTTCGTTCTCCACCTGCTTGTCCCACTGACCCTGCACTTGTCTTTATCCTCGTCGATGCCCCAGTATATGATGCACCCCTCTGAACAACAATCGATCTTCTGAACCGGCAGTCCCAACGCCTGCAGCTGTTTCTTCGTCGAATAAAAACTGTCGACCATTGTGTTCCCTTCGGAAAGAGATTCCCTCATCAGCTGACACATCCCATCGTACAATCTCTCCGTCATGCGGTGCTCCGTCTTCATGCTCGTCATCCGACCGATCATGGACATCTGTGTGTGACTACCGCAACCGGGATACAGCGGCGTGTTGGCGGCGTTCAGCATCTCAAAAAACTGTCTCGCTTGAGGGTTCGGATCTTCCTCCACGAATACACGCGGCTGTTCATCCTGATCCTGCATTTGTAAGTACCTGCTCTCCCGTAAATGCACCGGCGGCTGCGTCTTGCACCATCTGCACGTATGGGTTGTGAGATCCCTCGCCTATTTCTTCGGCATCAACCTGACCGGGTCCCCCTAAGACGTGTACAGTTGCAGATGTAGACGCTCCCTCATATTCTCCGTGGCAGTACCATGTATGGTAATTGTGCACGAAACCTTGTTTCAATAAGTGAACCCTCACGTCACCCGGATGCATATATTACGGTTCTTGCATTTCTTACAACGGACATCTAATCTGCGTTCCACTTTCATTACTCGTCGCAAAATCCATAAATTCTTCGAGACCTTCAACAAATCTAAAACTCCACTCCCCGTTGTTTACTCTCTCGTACATCCACTTTCTATCGCTCCTCCTCGGATCCATTTTCTCGCTATATACCTTCAAAATAACAACATCTATCTTTTCTCGGTGGTGGAAAACATCAAAATTCCACACAATAAGATTTCTTCCTTCTATATTTTCGTAGAAAAGTTATGATTTTTGTGTTTGAAATGGGAGAAGAATGAGAGAAGAGTGGAAGAAGAAAGCTGCGTTTTATGGTTCTCAGCCTGCAATATTACCGACGTATTAGCGACGATATAGCGACGCTAAGCGACGACCAAGAAACACGAATCCCGGAAACAAACAAACACAAATACCGACGACTTAGCGACGACCAAGAAACACAAATCCCGGAAACAAACAAACACAAACACCGACGACTTAGCGACGCTCAGCGACGCATGACGTATCTTCACACCATACGATGTGTTTCGTTGCTGCGGGCGTCGCTAAGGTGTCGCTATTCGGCGGTGTTCGCACAGTGCTCGACTGTTACACTTACGATGCATTTACGTCGCTATTGCATCGCTATGTCGTTGCTGAATTCCCTATATAAACAGGATGGACCGTGACCCCCAACTACATAGAAAACACCTCCTTTATAATCATAAAAAAAGACCCAAATATGGTTCGTACTAAAGCGCAAGCGCGACGTGGTAGTGGCCATTCAGCGGCACGACGGCCTATTCAACAACCCTCTTCTTCAGCGGTTCCTCCACCACAAGAATCACCCCCACAGGCTGAGTCCTCTGAACCCAGTCTTTTTGGGCCACGTCGGGATCGCCAAATTGGCGATCTCCATAAAGAAATACAAGAACTGTGGAAAACAGTGGATGACCTGAGGGAGCATATTATGTACCAGGATGAGCGTCTCCAATACCTGGACACAAGGCAGATGCGGATTAAATCCAAATCTGCACAGCTGAGACGCCTCCTGAAGGCGTGCGCAGAGAGTGTTGCTACTCTCTGTTCGGATGACGAACAGTGAATGGCTCCTCTCCGTTATTCATTTAGATTAGTTTTTCCATTATTGTCCTAGTATATTTTGTAATTTATAATTCTATATTAATGAAGTTTTATTTTTCTAATCATCGCTTTCGTTTCTTAATTTAAACACGTGTTTAATCTCTTACGAATCTTGACGACGCAAAAATACAAACGAAATGTGGCTCAGAAAAATTTGAGACGACTAATTCACCGACTAAACATCAACTATATACTGACGAAACTTAATACAAAGACGAGAACCTACTAAACATATCGACGAAACTTAATACAACGACGAGACGAGAACCTATTATCCGCGAAACTTAATACAACGACGAGAACCTATTATGCGCGAATTTATTGGAATTTAGCGACGCTTTACCGACGCCCTAGCAACGCACGACGTTACTTCACACCATTCGACGCGTTTCGTCGCTACGGCGTCGCTAGTGCGTCGCTATTCCGTTCAGTTCCCAACGGTTACAACGTACGATATTAGGATATTATCTTGACACCTATTTCAAGTTGCGTCGCTAATGCGTCGCTATTCCGCAGTGTCCGTTCAGTTCCCAACGGTTATAATTAATTAGAACGTGTTTACGTCGTTAATTCGTCGCTAAGTGTATCGCTAATTCGAACGAACCGTCACGCCCGCACACATTTCGTCGCTAATTCGTCGCTAATTCGCACGAAGCGTCACACCCGCACATATTCCCGTCTTGGTTAACGGTCGAAGAATGCGTCGCAAGTTCGTCGCTATATCGTCGCTAAATTTACCTATTTATACCCCAAACAACCGCACATATATATACACACATAGAAAGTTATAAAACATCAAAATATGCCGCGTCGTTTTAGAAGAACCCCAAGGCGTGGTGGAGGGGCAAACAGTGCCCCGCCACAAGGGCCACCTCCCCAACCACCATCGGTTGAGCGGGAGGGTTCCGTATCTGTGTATGGCCCACTACCGCGAGAGGATGCTCAAGAACAAATGCCGGAACAGGATATCGACTACCGTATGCTGATAGCAAACATGCAACAGCAGTCGAGGCAACTGCACAGCATGACTAGAAGGCTGCGGAAGTTGAAATTCAGATATTCTAAGCTGAAGCGCCTCCTCAGAGAGTTCGCAGATAATGTGGCAGCCACTCTTTTCTTCCGATGACGAAGAGTGAACGGCCCCTCTGCGCCTCTCTTTTAGATTTCTTTTTTTAATTTTTCGTTTCATAATGTAAATTTTTATTATTAAATTAATAAATTTTTTTCCAATCACTCCTTTCTTTTTCCTTAATTAATACACGTGTTTAATCCTCGACGAATCTGCGACGACACAATGACAAATCGGAATATGAACGAAAAGTAAAACAAAACGTTTGCGACACGCGGGTTTCATCGACAAAAAACCGACGATACACAACGCCAAGAACCTACTCACCGACGAATTTATTTTATCATTGTTCTGGAATTTTAGCGACAAAATAGCTACGATATAGCGACGTAAGGCTACAAACTACATAGCGACGAAAAAAACACACAGAATAGCGACGCACCACTGACAAAACACCGACGAACGTATTAATCTGACTACTTTTTTGCTAGCGACAATGCTTTTCATCGTATTTTCGTCGCAATTAACGACGAAAATGAGTGTATCGCAAATGCGTCGCAAAGTACCCGACGCAACACGGACGAACCAAGGTTCGTCGGTGAAGTTTTCGTCGGTAAATGAAATTCTTTTTGTGGTGAGGTATGGTTGATTGGTAAGTATGATTTCAATTACAATTAATTCATAATTTACCATATTTAGAAACAATCATCAATTATCATATGGTAAAAAAATGATTTTGAATTTAATCTTTTTATAAGTAAATATTCAGTCAATTTGAATTCCAACCTCAACTAAGATCAATGGTCATTTACCATAAATACTTGATTCTGAAGCAACACATGGTAAATCAAAATATTAATTTAAACTCAAGAAACCAAATAACTAGGGGTGGCAATTTCAGACACGACACGAAAACACGACTTGAACATGATACGCTCTTCGTGGGTATGGATATGGTCTTGGCGGGTTTCGTGTACAAATCAGGTAAGTCCTGAAAGTTACCCGCTAAGAGTGGGTCGTGTCCAGGTGTACTCGTGGGTTACCCATTTATACCCGCCATACCGGATTCTTTAAATATATATTTTAAATATAAATTATAAATTAATAAAGTAAAAAAAAAACTCCTACCTAAATAGTAAAAACCTAACTTAATCCCTTCCATTCTATTCCCTATTTCCTTCCCTTGCTGTTTCTCCTCCTTCTTAGTTCTTCCATTCCCCTACCCCCCGTCTCCTCTACAAAATGCAAATGTTGTAATTGCCGTGACCTCTGCTGCAGCTACCCCATAAGCCATAACTTATCATCATGTTGACTTGCTATCTAGTGAGTACTCTGGTTATAGCAATAGTGTCAATCATTACCACTCGTTTAAATACATGGAACCTGAAAATACATGAAATGATTCGTACAATACCTGAAGTATTTGTACTTGTCAAGTTTCTGGGTATACCCGATACACGACATGAAACCTGACATGTACAGGTTTGAGTATATACTTCCATACACGCAAAGCAAACGGGTAAGGTATGGATCTGGTACTTTGATATCCGAAACCCGAAAAACACGAAACACGAAACACGATCTGTTTGACACTCCTACAAATAACTAATTTCTCGTATCTACACAATTAACCAATTACACATTAAGTGTATCATGGAAAACCCAATTAGGAGAGATTCCAAAAAATAAATTGTCTTGGTTTTTGATGGTGTAAAAATAGATTTTTTGACGGCGGAGTGTGGATGGGTGGGAGTGATGTATTTCGGATGAGATCCTAGGAGGCTAAAAGTGAGGCCTCAAATCATGCGTCGCCGCGTGTACAAAAGTAAGGGGGTGCTGTAATTTTTTTTTTAAAAAAAAACTGATTTTGTACACGTGGCGACGCGTGATTGGAGGCCTCACTTTTAGCCTCCTAAGATCTCATCCGGATGTATTGTTACCTGAAATAGGAAAGAACAAATTAAAAAAAAAGAACTATGACATGAACAAATTAAAAAAAAAAGAACTATGCGTCATTCTGTCTTACATGCTCTAAGACGTCATTCTGATTGTTTGAAGAATTTTTACCAATTGTACCATATTTACGGTTTTTCACTTAAGGTTATAATATCAGAAATCGCCGTGATTTGCATTAGAAAAGCATTATAACTTAGAATATGATCATATTACATTAACCGGATTTTAAAAGGTAGGTTATGAAACCACATCTGTGTTTATGGGCAAGTTGGAAATACCATAAGCTCAGTATAAATGTGTTTTTCCCTTAATTTTAGTTTCCTGAAATTTCATCTACTCAATACAATAGTTCTTCACCATGATGACTTGTTCGTTTAAATTGTAGCCCTTCCCTCTCAAAAATATTTTTTTAATTATTATTTAGTTTGTCATAAAAATTATTTTCCACTTCTTATAAATAGACATATATTCGTAGTCAAAGTTTATATATCACACTTTCAATTAGCTATATGTTTTTTTAGTTTATATTAATTCAACAACTAATAATATAATATAAATAATGACTAAAATAGTCGAAATCCAGGGACACTAACAGTGTGGGTGTACCACTTCGGCCTAGTTTGCAGGGGGACACCTTGTGTAAGTCACTGCATAAGTCCTCACCCAACCTAGAAGGCTGCTGAGCTCTTGTTTGCATCCTCCACGATTCTCCTTGAGGCTGAGACCCTCAGAGCCAAGGAATGGTCTTTTGCTCCAAGATTTAGTTAATAAAGAAGCATACGACGCATGCTTTGCTAGTCCAAGCTAGCTGCAGTCTTTAATCTTCATGGTGCAACCATGTGATTGCTCGTGGTATTTGAGAAACTAAAAAGATTCAATTCCATAAGATGCATGGTACCCTAAGCTGCTGCGCCATTAATATAAGCTACAGAAAGAGTTTTGTGTGTATTGTCACCTAAGAAACCCTAAGGAAAGGGTTAGAAAGTGGTCCTAAAAGAGGTATTCAGCATGAGGGATGGCAGAAGGACAGGTTGATTTTGAAAGTGGTGATAGGCATAAGATTAATACTAGTAGACTCTAGAGTGGTCCTCCCAATCTTAGCTGTGAAGATCACTCTTTTCCTCTCTGTAATTGCATTTATAAATGGAGTACTGGTATCCTTTGGTGGATAAAACAAATGTTTACAGGTCATACTTATAATATAAAAGGCCAATTAGATCTTATACAAGTGGCCGATGCTTAGACGCGTATAAGTAGAGATGCAAATGAACCGAGCATTTTGTAACCGACTTTGGTATTACAGTAAAAAGTTGATTAATTGTTATTCAAATTATGCAATGCTAATCAAGGCTGGAGCAAAGTTAAGAAAAGTAGCCACCTTAAAAGTTTCATGTTAAGGATGGATCAAAGTTGATTGGTTTTATTTCCAATGACACATTCTTCTTTGATTTTTGAATGTGATGTAATAAAACAAAATGACTCACTAAATTGGCTGCTCTTTTTAAATTGTGAAGCAACAGTTGATCGACCTTGACGCAATTTTTATTATAGGTCATCAGAAAAAACAATCTGTGTATTTCTAACACATGATATCGTTGCATACATTTGATCTTCCATATTCCGTCATATGCTGGAGACTCTAAAAGAATAGGATAATGTTGTTGTTGTTAAGGGGAAATCATCCTGTCAAAAGATTTTCGTGGACAACGAGGAAATTTAGCAAAATTTCCGAGAGATAAAGGTCAAATTCAGAAGTACTGTAAAATTGGCTCACAATCAGACATTTTTATACTTAACCCTCAATTTAAAAGTAGGTAACGTTTCAGTGGAAAAACAAAGATTGAAACTCTAGCATGCCGTTATCAGGTTACACTAACAAAAAGCAAAAAGAGAAAAAAAAAATTAAAGAGTTGCATCATAGTAGACATTATTGAGAATGTGAAGGGTCTATTATTATTCTATTATTGCTTATTAAGGCTTAGCTGACCTGCAGTTGACCCGTTACAACAGGGCTGATCTACCTGACCTCGGTTGAGCTGACCTGTGTTACTGAGACTGAGCTGATCTGCCGGGACTAGCCATCAGGGCTGGCTACTGTGGCTGAGTTGATCTATCTGACCTCGGGTGAGCTGACCTATATTACTGAGGCTGAGCTGATCTGTCGGAACTAGCCATTAGGGCTGACTATTGTGGCTGAACTGACCTGACGAAGCTGACCTGGCCGACTACTTCGATTAGATATACTTGCCAAACACAGTGATTGGATAGAGATTGGGAATCTCTAATATATGATTAATATATGATCCGATTTGATTTGTATCTGTTATTACTATAATTTATAGAATTGTGTACTATCTTAATTGATAGAGATTAGATTATATTAGATATGATTTATTCTCATAGGTCTAATTGTATCTCTATAAATTAATGTACTGGAATACAGGAGGAGATAGATTTGAAGTGTCAAACATTATTTTATAGATTAACACTAAAATGAGATAATTAGATTGTATTCAAGATAGAAAAAGAAATTCACCTAGACCTCTCATAAGATATGTGTTCGATTCACAATGATCTAGGTTCAAACTCAAGACCTCTTATTTTACAAATCTCAAACATATATCGGTTGGACTGATTTATGTCGGTGTTAGTTATCCTCCCCGGTCTCATGTTTGAGAGGCAGACTAGCAATAACACAATGCATGAAATAAAAATATAACATAACCGGATAGAACATTTGATTTAACTCAAGGCTCTCACTGCCCCAGCCTAAAAAGGCTTCGTAGAGGATGCAAATAAGGAATGTCAACAGCTTCCTAGATTTGGAAAGGTTTTGCCAGAGACCTACTGTAACATACCTGCTGCAAACCGGGCCAGCAACACTCTAAACCAATTGTACCGGATACAATGGCTTCGGCATAACTGACCCAGACATCAGTATTACACCCACGCTGTGCGTGTCCTAGTTCGAGCCTGTGCCTTTCTGGAACAATGTCGCGACCTGATCGAGTACCAAAGGAAGTATGTCGTAGAGCCATGTTACCATCGTTATTTGTTTATCTCTACATTATAGCTTCTTTTTTTATTCAAAAGTATAAGGCATCGTCTAATTCACGCACAATTCAAGGAAAATAGTTCAAAAGTTTATATTATAGTTTTTTTTATTTTGTCCATTATAAATTTTTCTTCGTTTTTTAAGAGTCAAAAAGATAAACTAGTCTTTAAAAAGCTCACTTTGTAAAAATTTCATATAACCAAAGATCAAAATAGGGTTAGTACATATACAGTTACACTGGGAATACCCAGGATGCAGCTCATAAAATCACCCAAAATCTACAAACAGAGGCAAGGATCTATACACATGAGAAATAATTCTATGAACCACATCCGAAGCATTTAAAGTTTGACCCTAAAAATTTTTAAATTTCTAGCATTCCAAATGAAGTAGATGGTGGCAGCAAAAGAGGCCTTAATGACTTTCGTCCTTGAGCTTTTCCTTCTAGCATTTCTTAGCGTCCAACTAACCAATTTCCTGAAGGAATCAAAAAGGGAGTGGATTTGCAACCAATTAAGAACCAAACGCCAAACATCGCAGGCCAAAGGGCAGAAGAACAACAAGTGATCCTGAGATTCATTCAAATGGCCACAAATCGGACATGAGGTGTCATTAACCACAAAATGCAGCATATCCCTCGTGGGAAGCCTGCCTCTAGCAGCCAACCAGAAAGTGAAGGAATGTTTAGGAGTGTTAGAAGAGGCTCAAACAATAGGGGACCAATTCAAACGACAACCTTTCCGTCTAAGAGCATCATACGCCAAGGAGGTGAAGGAAACCTTAGCATTTTCCCAACGCCGAAGCTCAGTCACCGAAAGGGAGCAGCCTCCAAAATGCTGCAGGATCAAGTCTTTCACATGCAAAAGTTTTTTAATAAAGACAGAATAATGGGGTTTAGGATGCTGATCCCAAATCCCATCTTGAAATTTATAATAATGGTGAACTCATCTGACCCAGAGAGAGTCTTTTTTACAGTGAATGTTCCATAAGTGCTTTGTCAACAGAGCATGATTCCAATCGAACAGATTAAATAATCCCAAACCACCCTCACTCTTGGGCATGCAAACGTCTCGCCATGCAACCCAAGCCTTTTCATGATGGTTCTTCTTATTACCCCAAAGGAAGTTTCTAGCAATCTTCACAATCTGCTTATGCACACCAGCCGGGATAGGCATGATGCCCATCCAAAAGGCATGAATGCCTTGAAGGACTCCCCTGATCAATTCAATTCTACCAGCGTAAGACAAGGACTTCACATTCCAAAGCGAAGTACATGAGACAATGCGCTTGATATAACCTCCAAAATGCACAGTCTGAAGGGTAGTCCCAGCAATTGGTACCCTCAGGTACCGAAAGGGGAAGTGACCCCTTCGAAAGCCTGTTAAAGCAAGTAACTCCTGTTGATCATCACTGTTCAAGCCAGCCAGGTAAATGTCCGACTTAGCAATATTCCTCTCCAGCCCAGAAGTATCACCAAAGACATGCAAAATGTCCATAATAGCACGCACAGAATTGTAATCCCCTTTAGAGAAAAGAAGTAAATCGTCCGCAAAAGCAAGATGAGAAATCTTGTGAAACCCACACCTAGCATGGAACTTGAAAGAAGGATTCCCATGCAGAGTTCTAAGCATACGGGATAGGTACTCCATACCCAACACAAAGAGAAAAGGAGAGATAGGATCTCCTTGGCGAAGGCCTTTGCCGCCCTTGAAAAATCCCTCCAGAGAGCCATTAATCACAATAGAGAAGGAAGTGGTAGTAACACACTCCATTAACCAATTAATAAACTTGTTAGGGAACTTAAGACCCCGTAGCACCATAGCCAGGAAGTCCCAAGAAATCGAATCAAACGCCTTCTTGATGTCAACCTTAATAAGACAACTGGGAGCATTCATTTTTCTCCCATACTGCCGAAGAAACTCCTGGACCAATAAGATATTCTCAGCCATCGACCTACCATGAACAAACCCAGCTTGAGCCTCGTCTATCAGCATTAGCAGTGTATTAGCCAATCTATCCGCTAAGATCTTAGAAATAACCTTGTACAGGACATTGCATAAGGAAATTGGCCTATAGTCACTCACAGTCCTGGAATTGGCAATCTTGGGAATGAGAGCAATGACAGAATGGTTTAATTGCTTTAAGAGACGTCCATTCTCAAAAAACTCGTGAAAATCTCACTTATTAGCCTAAGGTTTGGCCCATTACTCAGTTAGCAGTCTAACGTTGATGAAACTCACTTAACAACAACTCTTTTGCCGAAATGTCTCACTTGTAGCTAGTCACCGGGGGGTGACTTGCTACAGCAGGTTTCTTTTTTATATAAAAAAAATCATTTCTAAAAAATATTATTATTTGTAAAAATTCTAAAAAATTGTAAAAATTAATTAAAAAATATTTTAAAAATCGAAAAATTAGGAAAAAAGATAAAAAAAATAAAAAATTATCCACAACCCCCAGCACTCCACCCACCTACCCCCCACGCCACACCACCCCCACCCACCCCACCCCCCCGCGCCAAAAACATTTTTTAAAAAACTTTTTCTTACTCACTCATAATGCTCCGACCACCCGGTCCACCCCCGTGTCCCCTCCCCCACCCCCTCCTCTCGCGAATTTTTTTAAAAATTTTTTTCTAACCCACCCATAACGTCCCAACCACCCCCGCATCCCCTCCCCCACCCCCGCGCACACCCCAAAAAACTTTTAAATTTTTTTTAAATCACCCACAAAGCTCCGACCCAGCTTATGTTGGACTTGTTTATTCTATTCTTGATACTGTGTTTAAGTCTATGAGGTATTTGGTTATATTTGTATAATATTTGGTTATATGTGAATCTGTTGAGGTTTTAAACTCGAATGTTAATTTATAAGAGGTGTCCGAACTTGGGTTTTTGTTGTCTCTATTCCTCTTAATTTGCTTTTGTTTCAGTGTGTGAATATATGAAAACAAACAGTTGTTTACGGAGATTTGGAAATTTATGATTTGTAACCCAGTATATTTCAGCGACATCAAAAGCTATTGTTAGGGTATGTGGAGGGTGAGAGACAAGCAAACAATATCTCTCCAAGTAGATATAGAGTTTACTTCTAGTGAGACATCTGGCTCTATATATACTTACATAGATGACACAATAATAATCTCACACAGTAAATATAAGTCAAAATGATATGTGAAGATTATATTATGCTCTGGACTTCCACAAGGTAGTCTAAAAACTCTGAAAACAAAACATACACACAAATTGCACTGTTTTTCTACGAATCTGGATGTTTAGTAGTTGGAACTTATCTATATGTGGGTAATAACGTATCTGCCAACCCCTATCTTATGGGTTGTGGGTGATTTGAAATTTGTTTAGGGTGTGCGCAGGGGTGGGGGAGGGGACGCGGGGGTGGTTGGGCCGTTATGTGTGAGTTAGAAAAAAATTTTAAAATTTGTTTTAAAATTTGTGGGTGAGTTGAAAAAATTTTAAAATTTGTTTAGGGTGTGCGCAGGGCTGGGGGAGGGGACGCGGGGGTGGTTGGGACGTTATGTGTGAGTTAGAAAAACATTTTTAAAAAAATTCGCGAGAGAAGGGAGTGGGGGAGGGGACGCGGGGGTGGACCGGGTGATCGGAGCATTATGAGTGAGTAAGAAAAAAAATTTAAAAAAATTTTTTGGCGCGGGGGTGGGGGGTGGGGTGGGCGTGGGGTGGGGGTGGTGTGGCGTGGGGGTAGATGGGTGGAGTGCTGGGGGTTGTGGGTAATTTTTTATTTTTTTATCTTTTTTTCCTAATTTTTCGATTTTTAAAATATTTTTAATTAATTTTTACAATTTTTTAGAATTTTTAAATTTCTTTTAAATCACTTTATTCAAAAATACAATTTTATTTTTTTAATTAAAAAAGGGTCGCCATGTGTCAACTTATGATTGGTCTGAGAAAGTCAAAGGTCGGACAACGGTTGGTCAACGGTTGGTCAACGGTCGCCTGGCTACAAGTGAGACATTTCGGCAAAAGAGTTTTTGTTAAGTGAGTTTCATCAACGTTAGGCTGCTAACTGAGTAATGGGCCAAACCTTAGGCTAATAAGTGAGATTTTCTCCAAAAAAACTCCAAAACAGCATCCGTAACATCAGAGCCAACAATAGGCCAAGCATTAGTAAAGAAAAGCGAGGTATATCCATCAGGGCCAGGGGATTTATCATTCCCAATTGAGAACAAAGCCCTTTTAATTTCATCCGGCTGAACAGGCAAAATCAATTGATCAGCAGCATGCTGATCAATACTAGGACCAAGCTCAAGAATACTTGAGTCAACAGGAAGATGGGACTCACTTTCACCCAAAAGGTTCTTATAGAACCTCAGAAATTCATCAGCGATACCGTTAGGATGAGTAACAAACGAACCATCATCTCTTTCAACAGAAAGAATTCTACCCTTTGCCCGACTCCTTTTCACCCAAGAATAGAAAAACTTGGTACTGCGATCAGCCAAACGTGTGAATAACCCCTTAGCCTGCTGAGAGTAAAACGCATTCTCCCATTTCAACAGTTGCCTGGTGTAGCAAACATGATTTCTTAGTGACTCCAAAAGATGGACATTGTCATGATCAGTTTGAAACTGCACATGTAAGCCCTCCAAGATACCCTTAGCTCTAGTCACTCTTTCAGAAATATGTGAGAAATCCCTTTCATTGAGCCTCTTAAGACAGCCTTTAAGCACCGTCAGTTTCCTGCATAATGTAAACATTTTCCTGCCATAGCAAGGTGTCTCCTAAGCCTCCTGCACAATTCTCATAAAGTCTGGATGACTAGCCCACATATTAAGGAGTTTAAAATTGACCTTCGTTCTAGGAACCAAAAGGTCCAGATACACAATACCAGGAGAGTGGTCTGAAACACAACCAGCAGTAGGAAAATGCACCTTAGAAGAAGAGAAAACATCCAACCAGGCTCCATTCACCAAGACCCTATCAAGTCGAGATTTGATGCAACCATTTGACCAAGTATATTTACATCCCGAATAAGGCATATCAACCATATTGCACCTCAAACAGAATTGAAGAGGATCCCTTAGCTCAAGAGAAGCCACCTCCCTACCATTAACCCTCTCATCATCTGCAAAGACAGAATTAAAGTCCCCTAGGATCGCCCAAGACATAGAGACACTATGACTACACTGCTCAAGATAATTCCACATGTTCCTTCTTGCAATCATACAATTATGCCCATAAATAAAGGACAGAATAACATTCTTTCCATCAGCCAAAGAGGTGATCTGACAGTTAATGACTTGCTCTTGTACTCCCAACCCAGAAACCTGCACAGAAGCAGGATTCCAAAAAACCAAAATCCTACTGCCTGTATGTACATCAAAATTATTAATAAATCTCCAGCCAATGAACACATTTTTAACCAAGTAAAGAAAATTTTTGTGAATGAGCTTAGTTTCATGCAGACCAATGACATCGATATTGTTCTTCAAAACAAATTGTAACACTTCCCTTTGTTTCTGGGGGGAAGCTAGGCCCCTAGTATTCCAGAATGCGAAAATCATTGAGGACATATTGGAGAAGAAATCTTATCCTTAAACTTAGAAGGGTGATCCTTCAATGCGTTAGACAATTTGCGCCGTTCTTTCTTTGAAATATCTTTAATAAATTCTTCAGCCTGTTGAACTTCTTTGTCAATCAGATCCTCAGTGAGCTGAAGGTCGCGATCTTCCTTCTACAAATGCTCCAGAGGAAGTGCATCGATTTCAGAAGACTCCTCACCACCTATTCCTTTGAACGCATGCGTTAAGAAAGCTTCAATATTCTCCTGAGAGTGGACTTGGGAATAAACATCAGCCTGCTTGGAGCCAGGAGGCAGAGTCTGTGCCTCCATAATAGCAGCAACAGGTGCCAGACAACCACCATCATCCTTATTCTGAGTCTTTCGCAAAAGACCAGCAGATTTCCCCGAGGACCTTATTTTGGAAGACTCTCTCCTGAGCTTTTCATCCTTCAAGAACAAGGGATGACCTTTTGCAGTGTGCCCAATTCTACCACATGTGCTACAGAACATTGGAACCTTCTCGAATTGAATCTCCTGCTGAAGAACACGATCCGGAAGAGTGATGTCAATAGATTTTGGCAGTTCCTTCGACACATCAACCTCAATCAGGAGCCTAGCATAATTAAAAGTACCTCTCCTGGCTGTGATTTTATCCGTACTGATTGGAGTTCCCAGATAGGAACCAATCATGCTTAAGAACTTTTCTTTCCAAAGAATCAAAGGCAGGTTCACCAACCTCACCCAAATAGGGACCACGTGCATGTCCTCATGCCCAAAAGAGAAATACTTGGGCATTCTTTTAAGCATAAGAGGTTTACCATTGATAAAATAGGGACCATCCATCAAGATATCAAGCATTTCTTTAATATTTTCAAACTTTAAAATAATCCATCCAGAGTCATGCAGCTGAAGTTTATGCTTAGCCTTCCACTGCTTCGTGACTTGCTTCAAGTGACCAAGACCAGGAAAGGTGCCTCCTACACAACCAATCAGACAAAATTCCCATTCCTTTTCCTCCTCAAAGTCAGCATCAACAAAAGTGAGTCCATCCAAAAAGATATCCATTTTGGAGAGCTTAAGACCATCCTTATGGTTATCCTTGAAAAAGGAGGTCTAAGGGGCTCTTGCATGCATCACATCCTGCATCGAAGCAAGCTTCATAGTATGTTGGACCCTCTGCTCCAACCCATCATCAGCATTTAAAGGACAAACGCCCTCCAGATCCTTCCAACTCTCATTACCTACTCCAACCCCAGATCTACTCATCTCACCAGGCACAGAAGCCTCAACATGCACCTCATCCTCCAATCTTTCAAAAAATCTTCCGTCTTTCCTCAAAAGATTCTCATATGACCCATCAGGCCGAAAACAGCCAACCCCAAGCTCATTGCCAAGGATAACATCATCAACATCATCAGATCTGTTCAGATCTACTTTTTTCTGGTTCATCCCTTCTTTTTTCTTAGACGTTCCACCTCGCCTAACATTCTGAGGAGAAACCAAATCCTCTTCCAAAATACAAAAAGGACCAGAGCAGTATCCCTGGACCACTTTATTCTCTTTATTGCAACTCATCATGCGAAATAAATGCAGAAACAAGCTCGGAAAAAAAAGAAAAAGCTTGAAGAAAGGGAGAAGATGAGTTAAAACCCAGAGAGCGTCTCCCTCTACTTTCTCTCACATCTTTCTTTGTTAGCTCACTTTCTCTTATCAATAATAAAATGTAAACTTATGTTTTGCAACATCCTAAAACAATAATATAAACATATAAAATAAAAAAAGAAAGTCGTACTACCATTATCCTAAAAAGATGGATAGATACCGGCGAAAATCTGATTGATCATGAAAAACGAGTGCATTAAAGACACAGAATTATTTCTTTGATCTTTTCTTCTGTTTTTTAAACTTACATTGGTTTAATCAATGGTCTATCATCTTTCAAACCTATATTTTCAACATGATGGAGTGTATGGTTTGTCAAACTCAGTGTATGTTGCTACTCTATTTTTAACAACAAAAACTCTTTACAACAATAACAACCATATCTAATATATTCCGACGACAGCAAAAGCTATTGTTAGGTTCTGTAGAGGATGAGAGGCAGACAAATAATATATCCATCTCAAGAGTAGAGGGTTTGACTCCACTAAAACCATGACTCTATATGTATTAAGATCAAACACTCTTTATCATCTTTAAATGTCTTGCTTCACGCAGCAGTTAGCATCATGTGCCACATAGTGTCTCTACAAGAAATTGACTTTCGTGCCCCCAGGGGCATAGTCCAGTGGTAAGTGGCAAAGGTGATTGGGGCTAAAACCCCGACGTCCCGAGTTCGAGTCCGTGTGGAGACAATCCTTGTTGAAATATTACAAGGGTTGCTTCTGGGCTGGCTGAGTCTCGTGTGTCCTCTCCCTTTGCAGGGCTGCCGGTGGAGCACATCCCTTGATTTACATCCCACCTGGCTAAGGGGCCTCTGGTACAGGTGGGGGAAGAACCCACTCCCTCATCAAAGAAATTGACTTTCGTGTATAAATAC
Organism: Eustoma russellianum; assembly: GCA_036186865.1. Classification (NCBI taxonomy): domain Eukaryota; kingdom Viridiplantae; phylum Streptophyta; class Magnoliopsida; order Gentianales; family Gentianaceae; genus Eustoma; species Eustoma russellianum. The sequence continues at coordinate 5,988,313 of AP025046.1, forward strand.
TCTCATGTGGACAAGAATAAAGGAGGCAAAAAAACACAAAAAGAGTGTTAGGTCCCTTAAAACACACTAGAAGGGGGGTTGAATAGTGTGTTCACCAAGTATGGATATTTTCTGGATATTTTTCATTTTAGAGTGCAACCAATACTTGGAAGTGTTCTTTAGAAGGAATAAAGACTTGCAAGAAAGTAAAGAACACAAAGATGTATAGAGGTTCAAGTCAAATGACTCTACTCCTCTACCTTCTTGATTTTTCACAAGAAGGATTTTGAAAAAGGGATTGTTATTTCTATGGGAGAAACAACAATCAAAAATAAAATCCAACAAAATGAAGACTAGGCAACACGCCTAGACCACAACCGAGAATTCTAACCCTTTGAAGTCTAGCCTCCAAAGATCTTCTTTGCCCTCAAAGAAATTTTGTAGGGAGAATAGTGCACCACAACACTATCAACTATCCCTTCAAAGTCTAGAAAACTCAAACAAGAAGCACCCTTGCTCCTTGACCAACAATCTACACAATCTCTCACAATCTTTACTCACCAAGAAGAAGACTCTTCTTCTTCTTACAATAATCACTCTCAACATTAAAGTAAAAATATACAAAGTTCACAACTATCTTGAGAGCTTGAGCTTTAAGGGAAAACTTGAGAGCATGAGATGTAGAAAGTTGGAGAAGAAAAGAAGAAAACCCTTGTTTTTATCAATCTTCAGATTTCTTCCCGTTTAAAAACCCTTGCAGAGCCAATAATGGGTTTTGGCATCTTGTGTTGTTATGTCCTCATCATTGGAGATCTCCCTTTGTCAGGTAGCAACACTTATGGAGAGATTTCAAAAAGAAAGACAAGAAGGGAAACCTGACATCTTCAGATTTGAGGAAATAGCACTAAAAGAGGAGGGTACAAAGAGTCAACTGATGTTAGAAAGTGAAGCAAAAGACCTTTGTAACGTTGGTCACATGAAGCACCTAATGTGTTTAATGAACAGGCGTTCGATGTGACATGGAGCGCTTAATGTGAAAATGAACAGGCGTTCCAAGTCACATTAAGCGCCTTATGTGGGCAGCTGAAGGCGTTCGAAGTTATATGAAGCGCCTAATGACACCCTTCATGCTTGTTCGAACTAATTCTGACATTTTTCAGAAAGTACTTGGTGTACGTGCCCATTCTGGGGGGAAAAGTACTTTTGACTTGGTGGTACACATGAAGCGCCTAATGCAGGAGTTCAAAATGTACTGCCTTTTTCCCAGAACACATGAAACGCCTAATGTAGGCGTTCGAAGTGTTCAGCTTCCATACACTTCACATGAAGCGCCTAATGTAGGCGTTCGAAGTGTACGCACATCCAGACACTTCACATGAAGCGCCTAATGTAGGCGTTCGAAGTGTACTGGATTCCACCAAGGCACATGAAGCGCTTAATGTAAGCGTTCGAAGTATGCTGACTTCCAACCACATCACATAAGGCGCCTAATCCACTGTTTGAAGTACAAACTTGTGCAAATCATCAAAACTTAAAATTTGTTTTAACAAAGAGTACACACAAACATAGATATATATGTGTGTATATATGCATATATTTATGGACAAAAAATTTCACCAGCCACTAACTATTTTTAAGAACATTTTCATCATTCATCAACAAGTAGCATAAAAGTAACTACACTTCCATAGTTTGCACTGATAATTAGCCAGATTTTAGAGTCATTTATATTGTAAACAGTTGCCTAAATTTCTTTTGTTTTCTTTACGTATTTAAAAAAATTAATGACCAAAATATAAAAAAAAACTTAATATTTGTCTAAGAATACTTCAATAGATGTTGAAATTATTTCCTCTATATCCTAACTTGTACTAACTAATATGCTACAGCCTACATGTCCAGAGGACATGACTCAATGTTTCCGGTGGCGGAGGTTCGAAAGAATGTCAAAAGTTCGATTCTTGTCCTAAGCAAAATTTCGAGTCTCTTTCCAGGTAAGCGCATTGTATTGGAGTCCAAACTCTGTCATAACGAGTCTTAGACACCTGACTTACATTCCTATCGCGCTGTGGGACAGATTGATAGGGGTCCGGTTGGTATCTAATGTCATAAACTAATATGCTACAGTAGAAAATCCTAGGAAAGAACATATTTCGAAAACAAAAGGACGAAACTGTGTCCCAATTAATCAAGGCATTCTGAAGAAGTCAGTGCGAAAAAAGTAAAATCCTAAAGAAATATGGTTCTGTTATTTATGTTCTCAAGAAGGCTTTCTGCTTCCCATATTTTATGTCCTCCAGCCACTAAAGTTTTTGTGACATTTCTCTTTCGGCAGGGAGAAGCCACCTGTGTCTGGGGTGGTTGCGTCGCTGAACATGAATAAATTCGGGCATGCTCTTCTGTCTTCTCCTTTGGGCTAGGGTTTATGGGTAGCTAAACCTTTTTCAGTGTCCAATCAATTTTTACCCAACCCCTACCACCCTCACAACCCTTTTCTAGATAACATCCCAAGCTGTTTAATGTGTTATAGACTTAGCTGTATAAACTCAGAACCCCCCCCCCCTCTCCCACTTTATTTCTTTCTTCAGAATATATATATATATATATATATATATATATATATATATATATATATATATATATATATATAAACAATCCTAATTAAAAGTTTGAATTCCATTCATACAATGTGATTAAGGTGTATGTGACACCCTAATAAAGGTGATTTTATGGATACATTGTCGTAACGATGTGTAGAACACGATTATTGATAGTGACAAAGTTACCGTCTTCTCATGCAAATTTCAAACTTGATATGTTCATTCATACACCATCTACACGGTAGGTATGATATTGCAATGACGATGTACGCGACACCATTAAGACCGGTGGTATATCCATTCATATATCGTCTACAATGTGTGTATGACACCGTGATGACGATGTACACGACACCGTTAAGATGATATATATCATAAGATTACCAAAATACTAAATATACTAAAGTAGACAACACCGTTAAATGTAAAGATGTTTGCTTTTTTTTTAAAAAAAAATGAAAAGGAATGAAGAAATAGGTTACATTTGAATAACATAAGATAAGCTTAAATGAATCAATTTTTGCTTCATTTGTCTTTTTTTTTTTTTTGGCCTTGAGTTGTTTCATGAATTCGTTGCTTCGTATGCCAGATTTAACTTTATTTTCATTGTATTTTCTCATCAATTTTTCATAGGCCTTGATCTTAGAAGTCGCACGAAAGCTTAGTCTCTTGCTCTTGTGTATTTCAATGATCCTTTGATCGTGTGCTTTTCTAGGTCTTTCTTTGGCTAAAAGTTATCACTAGAGTAAATTAATTGGATCTTAAAGTTGTGACACTTCAACTAGATGTTATCGTCGTATTCTCATTATCTGAATGGCGGGTTGGGATCTCTTCATCCCCACTTTCCTCACCCTTTTTGTGACCACGCGACATGTGGCAGCAAAGAGGAGTGGTGAGGCTAGATAAGGGTCACCTGCATCTAGCCTCACCACCCCTCCTTGCTGCCACGTGTCGCGTGGTCACGTATCACCGCATCCTCTTGCGGTGAGGGGATCCTATCCCCTGAATGGCATACTCTAATACCTTGTCATTTAATTTGTCATTTTTTTTCGCGGAGATCTTCGTTCACTTGTTCAAGACAAGCAAAAGGATTTTAGTCCAAATTTTGCCATTACTTGATGAAAGAAAGTAAATGTACATTAATAATGTATGTTAATATTATTGGAGGATGAAAAGTGAAATGCTAAAAATATATACTTGATTCTCTTAGTAGATTTTACCAGACAATTATATTGACTGAAAAATTATCACATGTCTAAAAAGTCAAGTTGCACTGTGTAGTTATTGATGCATTATGAGTCATCGAGAAACAATCTCCGTGTGTTTCTAACACATGGTTATAGTTGCGTACATTCGACCCCTCATATCCCGTTATAAGTGGGAACCTCTAAGTCAATGAAGTAATGTTGTTGTTGTAGTAATGCATTTAGTATTTCCGCATGTACTAAATTCGAAATATGAATTTTCAATCGTACACCATGATCCCCAGTGTATAATGGGTTGGGATCCCCTAACCCCTACTTTCTTCGTCTCCTTTGTGACCGCTCGACACGTGGCAGCAAGGGGGTGGTGAGGCTAGATGAGGGTCACCCGCATCTAGCCTCACCACCCCTCCTTGCTATCACATGTCGCACGGTCACCCGTCACTGTACCACCTTTGCGATGACGGGATCCTATCCCGTGTATAATGTAGTATATTACGGTATTGAGTTTGTGGACATATTGCATTTAACATTTTTCACAAACACTGTCACGACAACGTTGATGTCACCGTGATATGTAATGTATCTGGCACCTTAAAAGCTACTCTCAATGTAAATGCACCTCAAATACTCAAATGCATTCGACCTACTTCTATCAACCACCAACCATTGGATAAAAATTTATAAATTTATGTGGTTTATAGAGCACTGTCATTCCGGTGACTAGTCATGAAGAAACGTATATTTGATTCATAAATAAACTGTTTACAACATACACGTATGTATAGATGGCCTCTTAACAAACTACTCCTACAATAAAGAGATAAGAGATAGGAATGAAATATATCCTAACTACAAGTCTATCTACAACAATATGTGGCTTAACATACACACGCGCCTTACAACCCGCCCTCAATCACAAACCACAAGCCAGGTATGAACATCTGGACTTAGATGAGGGGAAATATTAAGTGGCCAACCATGGACCAGGCAAGGGGTGAGTCCACATTTTTAAACATGCTCTGATACCATCTTGAAACTTGGGCTTACATGAGGTGAGACTCATATCCACTCAAAACCTTAAGGCAATAGGTGGTGGAACCTCATCCTCATATAAGCCATGGATTTTTTCTCAAATTAGCCAATGTGGGATTCTCAACGCCCGCCCTCACATGGCAACGTGGCTTGACATACACACGCGTCTTACAACCCGCCCTCAATCACAAACCACAAGCCAGGTATGAACATTCCCTCAATCACAAACCACAAGCCAGGTATGAACATCTGGACTTAGGTGATGGGAAATATTAAGTGGCCAACCATGGACCAGGCAAGGGGTGAGTCCATATTTTTAAACATGTCTGATACCATCTTGAAACTTGGGCTTACATGAGGTGAGACCCATATCCACTCAAAACCTTAAGGCAATAGGTGGTGGAACCTTATCATCATATAAGCCATGCATTTTTTCTTAAATTAGCCTATGTGAGATTCTCAACAAGTCAATCTCCTTGTGGTTAAATTTTCAAACCATTTAATATCATTACCCTCAAACGGTGTGAAAGTCACTAACTTCATGTGTCCTTTTGTTTATCACGTTGTACATATCTAATGCATAATCACGATTTACACCGTGTTACATTCTACATGAATCACAACAAACTATGTGTTGTTAGTGATCAAAGGTATTTTTGAAAAAGAAAAAAAGAAAAAAACTTGTAACACAACAAAAATTAATTTCACCATCTGGACTCGGAACAAATTCGTTCTAACATTATGTTGACACAATTTTTCAATTAAAAATGAAAAAAAAAAGTGTTGCCCGTTATCATTTAGCCCATCATTAGACCGTAGGAGAAATCACCCGTTAAGTAGGAAAAGCCTTTCATGAGCCCAACATCCAAAAAGGAAAAAGATTTTGAATTTGTCCTGCGAAATTGTGGAGCTATTTTTAGAGAAAATTGCCCCCAATTACTCAGATAACTATACTAATCTTAGAGTTAATCAGTAATTTTATCGTGATCATGGAGCAACTAGTGACCTAATAAAATGATGACAAATAAGTTTTATCTACATGCAAGCAAGTGGGTGATTGGCCAAAACAAAGAGCCCATAAATATTCTACCCATTTCATTGGTTATAGATCAACTAATCATACTTACTCATTGAACATTTTAAAATGTGTGATATAAGTGAACCAAAAAACGGTAAACAAAAAAACAGTGCCACCAGATAAATTTTGACTAGAAAGCTTGATTGTTTTGTTATATACTCTTTTTGTTGTAGTGATCACCGTATTTCGAAGAATGGTGTACAATTTGTTGTTAGATAGTAAATTTAGTTCATGAAATCAAATAAAGGAGGAGAAGAAAACCGTTTCCATTAATTAAAAAAAAAAAGAGGTTATTAGATTGATAATTAAAAAATAAAAACTAAAAGAGATTAGGGTACAAGGAATCATACAAATCTTCTTGTTCTTTTTTCTTTTTTCATCCGAAACTTGCCCATGTAATTCCTTTTTTTTTTTCCTTTTTTTCTTTCTTTCTTTTTTTTTTTTTTTTTTTGCGGGATTATGAGTTTGTTCACACCTTCAAAGAAGGAGAGGGCAGGGGACTGTGTTGTGTGGTCACCAACAGTAACGGTGGTCAAGGAGAGGGGAGGGGACTAATATACCCTATACTAGCACTTGAAATTTCTCATCAACATCTAAGGCTATCTCCAATGGAAGCACCAAATCACCTATTTGGTGCAAAATACCTCTCCAACCATGCACCAAATCATGCACCAATTTGGTGAAAATGAATAGTGTTGCACCAAATAGGTGCAACACTATTCATTGCACCAATTCACTATTCATCCTCCACATCATCATTTTAATCATATTAATTTAATTTTAATTTCGTTAAAATAATTTTAATTTCGTTAATTTCGTTATAAAATTTTAATTTTATTTTTAAGAAAAAATTATATAACAAAAAATTAAAAATAAAATAAGATTCATAACTAATATTTAAAACAAAGTTACATTAGTAAATAAGATCCAATACGTTAAGATTTTTATAAATTTTTAATTCATCATCTTACATTAAATTTATATGAATGTTAAATTTATGTTAAATTATTTATAATAATGAATTAAAAATAGAATGATAGAAGAATCTTTAAGGAATATTCTTATTTGGTGCTGGATTTGGTGTTTGTGATTGGAGTACTTTTTACTGTTTATTGCACCAAATAGGTGATTTGGTGCAAAATTTGGTGTTTGTGGTTGGAGGTGGCCTAACTGATCTAACAATCCATGGGCAAATTATTTGATACGGCAAAATAGTCTATGTATACAAATACATTATGTATAGCAGTAAAAAGAATCAATAAGGAGTCAACATAGATGTGAAAACCATAGTTGCGTACATCCGCTCCTGTACCCTGCCATAGGCGGGAGCCTCTAAGACAATGAGGTAATGTTGCTATTGTTGTATAGATGTGAAAATCAGCATACAAAAATAAGTTATCTCTATGTGAAGGGTACGTACCCAGAACCCAGATAATATGGGGGGAGAGATCAGAAAATCAAAGGAACCTTTAAGAAACAACAACAACACTATCATCTAGACTGCGGTAAAAGACTTGAAGATTTCATTACACTCGGTTGTAGCCCATTGATTTACTGAATAACCGGCGTATGTAGACGGCTTGAAGTCCGCTTACAAGAGCCAGTAATACATACTCCCCAATGGTGTAAAAGATGACGCGCTTTCGTGTACTCTCGTTTGCTGCATTAGGATTGGCACGTAAAAGCACACATCCATTAGCCACAGACAAAAAAATTTGTTCTACAGCTCATGAGAAAGGCAAAAGGACAAGAAGAAAACGTGGATTTGACAAAGAAGACACACTCAGCATCTATTCTAACGAAATCAACAATGCCTAAATCGATGGATCAGGTGAAACTGACTGAACATGTAAGAATCAAAAACCAAATCTTAAATCTTGCAGACACCCTTTGAGTCGGTTTAAATTTTCCAATAGCCACTTAGATACCAACAATTCCAATGAACAGAGACATACACATTCCTTCTACATTTAACATGTCAAATCTGTAGTTAGATGTCGTTGACAAAGCCCACAGCAGCTCTAAGAAGAAAAGTTCATCACAAAGCTCTAATACTATTAGGGTATGCACTGCATCTTGAAATTTGCTAGAAGTCAAAGCTATCTATCAATCAAAAACCACTTTTTTCATGGTAATTAACCAAAAGCAAAGTGAATGTAGCTTCCTACTGAAAATTTCTGGATGGATTTTCTTTCATACATGTATAGTGTATTTTTAACACCTCGGATCATTTTTTAATCCCTGGATCTTAAAGCATGTGCTTACATCACAGCCATCTCTATTGCATCTAAGTGCTAGAAAAACATTAGGGAGATTATCCAAGCTATACAAAGAGAAAATATTTATTATACACAGCATCTAAGCATAGACTAGCAACCAAGTACAGTGAGCAAAAAGAAAAGGGCCTTACTATGGCGATGGCGAGCATCACGTGCTTTCAAGTATTTCTGCTCTAAAACGACAGATTCTAGAGACTCCTTCAACTCTGCAAGTTTGACATTTATGGGGTCCAAATGCTCTACAAGAAACAAAGCACAATCAAAACACAATAGAAGACAGAACCTCTATATAGCATTCCAAACTTCTTTAGAGATCAGACTTAAAAGTTTACAGAAGCAATATAAACAAATGTTAGTTTTATAGACTACTTGATTTCAAGTCACCAACGTTCCCAAAATGAGCAGTACATACCATCTTTTGCAAGGTCATGTTCAGTAGGAATATGACCAACATGTATGGAGAATGAGACTGTTTCAGGCGTCGACTCAGGGTTGTGAAAGCAAAATTTGTACATCCCACTTTTCGGGGCTTTAAATTCAAATTTGTCTCCTGATGTTCCCTTCAAAGAGCTTACTATATTGTCTCCAGGGGAAGTCACCTGCAAGAGAACCAAATAAAAGTTTGGAAAAAGAATTACTGCATTATCCTTTTATGTCGTAGAAGTCAGCATTCATGTAATAAATATAAAAAATGTGGTACATGCAACTCATGTATAATATAACTCCTTACAAGTTCCAGTAAAGTCCATTGTGCCTTTGACATTGCCTACAATACTTAAGACAAGTGTGCACTTCAAGTCATGCCTCTAATCTTAAACTATTAAACACTTTGACCTGCATAGTAAGAAATTTATTTTGGAGGTCTCCAATTACTCATGTGCAAAAGAAATTCCCTAACTAAATTAATTTATTCCAGTTGTTAGCCAGCGGAACAAAAAACATATATATAAACCATATAAATTGAGTTCTATAATATTGCCGAGCTCTATTCGACTGGTCCTGTTGTCAACTTAGACTGACGATCTGAGCAGAAAGAGAGTATCTTGGCCAAAAGAAGGGCAAGTTTGAGGAAAGTTCCTGACATTATTGCACTCAATCAGTTCCCTCAGATCTTCCCAGACGCGGTCTATGAGGAAACGGTTTCCTACGGCAAGGTATCTTAAACCAACAGTAAAGACAATGTTTCTGTGTGTGAGTTAGACTCACCCTTGTGTTGCATTCTATTTGGTGCATCAAGAGTACTCCTGGCAAACATAGACATCGTTGAGCCATTCCATTAGTCGAGGGAAATGACCTGATAAAGTGGTGGAAAAAAGTGTGCTCTCCCGTATAAGTCTATGTTTACGCTTTTAATTTTATCATACAAAGAGTGACTTGATCAAAGCAGCTCATAATCCTGCTGGCATTACATAAGTGGAACACCAGGACACGACTGCACTAGAAGGAACAACTACAACCAATGTTTATTGGACATCAAGGCCACTTAAGGAGACTGAATTTACAAACAGACGTCCACAATGGATAACCAGAAATCTTGATATTAACAATAATCCACTATACTCACAGAAATGAAAAGACATTACATACTTAACATACTTACATTATCACGCATCTTGAGCTGCCCCATAGAACAAAACTATAACGTCCTTTTTCCAAACCCCAATTATAAATTGACCAGAATAACAACTAAATAGTCAGCTCCTTTTCTTCTTATATAGAGTAAACCCTTGTCCTCCTCGAGGCAAATTAGCATAAAATCGCCTAAGAGTTAAAAATAGAATTCCACAATGCAAGACCGAATTCAAATCGAAACTTCAATACAAAAAAGTTCCATTAATTATAAAACCTAAATAGAACAAAAAAAAACATGGCAGAAAATAGAGCAGTACCTTGAAATCGATGCCGGGGTGATCGTTGCCCCAGAAGAGCTCATGATCGACGACAACAAAGTTACCGGAAACAGTATCCCCTTCATAAATCACATACTCGTAAACACATTCGTCTTTGTTTACCGTCAACGAAAGGGCCGACACGACTGAAAATTCTCCGACGAGGCTGAAAAGCAAGAGCACGAGAAAACTGCAGACCGGCATCCACCTAACACATGCTCTTCTCTCCGCCATTCTTCGATCAGTGGAGGATTTACCTATCAATTGGAGTATCTCTGACTAAATCTCAGTGTTCAGTTTCTTCTCTCGGAATAAATTGGGGCCGCCGCGAGCAGTCATTTCTATGACGGCGGCCCGCCTTTTCTGAAGTAATAAAAATTTAGTTTTAGAAAAGGCTTATCCAATCTGGACAAGAAATGCAAACTCTCATCCAAATTTATATTAAAATTTATAGATTACTCATATTCGAACATATGAGATATATAGATTTGAAGATTACTTAGGTTTCGAACATAAGACTTTAATAATCGAAGTGTACGAGTTTTATTATCTGACCTAATCTTTACTGGCTAATACATAAGTCTCGTCGAAATTTATAGTAAAATTTATAGATTACTTAGGATTCAATCCTACGAGATTTATCGTAAGATTTGAAAACTTGAAATTTGAACCTAAATTATTAAAAGCCGAAATATACGAATTTTACCATTTGAACCAACATTTGGTTGGCTAACGGTAACCCCAATTTTATTTTTCTAGCCGAAAAATCAAATATCTAGTATTTGTTTTGATTATTTAGCTGCATTTGTCTCCCTCACTCAATGAAAATACAAAGCTAGACACAATTACTAATCTATTAAAAATATATTTTCACTTTAATTAAATATTTGTGAACCATATGTAAAAACAATGCACGTATAAGAAAATAATGTCTCAAAGAGTAAAAATAAAAATTTAACATAGTTTTAGTGGATATACCATACATTAAATAATCTTTTGACGGGTAAATCCGTGCTTGAAGATTGTCAGGTGCTACTACGTGTTTGGTCATGCTTATGCATAGATGCTAAGTGACGCCACATATCATATTGTATGACAATATTACTTACGTAGAGTGATTCTCATCTTAATTTTTAATCACATGGCACCATCCCCTGCTGTCACGTGACAGGAGGTCGCGAAGGGTGTGAGGCATTTGGCGGTACTAGATCCCGCCTGTGTTTTCAGTGCCAAACACTAAATGTTAAGCAGGTAAATTACGACACATATCAAGTTAAGTTTTATGTAATCAAAATTTTCTGATTATACACTCTGTCTCAATACCAAATTTGGACGCGCCAAGTGATTTATATGGACGGAACTATTACATCTGAACAATATTTTTTTTCTCGTAATACAATTGCGTCCACTAGTTATAGGACACGTAATGGTGCTTTGGGACATAAATCACAATTGCAGAATATGCCAGAAGCATCTAACTACGTTTTTTTTCCGGATGAGATCTTAGGAGGTTAAAAGTGGGGCTAAAAGTAAGACCTCTAACCATGCGTCGTCACATGTAAAAAATAATTTTTTAAAAAAAAATTGCAATACCCCCTTGCTTTTGTACACATGGCGACGCATGATTGGAGGCTTCACTTTTAACCTCATTTTTAGCCTCTTAGGATCTCATCCGGTTTTTTCCTCCCACAGTTTAGACATGAAAAGACTCATCACTGGAAATGTAAGAAGGAAGAAAATTTGTGTTCTGCTGATTGTACTAACAGCTGACGGATATAGGAGAGTGGACAGCATAATGGAAGTTCCAGAAGCTGTATTTCTACAGCATAATGGTGCTTTGGCGACACGTGGCAGTAGAGGTGGATGGTGAAGTTAGATGCGGGTCACTCATCTAGCCTCACCATATACTCCTGCTGTCACGTGTCGTACGATGACGTATGAGATGAAGAGAAAGTGGGTGAGATGATCTAATACCATGTATGAAAACCATTCTCCTAAATGATTGATACCAAAGTACCAGAAATGGCCAACACCACAGTACTTGAAATTAGACCGAAGCATCTAGAACAAACGACAAACTCGGCCTCTAAGTCCTCGTACACTGTTCACTCTCTCATGGCCACAGGATTCCACTCACTTTTTCTTTCACGGAACTAAATGCAGCCACGTGACTTCATGAACTTTTCTCACTACGTGGATCCTAAATTAACCATCAACCTTGTCCCACTCTTTTCTTTTTCTTCGTTCTCTTTTTTAACTTTACCTATTATTGAAACTTACACGGATTTAATATGTAGAAAGACACATCAATTTTGTTTGTGACGGAAACAAAAACACATCATTAAGTTTTGTTGAGAATATTGTCTCAAATTGACCAATTTAAGTAAAAATACATGGGTTACATAAGAATGATGTATCACCAACTATTGCTTTAAGATTTTGAGTGGATATAGGTCTCACCTCATGTAAACCCGAGTTTCAATATGGTACCAAAGCCAGTTTAATTAAGATGTAGACCCACACCTTGCCTCACCCATGGTTGGCCATTTATTGTCTTCCCTCATTCAAGTCCAGATGTTCATGTCTGACTTGTAGTTTTGATTGATGGCGGATTCTAAGGCTCGTGTGTATGTCAAGCCACGTTGCTTCGTGAGGGCGGGTGTTAAGAATATCGTCTCACATTGGCCAATTTAAAAAAAAAATACATGGGTTATATGAGAATAAGATACCATCATCCATTGCATTAAGGTTTTGAATAGATATAGACCGTACCTCATGTAAGCCCGAGTTTCAACAAATTTAGCTAAAACAACATTTGTAACATTCCATGTCCACGTCAAACAAAAAAAAATAACATGGTATAAATATAAGTTTAAATACTGCATATCAAACTGACTTAATTTCTTTTGAGCTAACAAACAACTGAAAGTTGATATTTATAGCGCCTGACGAGTATGAATAAATCTGCTTACTTAGGGTCGTCCGGCCAAAGTAAAAGATGAATCTAAAGTGGTGATGTCTCTAGACCTAAATAAACACCGTACTTGAAATCTTAAACAATTGCAAATCATTACAATTATGTATGAGAGCGGACTACTAAAAGATATAACATCGACATGTCACATTAGAAAACGTGAAAAGAATAGGATAACATACAAGTATGTATCAACTCAGGTAACTACTTTAGATCTGTAAAAACAAAATCGGAAAATTAAACATTTAGTGTTATAAAATAGTAGCATTGCAAGAATCATAAGGGTAAATATGAATCACTAGCATCGGCAAGCTAAGTAAAAGGTAAATCTGAGCAATGATATTGATAGACCTGAATATGTATCAACCGTAGAATTTTGGACTAATCTAGAATATTATAATATTGCATTTCGTCTCTTTTAATTTAGAAGATCATTATCGTATGCAAAAAGTTATATCTTAAATATGAGGGGTTCTATCATCTCATTTTCAAAGAGTATCGTAAATGTGTAAAACAGTCGATTCAGCAGCGTCATAGCTGAGAGACATTGTCTCAAAACTTGTCCGTTAAACTAACGACATCATTCTAACTTTTACATTACGGTTGTCAAGATTTATTGAGCATAATTTTTATCTGAATAGCAGTTAAGCTACGCTCGGAACTTCTTGTACTTCTTATTATAGTAATACCTTGAGAAGGAATTGATTAACGACAATAACATGACTCAAATTGTGTATATTTAAAATGGCAAATCAGAAATGTTACTAATAAACATCAAAAGAAGCAACAGTTGGCCTAGAATAAGGTAGAGGAGCTGAAATTCTAGACGACACTGGAAGTACTAAGAACTGTAGACGAAAAACCATCGATTCATGGCAAACTTTTATATGCAACCATTACCAATAGATACAGCTTTTCATAGAATTGTTTCACTTACGTTTTCAAATTATAGTCAACTTAATTTCAAATTATCTTTACACGATAGTCAAAATGCAGACATGCATCATTAGGATGGACATAGAAGTATGGAAAAAGATACAATGACCTATTGTAACTTTGAATTTTATTTAAGTTGTTATTAGAATACAAACTCCGTTTGTTTGAGTTTTCGACTTGTCAGTTTCAAACTGTGGTAAAAGAAGAGGGTTGCGTTAGGTAGATAACCAGTATAAAACTTTGTCTCTAAGCATGATTATGTATCAAATAAAAAACTGTCACAATATATGCTTGTCAAGTGTGTTTAGAGGAGGCCATAGAGATTCAATTTTAGAAATGTTTAGAAGACGTCGCTGAGAAGATCTTTAAATGAAGAGATTTAAATAGACATATAAGTAAAGAAAATAAGAATGATAAGGAGATGCACGATGGATTTGAATCAAAAATAAGAACGATGAAGGAATATCAATTTTTGGATTTCGCAATAACGTACAACCTTATAGTGACTTACACTTTTTTTTAAAAAAAAAATAAGAATAGATACATACTTGATTACATTCAAAAGTAATCAAATAAGTCGCAGAATGACTCTTTCATGACTCGTGGGGAGATAGAAGACTTGTAAGGATTGTAAAGTGATCCCAAAAGAAAATTTAGCAATGTAACACTGTCTTTTAGTGTTGGATATCTGTATCCGACGTAAAACATTGAGAAATCAAAGGCTCATAGAACACAAGATAAAATGGTGAAAATTGATGGAAGCTAACAAACAAAGTGTAGAAAAATATTATTAAAGCAAGAAGTCTTAAGAAATTCAAGTGGTGATGCAAGTGAAGTCTGGAAGGATATGACGGTAAAGATAAAAAATAGCAAGAAATTTACTTGGCGAGTTAAATGGTCGAGCATCTACAAACGAGGAAACTCGGTGGTGAAAAAGAAAAAAGTGCAAGATATATTTTCACGTTGTAGTAATCAAGAGAACTGGGAAAAAAATAGGCTGACAAATATAGAAGCTAAGCAGGCCATAAATGAAGCCAAATCAAAGGTGTGTGAAATTTTTTATTAGTGATTGAACACGAAAAAAGGTGAAAGGGATGTGTATAAAATTGCTAGAGTGAGAGAAACGAAGATAAGAGATTTGACTCAAATTAAATGTATTAAAGACGAAGATATCAAGATCTTACAAAAGAAAATGATGATATAAGACAGATGAAGAAGATACTTGAAAAACTTTTTAATGAACTTATATTGAGCGAGTTACATGTCTCTGAAGATGACAGAAACTTAACATGTAGCATGAGAATCCAATTGCCAGAGATAGAAGATACTTTAAAAAGTTTGAGGAATAGTAAAGCCAAGGGAAAAAAATATTATGTGACTTACAGATCTTTTTAACAAGATTGATGAATACCTGTAAGATGTCTGACCAGTGGAGGAAAAACACTTTAGTCCTCTATATAAAAAATACATAAGATTATACAAATTACAGAGAAATTAAGTTGATGAGCCACACATTGAAGTTCTTGAAGGAAGTGATTGAGAAAACAGTCCTTAACAAGACTAGTGTGTCTAAAAATTAATTTGTATTTATGTCAAAAAGGTCAAAAATGAGGGCTATTCATTTCTTCAGAAGATTAGTAGAAAGGTATGGAGACAAGAATCAAGATTTGTATATGGTTTTCATTGGCCTGAAAAAGATACATGATAAAGTCCAACGATAGATTCTTGGAGAGTGTTTGAAAAGAAATGTGTTATAATAGCATATATAGAATTATTAAAGGCATGCATGAGAATGCAATAACAAGCGTAAGGACTTGAGGATGACTAAGCCTAGAGTTTCCGATTACAGTGGGTTCACATTAAGGATCGACATTAAGTATATACGTATTTAATTTAGTTATATATGATCTCACTTGACACATTCAAGACAGAGTTCTATAGATCACGTTATTTGCAGATGACATCATGCTAGTAGATGAGACTAGTGAAGAAGTTAATGCTAAGCTATTAGTGGGATACATTAGAGGAAACGTGTTTCAAATTGAGTCAAAAAAGACAATATATAAAATTTAATTTTAGCAATAAAAGAATGACCAATAGATTTACTTGAGTGAGATTTTAAGTATTTAGGATTAATACTACTGAAAATAGAGGAATCGAGTAGGATGTGAAGGATACATTTGGAGTGGTCAAAATAGAGAAGTGCATTAGGTATTCTTTTTTATGTAAAAATACATTTAAAGATTAAAGAGAAATTTTACAAGATGACAGTAAGATTTAGACGGCTGTACACTTCTAAATGTTGGAAGGTCAATTATCAGCATAGACAAATGATGTGAGTGACAATATTAAGATGTATATGTGGATATACAAGGAATGATAAAATAAAATAAAAATGAACATAGGAGGAAAAAGGTTAGGCTGACTCGTATAGAAGAAAAGATGAGATGATATAATATTTCTGAAAGAGACAATTTTAAAGGCACATATTGTGCATTAGGTACTATGAGACATAAAAGGAAGATGTATCTCCTACTACTAAAAAAGTGCAAAAAAAAAAATGGTGGATCAAAATAGAGAATCCTGTATGGACAGGAATTTGAACACAAAGACTTTTTTAGTTTAGGTGATTCGGTTCGGATTCAGATCTAGGAGGATAAGAGTGACACAAAATATGAAGCCTACAATCACGCGCAACCACGTGTACAAACTGCTTTTTTTTAAAAAAAAACATTTAAACCGCTGACAGTTTGTACACGTGGCGCGTGATTGAAGGTCTCATATTTTGTCTTACTGTTGTCCTCTCCAGACCTGAACGGTTAAGTTTGACTGTTAAAACAAACCTCATTGCCTATAATGGTTACTTGAAATGAAGGATACACAATTAACTCTTTGGAAAGACTCCTACCCCATTTATCATTTATTAGAAATCTGGGGGTTCAATTTCCATGGATGAGAGAATCCCACAACGTCCCTTGAACTATTAACGGTGGATGAGTTTCCTCCATAGCTTGCCCCAACCTTTTTTTACTTTACTCTGCATCTACTCCTATATAAACTCACTCAGCCTTCTCATTTCTTTCATCAATAACCCACTACTAGTTTGCTATTACAATTTCCTCATAACACACTTTTCAAGCATTAGCCCCTTGTAGTTTAAGTATTTCATTGATATAAAAAAAAATGGCTTCTTCAGCTGCTATGCAATCTATTCTTGGAAGCCCTTTGGCAAGCCAAAGAGTTCTGAAGCAAATGATGCCAGCCAATCATGCAACCAGGTTGCTTATTAATAGATCGGCCATGAAAGTGAAGTGCTTAGCTGAGGTAAGTTCGTGGGCTTAATAGTTTGAAGTTTTCTTCAGTTTGAATAAAATTTTGCTCTTGACGGATTAGCTATTTCTTCTTTTTTTGTTTACGCTGAGAAAATTGGTATTCATGGCAGGATGGTGACAAGGAGGCAACAACTAGCACTCCATCGCAGTCCCCCTCTACCCCTCCCCCTCCACCTCCACCAAAAGCCAAGGTTTCAATCCTCTACTAAACTATCTGCAACTTTTTTTTTTTTTTTTGCATAGTTTGAATACTTAACACTATTCTACAGCATCAGCATTATCTCATTGCGTTAGAGTCTTCCGTCTATGGCATAGTGTCAAATGTATGCAATCGTGCGTTAAAAATATACAGAAGTTGTTTTTCGATGACCCGTAATGAAAATTGCGTCAAGTTGTATCGATCGAACTGTTATGAATTTAATGAACTTAACACTATGGTATCATCATTTTCATCCGTATCCAGTATATCCCAACGACGTCAAAAGCTACCGCTAGGGTCTGGGGAGTGTAAGTGATAGGCAAACAATACATCTGGCCCAAGGGATAGAGAGTCTGCTTCCACCACCGGCTCGAACTTAACACTATGGTAAATTAATTAAAATAGGAACTTAATGAATAGTTTATTCTTGGTTACAGGTGAGTACCAAATTTGAGGATCTACTGGCCTTCAGTGGTCCAGCACCAGAGAGGATCAATGGAAGATTAGCCATGATAGGGTTTGTTGCAGCCATGGGTGTAGAATTAGCAAGAGGACAAGATCTTTTCTCTCAAATTAATGAAGGTGGGGTGGCATGGTTCCTAGGAACCAGTGTGTTGCTGTCATTGGCATCTTTGATACCTTTATTCCAAGGGGTGAGGGCAGAAGCAAGATCAAATGGATTGATGACATCTGATGCTGAGTTGTGGAATGGCAGATTTGCTATGTTAGGTTTGGTTGCCCTTGCTTTCACTGAGTACCTTAAGGGTGGTGCCCTTGTGTAGGATTCTCATATGTATGTTTTTCCACCAACTTAGGGGAACATGTGGTTTCACACCAACGTAGTAGTAAGGTTATTAAGGTACAATGTTGTTTTGCAAACGTGTATTGTAAGTGGTTATGATTTTGTATACTCCATCCATTTCTTGCTTTGAATACTCTAGTTCCATTACAATATTTTTATCAAAAAGGGTGTGAATCTGTCATGTTTATTAAATTGAAGATGTAAATTTGTAAAAGCGAAACTAGTTATAAGGAGCAAGCTACAATAAATGTCCCTTCAAAGGAGAGGACGTTCAAAAGAGAGAACGTTTACGATGTATTAGGCTACATCATGTTAGGAAAATACGGCAAACAAGCAAGAAGATGTAATCAAATAAAGACTCTGTCCTTAAAGCAATTTAGTCTCTACCAATGAGCAAGGTAGATAACAAGACTAATGATTCCCAAGATATAACGGCTGTCTTCTTGTCCTTTGCTCTAGGAGAAGAAGAATGAACTTGCTTGGAAGAGAAAGATAATAGAGAAGAAGATGAAGAATGCTGAGAATTTTCTAAGTTTTGCAAGAATGTCAAGTATGTTTTGAAGATATCAAGATCTACTATATATAGATCTTGGGGTGTGTTAAAAACCCTTTTTGAAACATGTCTCAGCCTCTTCTTAACCTCCAATGGCAGTTGTTTACCGTTCATATGTGAAAGGAGATGATTCTTGGACCAAAAACTGCAACCCAAGTTGAAAAATTCTGTCTGTTGGCACGTCGATCGATCACATCGATCGATGTGATCGATCGAAGTCGGACTCAGATTCATGTCGATCGATAACGTCGATCGATCGAAGTGAGAGATCGACGTCCTGCTGAGGCTTTGCAGTTTTATAATGCTTCATATCAATCTCCCAAATGACCTCATACACATTCTATATAAGTTTGGAGCACACGGAAATGTACTTTAACGTACTTTTTCCAACACATCAGGCTCTCACAATTACGAATGATCTTTCACGATCTGATGTAGAGAACTTTACATTACATTTTTTGTGCAAGATACCTAACGGTAAACATGTGAAAATAACCTTTGTCGAGCGGCATCAAATATTAATTATAAGCCTCGAAATTAAGCTATGTAAAAAACAACCATTTGAAGCAGTTCAGTAAAGCCTTCGTAATCAAGCACATTCATGAAATGACAGGCAGATTTTAAATGAACACAAAAAGCTAGTCTCTACCCCCCATGTTTCGTGAAATCGATAAATCTTCTGCCGTCGAAGAAAGAAGAACGTCTTGATTGTAACAGAAATTTTACATACCCCTTCTCAAAAATATATATTATCATTTTTCAGTGCGAATTAATATATAGTCATTTTGTATCAAAATGATGACAATATTTTTATGACAATGGGAGACTAAGTGAAGAAAAATGGTTCGCGTAGAATAAAATTTAGACACGGTACCAAGTAATGTCATCGCTAAATTTCTCCCAATCCAATTGTCCAATTACGATTTCTCTTGGCAGAAAAGTATTACTTATGGAGATCACAAGGCAGGACGTACCACATGTCTAGAAGGGAAAACATCATTATAAAAACTTAAGGAGACAGGTAAATATTCGCTCTATAAATATTACTAAAGAGTAAATAATTTATAAAGAAAATGTTAGCCGCAGCATTTAAATCAAGTCCAACCAAAATTACACAAGGTAGTCGTTTGTAATTCACCAAACTTTATGTCTACCAAGATATTAAGAGTTAATTGCACCTGGTATCCATACTTTGCCACTAAGTTTTAAGTAGCATTCATTCTTTTATGAAACTCATTTACCAGCCATACTTATAGATGAAATTAACACCTAGCATTCGGCAACCGGGAATTGACCTGCTGTAGGCTTTTTTTATCAAAATTTCATTTATTTTTACTTTTTCCCCACTTGGTGCCCAAATTTTCCCAGCCATGGTTAATTCAACTTTCCCTCCATTGATTCCAACCAATTCCTCCATCCAAAAACTTTATACCTCTGATTTTCCATCAAACCAAGATATGGATCCAATTAGCTCTCTGCTCTGATTCAATAACTTCGAATGAACAGAGAGGTTATATGGGGTAGATTCTTGGAGATGCAGCAGAGGTCCTTACAGGATTAGTTCCTCAACTGTGGCCGAGCTGCTTTACTGGCTGCTGAATAAGCCCTGGTATTTTCCTTCCTTAAGTCAGAAAAATTGGGAACAGATTGTGCAAGAGGATTTTCAAGTTGAACTTTACGACGACGTGAACTTAAATTGGAAGCTCTAACAGCTGATCTTGGAATTGGAGCAGCTGGTGTGCGAGTGGTTGCCGAAGACAAACCTTTTGTGGGTAAAGTCTTCTTATTCTATACTGTTTTACCTGAGCCTTCAACAACATAAGGCTCGGTGAAAGAATGATCTCCACCATCATTTTTCCGCAGGCAAGCCTCTGACATATCTTCATCATAGTCACTTTGCCCAAAATTTAACTGGGTCTGCCAAGGATAAACTATTTCATGGTAGGTTACAAATGACAGATAGCAATTTCCAATCAACCCCTACAAGATTAGCAAAAGATCTGTGGCATACATAAGAGACAACAAAATTAACATTATACCTACTCCGTCCCAGTAATTGACCTTTTATTAAAGGACCTGAGTCATGGTGAAGAATGAGACCATAAGTATTTGATCAAAATTCTATAATCTATGTGGCTATATTCAACGACTTCTTTAGTGCGAAAGACCAAAAAGAAAAAGAAGATAGAATGTCAAAGTGAAACTTTAAAACTTTGCGGACCACGAGATTTGTTGTCGATGCTAGCTGCTGAGAACAAAGGGCAGCTGCAGAAAACGTACGCTATTAAAATCTGAAATCATAAGTCAAATGCTAAACTATGAGCCATGGCTGCAAAGAAAGAAAAATAACCCACAAAAAAGGAGTTCTTTCTAAGTTTGGATGAAGAGACTAAGGTTTGATGATCTTTCCCGATGATCCACAATAATGCGTCAAGCTATATGTCGATCACCTGTTACTTCAGAATATAAAAAACGCAGCTAATTTAGTGAGTCATTTTGCTTTATTCCGTCATATTTTAAAGTCAAGGAAGAGTGATCTTGACTCTATTGGAAATGGAAACAAAAGTTATATCTATACCAAAAGGTTCAAACGTACAAGGCATACCAGAACTTTTCGTCCCATGTTTTTGGCTATTCGTCCGTTACATTTACCAAAAGATTTAAACATACAAATGTCAAAGACCACTTCTTTTGGTACCACATGTTCGGACAGAACCTACATGATGAATCTACATAAGCAACACTTAGGAACCACCATCACGAAGGACTAGATGCCTGGTATGATATTTAGGACTACAATTTATATCTAGACATAAACAGCCCTAGTTATAGCAGTTGGAGGCACAAGGGTGGTAAGAAGGGTTCGGTTCTTGACAAACGATGAGGACCTGAGACATGAAAACGAAACCTATCAAGTAGAGTTACATATGCAATGATGAAAAATCCCAATCTTATTCATGAGAATCAGTACAGTATAATGGAGATGACCCATAAACATAGCATATGGGAATCTCAACTACAAGTACAAAATCAGGCATATGAACATAAAAGAACGGCAAAAATAATATTTACGTATCTCGATCATATCTATATACATAAACACATCAGTCTTCAGCAGAACGTCATCTATCATACTGGCGTCTCCACCATGACTCTATGCTCATTCAACTCTACATTCTGAAGCTTGTCAACTTCCACTCCAGCTTCGCCGACCTGCATCCAGACAAAGGAAGGCACGATGGGTTTATAAGCACCAGGCAGAATCTCACAATCACGTATGTCCAAGAACTAGACACAGACAGCAAATAGTTGGTTGAAGCAGAAGATTCTGCCTATTGGATAGCTTCTTCGGTAGGCAAATCACTAAACAAACCCGGAGCCATTAAAAACTAGTGGCTATGTACATCCTGTTATATCGCAAGTTCCTGCTCTCATTGACTGAATACAGAGAGTGACTGAGACTTCTCAGAACCATTGATGAAAACAGGACAGTGAACATGATCTAATTACATCCTCTAGAACAAGTACTGATGCATTAATAATTCATATATATGTATTTTACAGTACCTACAGTACTTAATTTCCGATTCAACAGTACTCAAATTCCAATTCAATTCTATTGATTCTATTGAGCGACAAAGTTAAACCCAAAAATTGGTTCATAGAACTAGAAAAACAAAACTGAAAGCCAAGACACTCACTTCTGAAGGAAGATCCACCGCAAACAAATTTATGCTCCTGGAATTGAAACTCAAGCCACTGAAAAAACAGTAACAAAAGAAGTTGCTGTCAGTCAGTACTAAAACATTAAAGCAAAGCATATAAATAAATACATATAAAGTACCTCCTTCGTCCTAAAAAAACGTCCACATTCTATTTTTTCATGTCCTAAAATCTCTGTCCACGTCTTATAAATAGTAAAAGAAAAGTAGTTACCTTACTAATTTGCCTTCATTAACTGTGTATATTTTAAAATCAAAGGTTCATTCTCAATGGAAAATTGAAAAATACAAGCATTAAATCACTGATCAGCTAACATTTTCTTAAAGAATGTGCAACTTTGACATAGACAACCAAATTGTACATGAGATGGGCTACTAATGGTCAGGTTCAACTCTCAAGCTCGATAATGAACAAACACAACTGAGGGCAAAGTATTGAAACTGTAGTCACATAAGTTACTCCTGAAGTGCGACAGGTAGAAGATCCAGAATACTATAATAAGAGATACTGTTTTTCATCTCTAAGATAATCTGTCACATATGAAGAAGTATACCTGCGAGACAAAACCAGCTGCCATACATATGGAATGAAGAAATCCTCAGGATGACTCTCTTGCTCATAGGTAAATCGTAATTGAGTAAACATCTACATAAATAAGAAGCATTATAGTAGAACTATCCAGATGACCCCAAAAGCAGCAGTGTATGGAATAATTTATCATTATGTCTAAGATATTTGAAAGCGCCTGTTAAGTTAATTCATTAATGCAGAGTAACAACATTTTCCAGCTTATCGCTATACAAACACTTCATTTGCATGCCAAATAAATGTCTCCAAGCCAAAAGTTTAACAGGAACCAAATAAGAGTGCAAATTTTCCTTCAAACCTTCATGCCTTCACCTCTCCAAGAACGGCAGTTGATAACTATAACTTGTAGTACTTTCTCCACTGACCACTCACCATCCATCTTTTGAGAATCCATTCGGCTATTAAAGAAGTCTAAAACCTACACATCAGAGCCTGGATATTAATAACGAAAAAGGGGCATGTTAAAACAGGCCTCTGTACATAGAAACTAGAAAAAAGGCTATCCAAAGCACTTTCATGTAAATAGCAGCTTTCTTTCTTCACCCTTTTGAAGGTGACCCTTGAGTTTTATTATGTCAACATAAAATGCCAGAAAGCCATGATTTTAGGCAGGCACGTACCATAAAAATATTCTCAAGTAATTCATTGAAGCGAGGATGACTTCTGAACGGCTGAAAGACTTCCTGCCTGTGCATAATTGCATAGACAACCTACCAGGTCCAGAAAGTGAAAATGAGTGTAGCAGTTGACATAATATGTAACATATGCATCCAGAATCCTTATCATGAAAAACGAATTGCAGAAGCCAGAATAAAACTAGGAGGTAATACCTCTGGATTTCGTGGCAAAGCATACGTCAGAATTGCGTTCAAGATCTCCAGAACAATTCTCAAAAAGTCGGTATATATATGCAATTCTGCTGACTGCAATGTGTTATCCAGGGGGAAGAAAAGGCAAACCAAAACCAGGAATCTGTCAGCAAACAACTCTAAGAAAACAGGTAACAATTTTTAGAAAGACAAATGCCCTACCGTATCTTCTGGCATATTCTCTACTCTTTGTTCACCATTAAGCATGTGTGCCTTGTCATTTGTCATCTCCGCCAATTTATTATACCTGCAAATTTCAAATTTGGGCCCAAGATATAAGCACGTGAAAGCACCCGGAGGGGAAAAAGGAACATTTTCATAGAAGGTTGCCCATTCCACAAGAACACGGAGAAAGGACACCATACTTGCGAGCAAGCATGTCAAAGAGGCTGACTAATCGCTGCGATGCATAGGCACTCAGGCGGTGGACGTGAGGTGCCATATTCGCCAAAGTTGCCAGACAATTAGTATGGAGGTAAACATCCTGTTGCAATTGACATTTCAAAAGATTGTTATACAAGCTCTTACAACTCTTCTGGGAGAAAGGCATCATCTCACTCTTCTCTAAGCTTTTATATGCTATTCTGAGAATATGGAAAAACAATCTAATTATCAAGTTCCATCTGGAGGTACAAATAGGGACCCTTCCATGTAATTACCATTCATATAAGGTAATGAATTACAAGGTCAACGGAAAATTGATTCTCACTCCAACTATACGAACAAGATGCTCAAACAATTATCACCATGAAGCTGACATTTATCTACTTAATAGCAAGACCGAATGTCAAAGAAAGAAAACTGGGGGCATAGGGATGACAATATAGGTCTTCGAACGAGACAACAATCAATATATTGAGAGAGAGAGAGAGAGAGAGAACTATTGCCTTTCTTGTTTTAAGTTACATGAGCCTGGAAGGAACTCTAGGCAATAGAAGTTGGTGTAGTCATGTTTTTTATTCAAAAGGATCACTAAGAACCAAACAATTCTTCAAGTTGACATAGGGAGCATATGAATCATGAAACAGCTCACCCATTCCACCGCGAAAATCACACGGAATTCAGTAACTAAAAGTTGAAGTATACATGACGCATAACTCAGAAAGTGAGGGTTTCATAACATCAACAGAACATCAAGTTTCTACTTCACATATGGTCATGATCGACAATAGATTGGATATATTCAGAGCCATATACCAGTTACCATGAAACTTTTCTGTAATGTTGTTGCCCATCAAAACTAAACTAAATGAAAGTAATCTTCAATAATAAATCAAGTATAACATCAAAAGTTGTAGAGTCTTCAATGATATCTCAGAAATATAAAGCAACTTCTTACTGCCTACATAGGAAAAGACAAAGAGGAAGAGTTCTTGAATAAAACGCTTACAATCATACCCGGAGTTTAGATAGATTATACTTCACCGTCCGTATCAAAATTATAACAACAAGAGAGCCCAAAGATGTTTCATGAATGCGGCGCTCTTGATACCAGGGAACACTAGGCAAAATCTGCAGGATAAGATGACAATCAGTAATCTGATTTGCTATACCGATAAGGTACTCATACAGACCATACTAACCAATTTATTGATGCTGGCATTGAAAGAGGCATCTTGACTAAGTATAAGAAGGATAATTAGCACCATGTAAATTTGATTCGACGTCCTCGAAGATGCATTGTACAAAGTTTCCAGCATAGGCATCAACTACAAATTGATCAAATATGAAAAATCAAAAGAAATCTCCAGGACATTAGTGATTACAAAGGTCCAAATTGAATTTGTTAAGCAGGAGACAATATAACTAATACACCAGGAAGACATTTTTGCAAAAACCTGATTCTGCAGCTCACATATTCTTTAGCAAGAAAATAATTAAAATATATATTTAGCATCCTATAGAGAAACGAAAAGAATAATAACTGCTTACCAGCGTATCCAGGTCTGTTCTAACTAAAACATACTCCAGAAAAGCTGAGTTCCCATGCACCAGAGAGTAAAGTAGGAGTACAGAACTCTCATCGGCCAAACAACTGTTAACAAATAAGGTAATTATTCAGTCTCCAAAGTACTGAATCAATATGTTACAAACTCAGAATTATATTTATGTACATAACTACTTGTTAATTATTCAACATGTGACATTATGCAGCAGATACGCTTAGACACTCACATGGCAAGCGTGTCAAATAGAGAAGCGAAAGGTAATCTCACAAGAGGACCACTCTGCACATTCCCCTCAATATCTGAGTGATCAACTGTCCGTAGAGAATTAAAAAGTCAATAACTTCATCACAGAAAAAAAAAGTAACAAAAATGGAAATAAGATAGCCAGCTTACATTCAATATCTCGAGCATTCTCTAAGGCCTTGCAATAAGGGTTTTCAGAAAAATATATTTCCCCCTTTGTAAGAGAATCTGATAGGTCGTAGTCTTCACCTTTAACAGGGTCCACACCAATACACTTCCTGTGATGAATAAGAATAAGTAGAAGACTCAGACTGATGTCTGCTAGTGGACTTCTTGTTGATTCTCCCGCTGAAGTGATAAAGAAACTGAGTGGCAAGAGCATAAGATTTGCTGCAAGCAAAAGAAATGCAATTTCAAATAAAAGACGGCTACTATCTTGTTCATTCAAAATGACATAAGTGAAAACTGGACTAAATTAGTTCTGTCAAATTCACAGAATATAGGATGAAAGCTACATGGTTCACAGTTTGAATTTGTACGTGGCATGAAAGGGAAATAGGGAATAGACTAACATGATTCAGACGGGGTTATACAACTCAATTGTTCAATAAAACCATGATATACTAAGCTGGAACGTCTAATACTAGTTTTATTATTCATTCTAAACATCAGATTCATCTCTTTTTCCAACTCTCCAATTCAATCCTTATCTTGCTACTCTCCTTTAGTTTTGGAATGGCAAAAGTAGAAGTTCAGCAGCCATTGTTCCATGATCAAGTTCCAAAAAGTCCAGAATGGAAATCACAAGGTTACCGGCGACTTGTAACCATGAGTAGGATTTCAAAGTAAATTTTGAAAGACACCATTTAGCTGCTTGTAGAATCAAGTCATTAAAGTAATCACAACTGATTATCATCTTCTTCTTAAGTAATGACCAGTTACTAGCATGCTAATGGGCAGGAAACGAGAAACTAGCACTTAATATCGATTAACTTTTCCAAGTAGGTAACCCATGATGCCAGATATTACTATCACATATAGGTTGAGATTATGAGCTCCCCCCCCCCCCCCAACCACACACACACACACACACACACACAAAAAAGAAATAACACAAGCGAAAGGATAATGTCTTTTCTCATTCAGCTTACAGAAAGAAAATCTACTTGCAACAGTCTTGAGAGAGGGAGACATCACCTTAACCATAATTTCTTTTTGTAATTAACCTTAACCATAATTTAGCGCACGTTTGCATATATTTACTAGGTAAAATAATCCCAGCAGAGAAACACACAATGAAACAGAACAGAAGCAGAAAACGATGAATTATGAGTTCCTAGTGGGTGAGACTTCAACCTACCAGCTGCAGATCCAACTTTTTGTAACACACCAGGATGATTTGCTTCAAAGATTGTACTAGATGATGGACTATTGATGGGGAAAAACGGCCTGCTGATATAATTCAGCAATAACTTCCTAACAACTGAAATGATTAAATCACTTTCCTGCAAAAAGAACAACACATAAAATGAATACATTGTTTTTGCAGTGGTACACAAGGTACGCACTGATGTTCTCAGTTACCTGACCCATCGCTGCATCTATAAAAGGGTGGACGTCATCTGGGCATGGGGATGGACCAGAAAGAAGCTGAGTTGACATAGCAATGAGCATGAACCTAAGTAACTCATAGTGTACAAGATAGGTATTGGGCCTACAAGGAAAAAATTATCAAATTAGAGCAACTCCCATGAACTCAAGAAGAAGATTAACTTGCGGACAAGTAAAACACACCTGACATCTACTTTGCTGAGAAAACCAAAAACAGTATTCACAACCAGATGCTGAACATCCTGATCTGCTTCAAAAGAAGTGCTCAAACTGAGATACACATAATGTAAAAGGAAGGGATGAGACATGCGTAATGTAAAAGGAACACACATCAAAAGCAAAAAAAACGACTGTGAGGCACAAGCCAAAAGTATCAAGCTGGAATATGATATTAAAGATACGATCCAACTAAATCATAAAAAAAATAACCAAAGTTAAAGAACTCAGAAGATCATCATCAATTTCCCCTTTTTTTCATGTAAAATAACTTTTTTCATCAAAATGCCGTTCCAACAAGGAAATGCCATTTCTGAAATATAATAGAACTACAGTAATGATTACTAAATTGATCACCTTTCCAAAAATCTGAATTCCCTAGCTTAGAGTTTTATGAGTTGAAAAATAGAATGCTGAGAACTTGATATTCCTATGCTTGGCAATAGATCCTAAGGCTCACTCAGTTTAGGTGGTCAGATACACACAAGGTTAAAACTGTAAAAAAACGGGGAACGGAAAAGGAAAAAGACATTTCATTTAGATGGACCAATACAATCAACTATAGGAGAGTGTGAGTATGAGAAAAGGGGAATGATAAATTGCAATTAGCAAGATATGGATCAAACCATGCTGCTCATTTTCTATTTGTTGGGAAATACCATACCAAGTTTAAGCACCCATTTTATCTACCAATGGGATAAGAAATAAAATGATATTATGCAATTTCACCATGCAAAGAAGATGATTAACCCTACAACAATAGCCTAAAAAAAAGGAATTATACTAACAATAACTTATTTGCATCAGCTCCATCTCTGAATCAACAGATTTACTAAACTCATTATTGGAAATAAGCATCACTGGGCTCCAAGCAACTTCATCAAACAA
The DNA here is from genome assembly GCA_036186865.1 of Eustoma russellianum. Lineage (NCBI taxonomy): Eukaryota > Viridiplantae > Streptophyta > Magnoliopsida > Gentianales > Gentianaceae > Eustoma > Eustoma russellianum. Next base: position 6,017,258 of record AP025046.1, read on the forward strand.
AAGATTCACCTCCTCAATCAACTACTGCTACTTCCACTTCCAACCCTCTTCCTCCAACCAATCAGAAAATAAAGGAATGACCCCAAAATGGTAGATCAACCAGAAAATGGAAATCCAAGGAACAAGACAATATGGGTGTGAGTCTACATTATGCAGCATATAACACCGTTAAAAAGGATTACCTGCGGGAAAATAAGCTGGAATTGACTCGCTTCCATCCAGAGTTAGGTGTAGTTCTTCAAAATTGTTACTTCTAGAATTTTCAATCAAGTATTTCAGGAAAACAGAGGAAACATATAATGCATTCCGAGCTTTTACAAGGGCCCCTGGGTTGATGCCAGCACCGGAAACACACTCTTCTAAAGCCCATGTTAGATGAACCAAAATTTTTGCCAGGTGCCTGGTGTATTGGTTGTTCTGTGCTGCTTACATCAAAAAGGAGACCAAAGTTAGTTCGTATATCATAGAATATATTAAAACAAGTTGAATCTCCAAATAAGTTTAAGTAAAAACTGCAAGCTGGATATATATAAAGTCCCAATCGCAGGCGCTTTCTATGCAAAATCTCAATTCCCGATGTCCATAAAGGTAAAGGTGTTGTACTACACAATCATTCAATTTCAGAAATTTACAAAGACACAGGTGCATATAGAGTCGGGGTCTCACTGGAAGCAGACTCTCTATCCCTTAGGACAGAGGTATTGTTCGTCTACCACCTACCCTCCCCAGACCCTAGCGATAGCTTTTGCTGTCATTGGGATATACTGGGCATGGATGATGATGATGATGATACAAAGATGCAGAGGAGCTAGATAGACAATCATAACTGCCTGATTCTTTGAAGACCCTTTAACTGCATACCGGCTCCAGAAATCCACCAACTCATTCCTTTGAATGAACGCTATATGTCAAAAGGCATATTCTTCCACAACAGAAAGTTCCGCCTTTCATTTGACCATATCCAAGTAGAGGTAAGTTCCTTTATATATCACTAAATTGCCCCAAGGCAGTAAAGGTCATTTACATCCCAACTTGAACAAAAACTAAACCCGGATTTACCTATAACTTAATTATTACAGTTGACAAAGCATGTAAATGGACACGGCCTGCTGCCTAGGAAGTAGAATGCACATTCACCAAAAAACTTGGAAATGTGAAGCAGGTACAGAAACTCACAACTCCATGAGAAACCCACAGGAGGTCAGAGACATAGGTAACAATGGTTAGAAGGCCATAATAGCCCGACATTGCTAAAGGAAAATAAATATCCACGCAAATTTTCAAGGAGACCACAATGAAAAGACAACAGAGAGCTGAGTAACAAAATCCTAGACCTAGATAAACCTTGATGCATTCAATGTTGTAAACAAACCTTCTACGCACAGATAATTACACACCAAGTTCACCATAAACAACCGCAGCATCTAATTCTAACTGAACCATTACCAACCTGACAACCTCCATGTGTCCTACAATAGCAGATCCCAAATAAAACAAAAACAGATGGCCAAAATGGCAAGCTAGACATGTCACACTGAAGTATCCATTATTAGGTGTTCTATGTTAAGGCACATCACATCACACATCAGTCCAAATCCATTACTTCAATTCCAATGAAACTATCAGTTTTTTAGAGAAAAATGTCATAAATTCTCTAAACGGTTGTGTGTGCGTGTGTGCGGTTATTGGGTAGATTACAGAAGTTGCTAGTAGAACCAGTCCAAAATACAAATATCTCGATAAAAAAAAATATCCCAACCTCACAAGAAAAAAATGAGTTTGAAAATATCACGCGCTAAGAAACTGAATTGGAAAAGCAATCTTTTCTTCACCACTAGTTCAACTTGAACTTCAGGAATTGCTTATGATTTCGTAGAAAAATAAAGCATACAAAATAAAGCCAACAAAACTACTAAATACATTAAGAAGAAAGTGGTAACAGAAAGTGAGAACCAACCAAATTCAAGACAAGCTTGGTGAACACGATGAGCAGGCCAACGGAGATCAAGAGGAAGCTCTAGAAGCTTCTGCCAGTAATCAGAAGACAACGGATATGATTTCTCGCCAACAAATGTTCCGATTAAATACTCCGCCGTCTCCGTCGGCCTCGTTCCCCAACTGTTCCACCGCGGGGTCGATGGCACCGCCCCCATTCTTCTAGCTTCCCGACCACCGACACACGCAAAGTGGAAATTCAGATACTTACCGAAATTAAATTGGGTGACAATGTAGGAAATCAATGTGGTCAATGCGATTGAGGATTGAAATTGAGTGCAAAATCAGAGAGGAAGGATTTGTTGGATCTGATGAAGTGCGTTGAAGGAGAAAAGAAGACGGGAAAGGAGCTTCAGAAAGAAGGTTTTGAAGGGAGTTTGGGGCCCGACTTCCTTTGGAGAAAATAACACAAATGGAAAATAGGAGAGATTTTTTTTTTGTATTATTAATCAAAACTTTACAATTTATAGTGAATTATAAAATAAATATGGATGTAAGATGGTACATAATATATAACAATATGACAAGACAGAATGAATCTGAAAGTAACACTTTTTTATTTATTGATTCAAGTTATTTATGTTTCCGTTTTTACATGTTATTTCATGATAAAAAACATTATGATCCTATTAAAAGTATCGCAATAAGATAACATTATCCTATTGACTTAAAATTTTTCGTGCGTCAAGATATGTTGATCATCTGCTACTTCATAATATAAAAAGCACAGATAATTTAGTGAGTCATTTTACTTTATTCTATCCTAATCTAAAATTAAAGAAAAGTATATCATTAAAAATGGAAACTATTTGATCAATCAGAGGAATGGAGAAAAAGCAAAGTGAAACACTCTTCCTTTCAACTGCTTCATGCATTTATATGGACACATTAACGTTATTAGTTCATAATAGAAAAAACATTATTCTATGAAAACAATTGTAACTTATTATGAAATCACACAATGAGAGTTATGGAAAAATTATAATATAGTCCTTATTAGTCCTGCATTAAATGTTTATCATCTTTTAGCGTATTCACAATGTAAATTGGTCTTTATTTTACTGTATAATATCCTAACATTACTTTTTTTTTTACTATTTGTCTTTATTTTAACGATAGATAGGAAGTATAATGATACTTAATCGTTGTTGGTTAGTCACTGTAACGTATATCGATTGTCATAAATTGTTTCGTCGGTTGTTTTCTTTGTTTGATTTCAATAATAGAAATTCAAAATGAATTTTCTTTTTTGGTATACTAAGAATAACACAACCTAGTTTAGGATATATTTTGATAGTTTTATAAGTTGAACAAAACGTTGAAGCCCTTGGAAGTAGGTTTCAAGTTTCATCAGCATGATGTATAAGTTTATTTATTATTTTATGTAACAAATCATCATAGTAAAGTAGCTAATCTTTTCTTCCTCTGTATTCGGAGATAAAAAGCATAAAACTCTACATTCGGATATTTTCAAGCCTGATTATAAAATGATCTTCTATTTCAAGGTACGCATGCAAAAAGAGTGCGTCCTCTTATTTATTTTTATTTTTTTTTGAGTATTTACATAAGGAAGACGGAAAAATACAACTGCAAAATTATTTCAAGGGCCATTTGCAACTTTATATTTGATTCATAGGAATGCTAACAATTAATAAAATAAAATGGAAAACATACGTAAAGAAAGCAGAGACATTCATCTTGTTTCACTATAAAGTTTAGAATGACTGAACGGAAAAAAAATATCAGTACATAAAGGTAATATCATCAACTAAGTAAATTGTTGAGAATATTGTCCTAAATCGGATAATTTTATATAAAATACATGGATTATATGAGGATGAGCTATCACCACCATCGCTTTAAGATTTTGAATGGATATGAGGCTCACCTCATGTAAGCACAAGTTTCGATATGATATCAGACCTAGTTTAAAATGTGGACTTACATTTTATCTGGCCCATGATTGGCCATTTATTGGACTCACATCTTCTCTGGCCCATGATTGACCATTTATTGGACTCACATGTTCTCTGGCCCATGATTGACCATTTACTGTATCCCCTCATCCAAGTCCAAAAGTTGTCTTGTGGTTTGTGATTGAGGGTGAGTGTTGAGAATATTGTCCCACATCAGACAATTTGAGATAAAATGCATGGTTTATATGAGGATGAGGTACCAACATCCACCGACATCCAAGTCCAGAAGTTGGCTTGTGGTTTGTGATTGAGGGCGGGTGTTGAGAATATTATCCCACATCGGACAATTTGAGATAAAATACATGCGTTATATGAGGATGAGGTACCACCACTCATCGCCATCCAAGTCCAAAAGTTAGCTTGTGGTTTGTGATTGAGGGCGGGTGTTGAGAATATTATCCCACATCAGACAATTGAGATAAAATACATGCGTTATATGAGGATGAGGTATCACCACTCATTGCCATCCAAGTCCAGAAGTTGGCTTGTGGTTTGTGATTAAGGGCAGGTGTTGAGAATATTGTCCCACATCGGACAATTTGAGATAAAATACATGAGTTATATGAGGATGAGGTACCACCACCCATCGCTTTAAAGTTTTGAATGGATATAGGCTCCACGTTATGTAACCCAAGCTTCAACATAAATAGGTAGACTTTGATTATAAGTTGTGGTTTACATGTTAGCAAATAATCAGCCTTTAAAGATAAGGCATATCATATAAAAATTTCGCCACTTGTTTTTGATGCAGTGCTTACTATAACACATCATTTGACTTTGATTGCACATGTTGGTTGTTTGAATATGTAGAAACCAGGGAAGAAGACGTGGGAAGGTTATTTATTGTATCTATTTACCCAAAGTAACGTGTACATAAACTGCAAGAACTTCTGAAAGCATCATACAAAAAGTCGTCTTCTCGAATTTCATTTGTCCCGGAAACCATGAGCTATAAATCCGGTTTGCATTCTGAAATTTTGAAGTCAAATACTAATAATGTTCGAGTATTTCATGTTTCTTAAGATCAACGTGCACCCAAACAAAAAAAAAAAATTCTCTTAACACGTTTTGCATACTTAATTTCCAAGATCGTGTCATTTCTATATACAACAACAATATTACCTCATTGATTTAAAGGCTCCCGTCTATGTCGGAGTATGGAGGTCGAGTGTACGCAACCATACAAATGTGTTAGAAACACACAGAGTTTGTTTCTCGATGACCCATAATGAAAATTGCGTAGAGCTGTGTTAATCAACTGATACTCCATAATATAAGAAGCGCAACCAATTTAGTGATCCTTTCGCTTTATTCCATCGTATTCGAAAGTCAATAAAGGTTGTGTCATTGACTCCATTGGAAATAGAAACAATGTCATTTATATATATAAATCATATATCTAGCATGACCCAAAAAAAGGCACATTAATTGTAGAGGAACCATGTTGGTATTAAATGAGTTACCATGTTTATATAACTTATACAACAGCTTTGATGGAATAGATAAATTGGATGTTGGGAATAAGCTTTTAGAATGAAACCCCTTGAAACAGTATGACGGGAATTTGAGTAGACTTACGTTTTTATTTTTCCTTTTGCTGCCTTCAATAAGAGAAATATCAAACAATTGGATTCTGCAAGTCCCGAAGCATATATGATATACCATTCCAGTAAAAGCTAAACCTCAACTTGATTCGATCTTGTTTGAGAGGTCTAATGGGTAGCTGATGTTCAGATCATTGCGGTTGAATCTAAGCTGAAGAGCTTAGGGTATCGGACCAGGAATAGGATCACCTCACCGCAAGTGGGGTGCGGTGACACATGACCGCACGACACGTGGCAGTAAGAGGGGATGGTGAGGCTAGATGAGGATGGCTGTCACGTGTCGCGTGGTCACAAAAGGGATGATGAAAATTGAGGTGAGGAGATTTCAACCTATCGGAGCATGGAGCCCTGGACTATAGGATTCTTCCACATAATACAGCAGGCTATTTCAAAATTACCGAAGACTATAGAATTTCCAACTTTAATAACCGCATAGAATACCTAACAGAATGCCATAATTAAAATTCATAATCGCATATGATGAGACCAAAATCCAACGGTTCAAAACAAGACTCTCCAGTTAGTCAATAACGGTGAACGTAACTCAATCTCAGCTAGTTGACTAGTCTACCTCGGCCCAGCTCGAGGGTTGCCTCGGCCAGGAGAACCCAGCCTCGGCCTCCATCAGCATCAGCCGAGGCAGGTCATCTAAGGCAGCCTTAAGGCAGGACAGAATCCCTCCTCAATTCTTGGTCAGCTCGACCATAATATGCCTAAGCAAAGTCCTGCCACACAGCAAGCTTGGCCTCTTAGCCCAACACGTGGTGCCACTTGGCCTACATGCAACCGAAGACTACCAACCGCGCAACCATTTATCTTCACATGTCAGCCATGCAAAGGAGAATAGCCAGCGCAGTAATTCTTAGTTGCCGCGTGGCCATCATGCAAGACAGAACTGCCATCAAGACAACCAGGTGTCATCACCACCTTCATTTTGAGACACGCAGCTCTCAGCTTTCGCAGCTATAAACACAAGCTTCATCAACAGAAGCAGGACCAAGTCATTTTCGACAGCTTTAAGTCTCCCCAAGTCAATAAGACACTTTAGACTCAATAGTCCTCGGCTCGGCCATAACTGCGCTTTAGCCGACCCACATAAACAGGTTCTATAGTTGGAGCTTAACGGAGAGCTGACGGCATACCACAAGTATTGTCTCCAATCCACCTGGTGAGGATCCGACTTCATCAGCATAAATTGGTTGCGCTGCTTATATTGTGAAGTAGCAGTTAATTGACACCGCAATTTTCATTATTGTCATTGGAAACAACCTCTGTGTGTTTCTAACACATGGGTATAGTTACGTACATCCGACCCCTCCATATCCCGCCATAGACAGGAGCCTCTAAAGCAATGGACTAATGTTGGTTGTTGTTGTATAAGTCAGATGATGCACGTTGCCGACGCATCAAATAACAATTTCTCCATAATCTAAGCCATCAAGTGAATAAGAAAGTCAACGTCAAATCTCGGAAATCTACTACTAAGTCCAAACCACTCAATCTGCAAAACAAGAGAGACCGGGGGGGATATTAGTAAAAGATCCAATGTGTGACGAGTCCATAATACACCATGTTTTCCTCACATACTTAGACATAATGCAAGCTCTGGTGGACTTATCATGCCAAGAACAACGTATGGAGCAGCTATATGCATTAAAAAGTGAAGGGAGAGGTGATTATATTCCTATAATCTATGGCTCTCCAGGATGAAAGAGACTCTGTTCTATGCCTAATTTTTGTGATACAAGATACAGATATGAATAAGACATACCAGCGTGGACATTCTCTATAGATGGCACCCCCACCCTTAAAATGGCTTATGTTGAATGTAGAAAAACTAAGTCATGTTGGGATTAATTCGAGATACGTGTAATGCACAATACGTTGATTAAGTATACACGGATTAATCATAAGGTGGACATTATGTATGATAATTTTATATGTCACATATGTCACGTAATAATATTGATTGTTACGTATAACTCCACATGTTAAGTGATCATCGAGTATGTTCGTGGATGTATAGTGTGGTCTAAAATGAAAACCCCAAATATGTAGAAAGTTATATGGTCAGAGACCACGATGGATAGGCTCAAAGTGCAACGACCATAAAGTGTATGACGTCCGATCCCCGAGGAGCGACAACTCACGTGTGGCTACTAGATAAATATTGGCACATAATAATTAAATATTAAATAATATTTAATATTAAATATTAGATAATAATATTTATTATTAAATATTAAATAATATTTAATATTGGATAAAGATAACTTGATGATAATATCAAGTATATCATCAGGTATTTGGGATGAGAAAAGCTCTAATCCATATAGGAAGAGGGTTTGGTTTCAGGCACAACTCTGAACTCTAAGCCCATCAGGATTCTTCCTATTCTCCCTCTATATAAAGGAGGAGGTCTTCACCTCCTCACAACATCAAGTGACCGCCGGCCATATACAGTAATAAGGGGAGGGTGTGCCAGTTTTTCTATAAATCCCACACTGCCTAGCCTCTCCATCGGGTAAAGCAGTCAATTGTTGAATCCGTTCAAGCGGTGCATCAACAATTGGTGGGCCGGTCGTAAATCCTTGGATCACGCCAGATTCATCATCAGCAGGAGCATACAAAGTGGACAGATTAACGTCAACAATGCAGTAAGGTATAATTTCCGTATTCTGTTATTTTGTCCATTGTTGAATCCGTTCAAGCGGTGCATCAACAATTGGTGGGAGATCGTAAATCCTTAGATCACGCCAGATTCATCATCAGCAGGAGCATACAAAGTGGACAGATTAACGTCAACAATACAGTAAGATATAATTTCCGTATTGTGTTATTTTGTCCAGTGATTCGATTAAACGGTCCTATTCATGGATTTTTAAATAAATCCAAGAAGGCCTCCCTATTACCACACACTTTTATTTGGTATAAAACACAAAAGGCTACATTAAGGTTGGTTCTTTGGAAGCTTTTCTTCGGTTATTACTTTTATTCTGTACTTGCCTTCGTTCATACTGCATTTCTTCGTTGCCAATCAGGATCCGTTACATGTTCGTAGTTGAGGCCCTAAATGAAGCAGTCCAGATCCCCTGACCGCCAACCCTCTCACCCCCTCGTGACCTCCCGACACGTGACAGCAGGGGATGGTGAGGCTGGGTGGAGGTCACTCGTACCTAGCCTCACCATCCCCTACTGTCACGTGGCAGGGGTCCTTTGTTACCGCCCAGTCGAGGGATCAGGAGATTTCGCTCGCTAAATGAAGGAGGTTTGTGATTTAGTATGAGTTTCTCTATGATTAACCCCTTGCTTTGAGCCTTGTCATATGCCCATTTGTGGTATATGTATAACAATCTCTGATATATGTAATGTATATCATCTTTTAACCCACTAATACGATTTGTGTCACATGTATTCGTTTTAGGTGAAGGTAATACATACTCCATGATTCCACAAAATTGTTGAAAAGATGATACACCTTACAGAAGGACCTAATGATAAGTTTACAAAGATTAAGAAATGAATATATTTAGTTGTATAGAAGGTAAGCGGGTCAATGTAAATAATAGATAAACTCTTTGGCATAGGATTGTTGTCTCAGGTACAAAAACTCAGATTTATTAGAGAACGAAACTGACATTCTGTAAAACACAAGGATGAGCCGAAGTGCCATCACAGTGATGGGCCGATATGAATAGCCGAGGTCATCCCAGTGATGAACCGAAGTGCCATCACAGGGATGAGCCGAGATGAATGGCCGAGGTCATCCCAGTGATGAGCCGAAGTGGCATCACAGGGATGAGCCGAGATGAAATGCCGTTCCAGTGATGAGCCGAAGTGTCATCACAGGGATGAGCCGAGATGAAAGGCCGAGGTCATCCCAGTGATGAGCCAAATTGCCATCACAGGGATGAGCCGAGATGAAAGGCCGAGGTCATCCCAGTGATGAGCCAAATTGCCATCACAGGGATGAGTCGAGATAAAATGCCGAGGTCATCCCGGTGATGAGCCAAATTACCATCACAGGGATGAGCCGAGATAAAAGGCCGAGGTCATCCCAGTGATGAGCCGAAGTACCATCACAGGGATGAGCCGAGATAAAAGGCCGAGGTCATCCGAGTGATGAGCCGAATTTCCATCACAGGGATGAGCCGAGATGAAATGCCGAGGTCATCCCAGTGATGAGCCGAAGTGTCATCACAGGGATGAGCCGAGACGAAAGGCCGAGGTCATCCCAGTGATGAGCCAAACCGAGAGGCCGAGTTCATCACAGTTGTTATGCCTCGCACCCTCCGTAGAATAATTAAAAGGCGAAGAAGAAATTAAACGGAGTTTAATGATAGTCAACGGAAATAAATGAGGCATTAAGTAAGAGGATTAATGAGAAGTTAATGAAGGATTAAATATTAGAATTAAATTGTATTTAATTTTAGAATTAAATAATTAAGGTTTATCCTTTAAGATAAATAAGATAAAAGATATAATTTAGAAACATCAAATTTTACCCTAAATCCTTATTTAACTGACAAGCGTCAGTTTTCCCCCTCACAGAACAGAAGAGACGCCGCCCCCTCCATCCCATAGGCGATTTCCTCTCCTCCCAACCCTAGAGAAGATAGCTTCAAGGTCTTCGATCCGTTCTCCATTCGTTCTTCATTTCTTTCTTCGAGCAATCAAAGGCAAGTAATCTACTTATAAGTTCCTATGTTTTGCGAAAGAAGAAAAAGGCCTACTTTTGATATTAAATGGATCACCATGCAGTAGTTTCTTTCCGTGATTATTTGTTTATGATTTATGTGTTTGGTGTTGACGAATTGGGCCATTATATGTTGAAATCTTATTTGTTGTTCATGGTCTATGTGTGATCATGTGAATCCCCATCCCTTGAATCCCACTTGCTTGATGATGGCGGTTGAAGGGAGGGATGAGTGAAAAGGTTAGGTTTTTGGGGTTGATTTGATGAAAGATTCGAGTTTTAGGATTGAATCATTGACGTGAATATGAAGGATCTTGTTTGAGAGGGTTAAGAAGGGATTGATAGGGAAGACTAGGCTCGGATTGGTGGGAAGAACGTTGGAAAACGATTGGAATCCAGGTCTACAGTTGATGCAGAAATCGCACGATGAAGATTCTGAAAATTCATGACGTCGATCGATCGACGTATAGCAGGTGAGAGATCGACGTGCCTCAGATGCACGTCGATCGATCGACGTGGAAGGAGTGAGAGATCGACGTGCCTCAGATGCACGTCGATCGATAGACGTAGATCAGAGTGAGGGTATGACGTGTAGTAAGTGAGGGTATGACGTGAGGGTATGATGTGTAGTAAGTGAGGGTATGACGTGAGGGTATGACGTGTAGTAAGTGAGGGTATGACGTGAGGGTATGACGTGAGGGTATGACGTAGGTTGAGTGAGAGATCGACGTGCCTCAGATGGACGTCGATCGATCGACGTCAGGGTATGACGTACGTAGATCGATCGACGTCAGGGTATGACGTCAACCAGTTTTGTGGGAAAGTAAGGGAAGAAAGAGGGAAGCTAGGGGATCCTTTGGGTGACCTTAGGGACTTCTTAGGACCTGATTATGACTAGTCTAAGTCTTGGGAACATGACTCAAGATGGTGAATCAAGTTTGGAGAATTGGAAGGGTATTCGAATCGGAGTTCAACGTGGATGACTTAGGAGGGTTAGGAAATGAACGTACGAGGTGTTTCAGAGTTCAGCGAAGGATGGTTAAGGATACTTGCCTTAGGTTGTGAACCTTAGAGTCAAGACTAAGTGTTGACGAGATGGTTGAGGCCTAAGTTATAATGTGTAAGTTAGTGAAAGTTTGTGTGTGCTTATACTTGCGCATGTGTACATGAACAACTTGTGAATGAGATACGAGAATGAAACGAGGAGTCTTGCATCATGGCACTTGCATTTGCATATTGATTTGAAAAGAGAGGTGCTTCGGCACAGATTTGCGAAGGTGACCTGCAATGTTAACCGGGATGGAAATTTAAGCCAGGGTGCATTGCAGGGCACAAAAGACTGTAACGTTAACCGGGATGGAAATATAAGCCGAGGTGCGTTACAGGGTATAAAGTCCTCTGCAATGTTAATCGGGATGGAAATATAAGCCGAGGTGCATTGCAGAGTTTTACGAGTCTGTGATGTTAATCGGGATGGAAATATAAGCCGAGGTGCATCACAGAGCATAACGAGCCTGTAACGTTAACCGGGATGGAAATATAAGCCGGGGTGCGTTACAGGGTTACGAGTTACGAGACCGGACATTGTGACATGCATTGCACTGATTTGAAAAGAAATGGCTCATGCATTTGTGATTGTGTAGTGTAGTGCATATTTTGACATGCATCACGAGAGTCAATGTGGTATGAATGTGAGTGGTACCTGATTGCCAATGAATTGTTATTTGCGTGCAAACTGCTGTACTTGCTTTAATACGTTATTCGTTTTTATATTTGAAAGTTTACAAGACATGTGCCCCACAATCCCCTTGAATTATATATTACTCATGTCTTGCCATGTGATGATCCCGTATGTCTTATAAGCGGGTTACTTACTAGCGTTTTCGCTAAGGGTTCTGCCTTTGTCTTTGCAGATGAGCCTAGTTACGATATGATTTTCATTGAGGACGACGGCGAGTGGGCAGAATGGGATGCCTAGATTTGATGGAGGGAATTGATTAGATAGTTTCAGTTATTTCTGTTTCTTGATTCATTTGAGGTTTTAGATGGCTGCGACCATATACAGTTTTTTTGAGATTCACATTGTCTGTTGACGTACTGCATTGATGGTTTAGATTTACGAGATATGTTTCCGCACTTAATTCTCTTACGTCATCGATGATGTGTATTCGAGAAATGAGACGTCTTGTAGTCTTCTCAGTAAGCTACGACGGGTGTACCGATTTGGATTCCGCTGTCCGGGTCGGGGTGCTACAACAGTGATGAGCCGAACCGAGAGGCCGAGTTTATCACAGTGATGAGCCGAACCGATGAGCTCAACACAAAGATGAGCTCAACATAGGGAAGAGCTCAACACAGAGATGAGCTCAACACAGAGACGAGCTCAACACAGGGATGAGCACAACATAGGGACCGAGGCGAGTCCAGGACTCTGTCCTTAAGACGAATTGCTCCGGTATACTGTGCCCAACCGAAAATGCAAACGTCTTCCAGGATACAACGGCTAACAGTTCATACGAGTGGCACTACTACGTAAGAACTCCACGAACCTGACAAATGTTCTGACTTCCTCAAATGGATGAAATGCAGCAGCAGTGTATGCAGTATGCAGCAAGGATTATGCAGTAGGAGAAGAGAAGGAAAATTTCTCTGTATTCAGAAGCAGTGCACTGCCTCTATTTATAGAGGGAATTCTTGGAGGTTACGGCAACCCACGACCGCACTGATCGGCCAGTAACCCCACGTTCACCACACACCCCACGACTGTCTCAGCTCGGCCATTATCCCACGAAGGAATCAGTCAGTTGAAACTGTTAGCTCAATCTGAGCCGTTAGATCATAGGATTAAATCATAACAGTAGGATCAAGTAAATTATTTTCTGGAAAAATTTAAAAGAAAATTTATCCAAAAAGATAAGAACCGGGCGGGCGAGCCACGAGCCACGAGCCCGAGCACGAGCACGAGCCGGCCGGACGGGCAAGCGGGCGGCGGCGCGCGCGCGTGTGGCACTTTCTAGTCTTCCCTCCGGTCAAAAACTTCTCATGCCCTTAGGGCACATCTAAAGTGCCTCTCCTAGCACTATATTTGGTGGCATTTTCCCTTCAATTTGCCAATGTGGTATATTTGCAAAAAGGTGATGTGTCTTCTTCTCATGAAGCCACATCACCAATTTTCCAATTTGCAACCAATTTTTATTCCTACTTTGAGCATTAATTTCTCATTCACCCGATATCGAAATTGAGTGATTCAAAAGCCTAAAATCATCTACTCATCACGTAGATAATTTAGGATTCATTAGTTTTCATTTTTTGATTAACGAAAACTAATCTTAATTAAGCTCAAAGTATGTTGCTCACCAACTTTGGACAAACCCATTTATAAATTTTCCTCCAACAATCCCCCACATGAATGGAAATTAATGCAAATGCAAATGCAGACTCTAACGAGAAGTCAGACAAGAAAATATTGCATCAGAAGAGGGTAGCTTCTGGTTTTGAACCTTTCGTAGTGATGTACCATCGGATTCACTCGGCTAAGTAGTGACTTGATGTCTTGAACTAGTCAGCCTTTGCTGTGATCCTAGACAACAATACTCACACAACATTTTCTTTAACACTCTTTTGGTTCTCATGGTTGTGTTCGTTTTGGCCATGAACAACCTGGTTTCAGAAAGTGTTTTAGAGATTTCTTTGCCTCACAGAATTCTCATAGAAGCGGCCCCACTTCACACTTACATAGGTGATTCCTATCAGGAGCATTCTGCCATACCCCACTTGATGAATCAAGATATAGGACATCATTAAAAGCTTTAGCTTACCCTAAATATTCTCTGCAGACAGCACTTTTATATAGCGGAATGAGTAAGTGCTAAACTGAACTTTCATAACTTGGTTGTCCCATTGAACCAAGATCCTGGGATCTCCAGTCAACAAGGTTGGGTTACCGTTACAAAGACTCTTGTGTAGTAGGCTTAAGTCCCATTCCATTTGTCAATTTTGACATCTGATCTCTAGGCAAGCCTTTTGTAAGTGGATCCGCAAGATTCTCCTTTGATTTTATGTAATCAATGGAAATCACACCATTAGAGATCAATTGCTTAATGGTATTATGTCTCCGACGTATGTGTCGAGACTTACCATTGTAGATGCTGCTTTGTGCCCGTCCTATAGCAGACTGACTATCACAGTGTATGCTGATAGGAGCGATTGACTTAGGCCAACATGGAACATCTTCTAGGAAATTTCGAAGCCATTCAGTCTCTTCTCCAGCTTTATCTAGTGCTATAAACTCGGCTTCCATAGTGGACCGAGCTATGCACGTTTGTTTTGTAGATTTCCATGACAGGCACATCCACCAACA
>AP025046.1:6036932-6122218 GCA_036186865.1 Eustoma russellianum
ATGCAGTAAAGCGCTGAGGTGAAGAATACATAGCCAAGGTAAAAAGTCGAGATGTAAAGCCAAAACAAGAAGTGCCCGAGGTGAGCTAAAATGAGAAGTGTCGAGGTGATAAAGGAGCTGAGCTGAATGAAAGAACACCTAGACGAGGTGACGAAATGAAGACACTAAAAAGCAATGATGTAATGTCGAGCTGAGGAGACGAGGTGGAGGCAAATGAATGGACAAGCAGATGTAGCAAGTTGTGCTGAGCACAATAACAACAGAGCAGAACAAGGATATTGATAGCGGCAACAATGAGACAACGCTGTCGAGCTAAAACACTTAGAAAAATACGAGAATCTAGAGTCAGCACTGAAGAGATGAACATAGCAATCACACAACCCAGAAAATACAGGAAAAAGAAAGCTCATGTATTTATACGAATATACGGTACATCATATACATCCACTAGCTCAGTGGATTAAAGAAACTAACAATTATAAATAGAATATAGCCGTTATATAGCCAGTTGGTGGCTTGAGGTTTCTTAAATCTTATAAGCCTTATAAAAGTCAAAGTCATGTACATTTAAAAGTGAGAAAATCTAAATAATATTACAGTTCAGCCTCCACTCTCCTATTTTACACTGCAAGCTTTCATATTTTAGAATGTGTGCTTCTAAAATGACTAACTACACACTTTCATATTTCTTACTCTGCGCATCTGAAAATCCGGCAAACGGTGTACTAGAACTTATAACAATTGTGTAATTGTGGTTCTATCTTTTGAATATTTGAACACTAAATATGGTAAGACTCCATGGTTCCAATAAAACATATACTAAGACTTAATATTAACTCGTATTCGTTCCTTATTGAAGGCTAGCACTTAGTACACTGAACACAAGAAATGGCCCCCCTCCCCCTCCCCCTCCCCCTCCCCTTCTCTAAAGCAATAAACAAGCAAGTTATTCTGGTAATGTCTTACTAATTTAGGAGACCATTTTGTATCTTCCCATGAAACTGAAACAGTAAAGACCCCGAAGCCAAGGATTTAGCCTGTTGCTCTAATAATAAACAAGCATGGTAATTTTTCACAGCAATATGTACACAACTGAGGGGACGCAGACAACTCATTATCAAAACTTTACAACTGAGGTGGCCCTGGCTGTCAATACATATGTCTTTGGACCAACCTTCTTCCATGCCAAGACCATAGTAAATTTTGTGACTAAAAGGTTGTGACATTTTCCAGTTCCATCTGTATTTTAAGATATGTTTGGCTTAGCTGATAAATTAATCAACCAACTTTTAAGCACTGAAAGCATTTTAACATGTTGGGTAGGCCTGTAAATGAATCGAACCGTTCGGTATATTCGGCTCGTTCGGCTCGTTCGGCTCGAGCTCGGCTCGGCTAAATGGTTAATGAACTGAGCTTGAACCACTTTTTTCTGTTCGAACTCGGTAACTGACACCGTTCGTTTAAGGTGTTTGGCTCGTTAATGTTGTTCGTGAGTTAAACGAGCTTGAACAATTAAATATGTTGGTTGAAATAAACGAACAAGCTCGGCTTGTTTGCTAAGTTAAATGAACCGAACTTGAACAACCCGATGCTCAGCTCGTTCGGCTCGTTTACAGCTCTAATGATGGGTAATAGCATAGTGCTAACGAACACTTTTAAGTGCTTATGGGTTGAAAAAAAATTACATCTACTTTAGAATCGATTTTGAAGACACCGGATCTGCATCTGATGTCTAAGTGGGAAGACAACCCTATATATAACTATCTCGTTTCACACCCGTTTTGTATTTCTTATTACATTTTCTTTCTTTCTAGTAGAGAGGCTCACATATATATACATATAGGTATACTTCTCTATTTATATCATCTACAAAGCTCTATAAATAATAATATAGCGGAGGGTGGGATTCAAGCTTTAATAAAGAATGTAGACTGCAGGCAAGTGCAGTGTGATGTAAAGCAACAATCATTTTCAAAGCCCGGAAAAACTAAAAGAGCGTTTTCGGTGCACTATACTCCTGTATTTGTGTAGGGTCTGTGGAGCGGCCGGATCGCTTCGCGATCTGATGTACGTAGTCTTACCTTACACTTTGTACAAGAGGCTGTTTCAACGGCTCGAACCTAGGATTTTAAAGTCACAAAACAACAATATTACCAGTTGCTCCAATGACCGCCCTCTCAAAACCCAAGGGAACCGCTTCCCAGTTAATTATACATCTCACAAGTCTAAGATCAAACTACAGAAACCACTATTTCCTGAAAGCCATGTCAAAGGAAAAAAGTCACGAGCATAAACATTAAATCCCATGACAAAAGAAGAAAGAAAGAATGATGGAGCTGTGGTCTAAGAATTGAAGAGGGGAAGACAGAAGCATTTAATGTAGCTGTTGCTTTCTCTTTTTGTGGGTAATCTAACCATTGACTGAAACCTCTATTTTGCACTGATCCAAGAAACCAACTGCAGACACATATTTACCCGGGCCGTGGGGCTTGTTGGTCCTTTTGGTCTGACTTGGTTAGAGCCTTAAATGAGTTCTGAAAATTTCTGACTCAACCCACTAAGGTAAAGACTAGAGACCCCTTGAATCTTGAGCCCCGATGGGACCAAACATGAGAACCACCCCCTCCTAGCTGTAGGCCCGCACTCGCACGTCCCTTCATCATTAGCTCTTCATTTAGTGTACTATTTATAAAATTGGGATTAGTAAAGTATTTTTTTCAATTACAAGACGTTACCGTGCGTTTGCGTAAGGTCAAGAGAGAGGTTGGATCGTTTCACGATCTGTTGTATACAGTCTTAACCTACACTTTGTATAAGAGGCTGTTTTCGCGGCTCGAACCCGTGAACTCAAGGTCACAAAGCAGCAACTTTACCCGTTGTTCCAAAGCGGCTCTCAAATGTATATTGTCGGATAGAATGTAGTTAAACTAAATTTTAATAAGAATAATCATTTTTTGCTATACTCAGACAAGTTATGATTTACCAATTAGTGACAAATTCAAAATGACTTAGCTACCAAGGTTATGTTATACTTCTTGTTAAAAACCAACGTTTTTACCAATTATGTTACGAATGAATTAAAAAATGATACCATCCATGTATAAAGTATACGGGTTTTTACAATTTATTCTTTTGATAATAGACTTATTTGATCTATGTAGAATAGACATCGTATGCGTTGTTCGTAAGTATTAATACACATTCTCAATAATTATGTGACAAATGTCAAAAATTTAAAACATTTATGTATAAAATTGTTAACTTTCTTTTTACGAACTCCTTACTAATGTTGTGTAGACTTCACTGTATGATTAAAACGGGCATAAGAATAACAAACTAAGTCATAAGAATCGTTATTAAATAAAAAAACTTGTAAATACATATATGTGTATATACGTATGTATATGTATTGACGAATTATACACACTTTTATTTTGACTAACTACGTCTACTAAACTCTTTGGCTTATGTTTAACAATTTTTAAAAAGATAATTTGTAACAAGAAAGTATGGAATTAATATCATATTATTGCACGATCTTAAACATAATTATTTGATTGACATGTCACAAAAAAAAAAGAACATCCCATAGAAATTATTGCAAAATCACAATTATAGTTACTTGACTGACTTGTAATATTATAATAGTACTGTTTCAACATCAAAAATTTTCCTTAAAAAACCAGAGGTCATTCACATGCATGATGTACAAAGCATCTCTGATAAGCTCGATAGCATAGCTTAGTTGGTATTTGGATTGAGATTTGCTCCAAAAGGTCAAGAGTTCGATTTTAGGGACACGTGTTTTACTGTTGCTAGGCCAAATGCATAGTTTGCAGAGGGACACTTTGTGTGAGCCACTGGATAAGTCCTCTGTCAACTTAAGAGACTGCTGAACTCATAATTTACATCCTACGCATTGTTTTTTGAGACTGAAACGGTGTGAGCCTGCACATGAAATGACAAGCATCTCTGGTAAATCTCCAAATTTTACGTTAGCCCACATGAAAGGGAGATGGAAAAAAGGAATCAATGATGGTGCATCTTTTGCTTCCTTGACTGATCAGATGTTCTTCTAGTACAATACAGACACCCCCATACCCACCCACGTACTCAACCACACGAGTGCAGTCCACTAGGCCACGCATCCTCAGCCCCTAACCCCTCTAGGGGGCCTATAACCTACCCCCAGCCAAGTTTCTCAACTTTTCTCTGATGAATACGTGGGAGGGTACCCTACCACTTTCTTCTATGTTTACAATTCAGCCCCTGCAGTTTTTTACCATCTACAATCATTCCTAGTATTTCCATCACCTCTCATTCTCTTCCAAAATTTTCTTATTCCTCTTCAAAAAAAAAAAAAAAAAAACCTGAAATGGTGAATTGAAGCCATGGAAACAGTGTAAAATCATTGAAGGACACTCCTGTTCTTTAGGACAGTCAATCCAGCCAAATTTGGGGCCCGCATCAATCTTTTTACATGAAGGAAAATTGACCGAACACACATGTTCTAATGTTTACAGCTTCTTCTGCATTTATTATTACAGTACTCCAATTATTTCTGGAGCAAAATGAAAAAGCCTTAGTTCCGGGAGCCTCCATGCTTCAGTCTCATGGAACTGTATTTAGGATGTAAATTAAGAAATCAACGGATTCTTAAATTGATAACGCTCCACCAGACAATCTACACAAAGAGTCCGCTGCAAATCAGACCTATAACTCAACACCCAACTAGGTCGGATTCAGACATTTGGTCTTCAAACGTAGATACCACCATTGCTCTCTTTTTAAAATAATATCTCAACTTAGTATCAATTGAGCTATACCCTTAGGCTACTCCAATCATTTATGCTTCCATCTTAGGCCAGGAGCCAACTGGCTTGCACAGGATAAAATCCACTTTTGAAGTCCCTTGCGATTTTTTTGTCATGAACTCCTTACCAAGAGCTGTATAATATTTATTAATACATATTTTTTTTTAACATTAGAAAAAGATTTGAATCCGAGTCTCAAGAAAATAGTATTGAATCACTGGATACAAAGGTTTTTCGTTAATATGTATGAGCTTGTTTCCTATATTATTCGTATAATACTAAGACCATCAACATCAAATTGCTAAAGTACTAATACGGTAGAGCTATGTCAACATACGATAATTTGTTTTGAGATCTTCAACCTGAATTCTGCATAACTATATGTCTACATGATGATATTCATGATCAAGTACTTTCCTTAAGAAAAAACTTTTGTTTAGGATAGTTTTGTCTATCATAGTAACAGATCAAATCGGGGTACTTATAACAGTTATACCAGTCAAATTTAACTAATACCACGTGAGATGTGTCAACTTGTGATTTATATTAAACAAAAGGTGAGCACTCATCTCTAGGGAAAAGGTGTTTGAAGTTAGGTTTTGTATGAATAGCTTATAGATACATTTTACTATAGGAAATCATGTTTTATTCATGTTAATTTTTATGCATTTTGCCATATGTAGGTTTGCATGAACATTATTTTATTCTATTAAGCTTCAATGCTATATATTGCAAATTCATCGCGTTTCCTGTACTTCTTAGTCTGTTTGAATGTGCATACGTAGATGTATTCGGTGTTGGATGGGCGAAATGGAAGAAAGGAGGTGAAAAGATTGGAAGTATAGTTTGAGAAGTCTGGGATCCATCTCAAGTCTCCTAGTTGCTCCCTACGGGTTGGAATCACTTCACCCACATTTTCTTCATCCTTCTTCCCATGGTACGCCATGTGGCAGCACGCCCTCATACACCTATGCACGGATCATCCCTCATCTAGCCTCATCATATATTGCCATGTAGCGTGCGGTAGTAAGACAGGTGAAAGAAAATGGGTAAGTTGATCCCAAACCCGCTCCCTACAGACAGAGAACAGATCTTTGCATTTTTTTCGGATGGCTCCCCACACGCTCTCGAGTCTATCTTCACGGACTGAGAATCATCACTGCTAAATTTCCAAGGAGCGCTGCCCACGCACTTCCAGATCGCTCTCTAGAATTTTGATGCTATTTTTAATTGTACTTTAATGATGTGGAGGCTTCTTATTTGCTGCGTCCAAGGGGGCTCCATGCTCCATTAGAGGTATAAATACCTTGAATCTTGCAGAATTCATTCTCTCTTTAACTTAGTTTTAGGCTAGGGTTAGTTTAGTTAGAGAAACTCATTTGTCTCCATCTTTACATTCTCTCTCTAGAATTTTATTATTTTTCCTCTTTGATTTTGTCAAGACCATAGTATTTTTTGGGTTAAAATGTATAAATTTTATTTAACCAATGATCAAAAATAGGATCGGTACATTTACAATTCCACTGGGCATACCCAGTATGCAGAGCATACAATCACCAAAATCCTACTCTAAGTGGCATGTACTTACAATGCCCTATACACATGAGTAGCAACTCTATGAGCTACATCTCGAGCAATGGGTAACTCATCCTAAAAATTCTGAGGTTTCTGCTTGACATAAAAAGTAGATGGTAACTGCAAAAGATGCCTTGATATACTTTGTCCTGCCACTTCTGCACCTAGCGTGCTTTCCCGACCAATGGAGTAGGGCGTTCATAGAAAGAAATTTCCTCGTAATACCAATCCAGTTTAAAACTTCTGCCCAAACCTGCCTCACAAATGAGCAATCAAAAAGCAAGTGATCCTTGTCTCAATAGCGTCACCACAAATTGGACATAACAAATCTGACAACACAAAATGTAATTTATTATTGTTGGCAGCCTATTGCGAGCCGCCAACCAAAACATAAAACAGTGCTTAGGAGTGTTGTATGCAGACCAAATAGTCGAAGCCCATCGTACCTTCTGTCCTTTGTTCCTTAAAATTTCATATGTTGTTGATGTGAGAGAATTACTGTTAGTAGCCCATCTACATAACTCAGCTTCACAAGTGGAAATGCCGCCAAAATGATCAATAAGGGTATATTTGATGTGTAGTAATCGTTTCATGAATACAGAGTGTGTATTCTTGACTTGGAGATGCCATATCCCATTATGTAGTCTATAAAAGTGATGTATCCATCGGACCCATAGTGAATCTTTCTTACTCTGTATGTTCCATAAGTGCTTTAGCAAAAGGGCATTGTTCTACGTCTTGAGGTCAATAACCCCAAACCTCCTTTTTTTGACTGGCACACATCTGTCCATGCAATCCATGTTTTTTTTTTACTCCCCTACAGTCCCACAAGAAGTTGCAAGCAATCCGTCCCACCTGTCAAGACCTTAGTTGTTAAGTGCAATAGAGCATTGTTGCCCTCTTAAATCCTCTTGTCTTCATTTCTTTTTTTCCTTTTTGCTATATGAATGATGGATGAAGGCTGGGAATAAGGTGTTTGGTAAAATGTCTAAGTGGTTATCACTAATCTTTTGCCTTGTAATTTGATAATCTTCTTACTTTTGCACTTTAGCTTCATTATATTAGAGTTAGAAATCATGTCAAGTAGGATATTCACCTAATATTAGCTAATTGATCTTGTATTTTTCTTTAAGTCAATTACATCTAGTTAATTTAATTAATCTACTTAACCTAAATGGATTTTTTTATTTTTGTTTTATTTTATTTCCACAATCTATTTGCATAAGATGAAGCAATTTCTTATGAAAAGAAAGGAAGCTTAGAGTGACTTTTTCTTTATTTGGTGGTACTATAATTTAGTTTGCAATAGATTCTCAGGTTGTCTTTGCTTTCATTTAAGTTCATATTCATTCACAGCTCATTCTTTCACACCTTCACACACAATTGAACCTTGTTTAGGTTAGGTCCTTAGGGTAGTTTGTTATGATTGAATCTGTTTGGACAATCTTTGTAGCGTCCCGGCCCGATACTAGACATCGATACCAGTGCACCGCCGTAGCCTACTACGAGAACTACGAAGCGTCAAAGCAGATCAAGCACACGTCATCCATGACGTAAGATAAATAAGCGGAAACGTCGTAGAATTAAAAACTTCAATAACAATGATATCCCAAATGAAACGCAGCGGAATAAAACGTGTCAGAGAGAGTGTCTAAAGTATCCTTCAATACAAAGCTTTAACATCAAATCCTTCAACTAAAGGATAAGGACTGTAAGCATATCCTCTTTAGTGACCATCATCCTACTAATAAGCCCACTCGCCGTTATCTTCTACAAAATCATCTTGTACTTTGGTTCACCTGAAAAGCAGATAGAGTAATTGTTCTTAGCGAAAACATCGCTAGCAAGTAACCCGTCTATACACCTTACGGGATCACACACGACGAGTCACCAGTACGTAAATCAATGCCCAAAATAAGGTGCTCGGGTTGACAAATAGCATCTTTATAACGACTCATCAAACCAAATAGGTCACGTAAATAATGCACAAAGTGAAACCAACACATATTGAACAAAACGTACTATATAAACAGAACATAAGCGAATATCACTCTTGCATGTCAAATCTTATGCTTCGTGTATCATGATGCATGTACTTCTTCAAAACCACACACAAATCTCATGCATATGTATTCTTTCATAAACATGTCATGCGTGTCATTTCACAAACATTTCATAACTCTTCTTATCATATTCTTCACGTAGCGGAACTTTATACCCTGTGGGTGATCAGTCCACAGCAAACAGAACTTTATACCCCGTGCTGAAAGGTCCACGACCCCATAACATATAACTTTATACCCCGTGCTGAAAGGTCCATGGCCCCATTACATACATCATATATCCGTGCTGATAGGTCCACGGCCCCATTACATATATCATATATCCGTGCTGATAGGTCCACGACCCCATAAAATATTTTATACCCTGCTGTTGATTCACAGATCACGCTTTTATACCCTGCTTTCGCAGGCGTGACTTTATACCCTGCGATCAACCAGCAGCCATAGTTGCTTTTCGAAAACTTTAATCTTCTTTTCAAACTCGTATTCTTTTCGCAAACCGAAACTCATGTCGAAATGCAAAGTGTTCATGTCATGATGCAGAATGCTCATGTAACTTCATATCAACCGTGTAAACATGCACACACACTTTACATATCAAGTACAAAGTCCTGAACCTCTATCACATCCTGCTCGTACCATTTCATGTCCTTCCGTATTACAAAATCATCTCGAGTTCACACTTAACCTTGCTCGTTTATACTTCCTCAAACACACCCTTTTCGTACCATTTTGTGCCCTTTCATATCGCTAACTCACTTTGGATTCATACCTAACTTTA
Source organism: Eustoma russellianum (assembly GCA_036186865.1). Lineage (NCBI taxonomy): Eukaryota > Viridiplantae > Streptophyta > Magnoliopsida > Gentianales > Gentianaceae > Eustoma > Eustoma russellianum. The sequence continues at coordinate 6,046,166 of AP025046.1, forward strand.
CCCATTCACACTTAATGTTTACAACTCAAATACACCTCATTCATACCACTTCATGCCCTTTCGTAGCGCGAATCACTTCGAATTCATACTTAACCATACTCATTCACACTAATGTTTACAACTCAAGCACACTTTCAAAACACTTGTAATTATGAGCAATGGAAGAGAATAAAGGTATCTCACACCATCTTAATATCAAGATACGGTCTTGCACCTCAAACACTCTCGGTTTGTATCTTTCCAAGTCCGTTCGTCTCACTAATTCACCTAGGATCAATCTTATCTTACTTATTCAAACTTACCATCTATTCCTCAATTACACCTCAAATACCCTTGCATTTTAGTTCAAAAGAAGTGTATAGAGTTACTACACATACATAGGGCGCCTAAAAGGGTCAAAAAGACTTCTCCAGTATACTTGGAACGCCACATGAGGCGCCTAAAGGGGACATGAGGCGCCTATTCTAGGCATTCGAAGTGTTCGGGGATGTGCCGTATACATCGAACGCCTGCATGAAGGGCCTAATGTAGGTGTTCGAAGTGTACGGGGATGCTCTGGGACATTGAACGCCTACATTAGGCGCCTAATGTGACTTGAAGCGCCTAATGTAGGTGTTCGAAGTGTTCTGACGGTTCAGAACTGCAGTTTTTCTGCAGTAACCTCCATCCAACACCTTTCTTCTTCACCCCTTCCATGTTAAACACCTCAATATCCATCTTACCATCTAAATTCATCATGATTAACACACAACTAACATGAATTGATTCTTAGACATGTAAAGTAGTGTCCATCCTAAGTCTTCTATCACCCACAACCTCCAATGTATCTCTTTAACTTTCCAACACAACAAGTCTACACCAATGACATCTTTAATCCTTCAACCTTATGCAAATACACTCAAAACACTTAGAATGTACTTAATGAACTTAAGATCTTACATCAAAACAAGGATCACATTACGGATAACACTTTTATGAGAAAATTATCAACAAAGATCACAACATAACCATTCAGGAATTGGCCCAAAGAACGTGACTATACACCATCAACAACAACAACGATTACATATAGTAAAGCATTTTACATACACAAACCAAAGCTACTAATGTGTGATCCAAGTTTTCTCTTTGTAAGAACATAGGGCCTAAGGTAACAAAATTAGAAAGATTACTTGCCTTTGCTTCTAAGTAGTCTTACGAATGTTTGGTAGAATCGCGAGAAGGATTGAATCTAGGTTGGCCACTTTTCTTCTTTTTCTTCTCCATTTCTTCTTTCTCTTTTCTCTTCCTTTCTCCTCCTTTCTCTCAGTCGTTCCTTCTCTTCCTCTTTTTCTTTGTAACTGGCGCCTAACTCCTCTCTCATGGGGAGTTATACTAAATGTTGTAACTCCCCATCATTTAAGTGGTGAGGGCATTTTTGGTATTTTAGCCTACTTTTCTTAATTTCAGCTTTTTGATTATTTTCTCACCTATATTTTATCTAACTAAGCCTCATTAATCTATACAATTATTAACATGTATTTTAAGTTTCTCTTAATTATTTAGCGTCGGATGCGGTAAAATACGGGGTATGACAATCTTATTATTTGAGTTTTACCTCGACTTCCTTAACCATTAGATTAATTATTAACAATATTATTTGGTATAATCACGACACATCAATAGCTTCACATCTAAGTAAAAATTACTATTTACGAATTTGCTGATTCATTGGTCATTACACACTACGGGGGTGTTTGGTTAGGGGTTTCTTCATTAAGGGTATATGTTTGGAGGCCCTCCAAACCCATACACGTTGTTTGGTTGTTAAAATTAGGGTATAGATTTCAGATTAATATCCGAATATTTGGTAATGGATATGATGTTTTGATATACTAGCTCTCCTTTGTCTTTCAATATGAGAGGTACTCGGTTGCCCCCCACCCACCCCCAATGGTCAAACATGCCGGTCAAAGGCCCCTGCCGGTCAATTAATGCTGCCGGTTAACGCCGCCGGCCATCGCCAGTCCGCCACCGGTCATTATTCTGGCTGGTCAAATTTTTTCGGCCAATATTCCAGCCAGCCATCTTCGATATCCATTTCGATTTTGATATGTTTCAAACACCATCAATGGCGATCATACTCATTCCCACTTCAATACCAAACAAATATGACTTTTACGCCCAAAACCATATATTGTCAAACTCATACACTGTCATATCTATCCCGATTCCGATTCCGATACCCAAGTGCGAACCCAAAGCTCCTACATGTTCTTTGTGGGCGATGAGGTCTGACCCCGATTTTTACATATACTGTTAGGTCCAAAACACACTCTAGAGGGGGGTGAATAGAGTGTTTGTTACTTTTTGCGGAATTTTCTTGTTTGGCTCAACTCAAAAGAAATTCAAAATCAAAGCAAGAATGAGAGGTAAGAAGCAATGAATGAATACACCGGATATAGAGTGGTTCGAATCGTAAATGATTCTACTCCACTACCACTCTGTTGCCAAAGTAGATTTTCAATAACTACTCTTCTTATTAGAGACAATAAGAACAACCACAGCAACACTTACACTAACACCTTAGTGTAAGCAATAACAACAACAACTTCTTGCACAAAATACACTTGTGCAATCACATCAACTACAGCTCTAGCAAGAACAACTTCTTGCTACCTCACAACTTCACAAAGTTTCCTCAAGAACTTTCTCACAGTGGGTTGAAGGAAATAGTAAGGTTCACACTTTCTCACTAGTCTAAGCACAAGCAAGAGATCAAATATTTATGGTTCCTCTTGTGCTAGACTCTCTATCTCTCAATATACAACAATGAAGAGCAAAGAAAAGCTTAACAAGCTTTAAGCAATTGTACAAATGTGAGAGAAAACAACAATGAATAATGAAGCTAGATGATTGTGAAAGTGTGTATTTGCCTCATCCAAGCTTCTCCCATTTATAGATGAAGTTCACCACGTTTTTGAGGCTCCACCAAGTCTTCATAATGTATCCAAAGTCTTCATAATGCCCAAGATAGTCTTTAGCCACCCTATGATTTGATCCTCAATAGCCAACCTAGGATTGCTTAGACATGGATATAATAGTCAAGGAAGCATGTAGTATATTGGAGTAAAGTCCACAAGAAATTTGAGCAAGATTGGAGAGAGAAAACATCATAAATCTCCCTTAGATTTTGTTCTAATGTTCAAAAAATTTGAATTCTGGGGACATCGATCAATCAAAGTGCCTGGGGTGAGAGATCGATGTCCTCCAGAAACTCTGCAATTTTGAAACTGCTGGACATCGATCGAAGTCCCCCTTGGAGAGACTGATGTCACTTCGATCGATCGATGTCTCCTGGACTGAGAGATCGATGTTGGACAGAAAGTTTTCTGCCTGACATCGATCGATCGAAGTCTCCCTGGGGAGAGATTGAAGTGACATCGATTGATCGATGTCCCCAGGTTAAGAGATCGATGTTGAACAGAATGTTTTCTGCCTGACATCGATCAATCGAAGTCAGAGGATGAAGTGATCGATCGATCGATCGATGTCCGCAGTGTGAGAGATCAATGTTGGACAGTGAGTTCCAATCTCAACCATTTTTGACATAGTGTAATTTTCTCATCTTGCATCAAGTCTCAAGCATAAATTTAACTTATTTAAAACATCTTTTCATCATCAAAACAATCTACATATTAACATATACCCTAGAGGCTTATAGTCTTTGTTACTTTTTTTAATCCGTTACTATTAGAAATGTTGTTATCTAATGGATATATGGTAATTTTCTTCTAAGAATTTGAAATTGCATAACTATCTCTGAAAGGGGTCCTCCTCTATAAAGAAATAGGAGGTACTTGAAATTGTGGACAACTCTTTTCGTGGGTTTGAAACATGCATTTCGAATTCAATTTTCACCAAGGATTTGTGATCTCTCTTCAAGGCTTGGCGAGTACACTCAGATTAGCACACAGTTGGATGGAATCTTTTCACCAATTTCCCATCTCTATTTTTTCTCTCTAATGTGTAACTACATATAACTATTATGTGTTATGTGTAGAATATATATAGGATCTCGTATATAACACATAATGTATACATGTAGTTACACACTAAAGAAAGAGATTGGGGCGGAAAAATGAAAAAGAAGATCACATCCTAATTACAATGCTCTTAACTTCTTCTCATCATGAACAACAACACAAATATTACCCCACTACTTTAAAGGCTCCCGTCTATGAAAGGATATGGGAGTGGTCGGATGTACGCAACCATACCTATGTGTTAGAAACACATAGTGGTTGTTTTTCGATGACCCATAATGAAATTGCGTCACGCTGTGTCGATGAACCTGCTACTTCTCTACAATATAAGAAGCGCAGTCAATTTATTGAGTCATTTTGCTTTATTCCATCATATTATATAGTCAAAGAAGAGTGTGTATTTAACTCCATTGGAAATGGAAAAATTAGTAATGATAGAAGAATAGATTGAGATATAATAACAAAAACATTAAGGTAATGCTTGTAAAACATAATTGTAAACATAAATTATGATTGGTATTTATAAACATGTCTAGAACCACTTGTTTTAAATCATGTACTAAATACATTTTAACATTTAAAACAATTGTATTTATATCTTGATGCGTTCCAAAATAAAAAGGTGGACTTATATATTAAGACAAAGAGAATATAAGATAATTAGTTTTTACTAATAATGTCATTATTTTATATGAAAATTATGTCCTTTCCGATAATGAAATGATGTAAAAATAAAAAGTTAAGTAAAATTTTATCAAAAGTGTACATAATAAAATAATAATATTATAATTGTGGTTAAGATAAGGTTGAAGCAGTTCCCAAATGAGGTGTGAATATTTATTTAACACAAATAGTTCAGTTCAGTTTTTGAGAGCGTAATTTTGGTGACTTGTGAAGTGCCGCTTGTTTAGTGCATCGAAAAGAAGCAAGAAAGTCAAAACAAAACAACAAATCCAATGTTGAATAATCCTCTTCCTTGGAAAGGAAAGCGTATAAATTTTTTGAAGAACAGCCGAAGGAAAAATCTCAGGGATATATGGCGATGTATGCGGCATATAAATACATAAATATAATTCATTTGTCATTTTCATTGACGATATTGTATTAGCTCAGAGAGTAGACATACTCTGAGTATGAGACTAGAGTAGTGGAGAAGTGTTTGATGGGCCATATTCCGACCTGCTCAGAAAAGACAAAACTTGACGGTTGGCAGACGGTCAACATAACTCAGATTCAGCTACTTGACTGGGTAATCTCGGCCAAAAGGCCTCAACACATCTCGGCCCAAACACATCTCGGCCTCAGCTCCCTCTAGGCCAACAATCGCATACTACATTTCAGGTGTCAAAACCCTTGGTTTAGACTGAAGTAGTCATCATGACAGGCCGTCCTAAGCTTTATAGAATCGGCCACTGACGTTGTATCGGCCACTCGCATCTCGGCAAACAGCCTATGACCCAGGCCACCTCGGGCACCTTTGGTCACTAATACGTTTTAAGGGGTCAGCTCGGTCCTCAAGTTTACCCGGGGTAATCCTACTATGTAAAACTTCTTTCCAGGTGTCAGAAGCAAGCCGACTCATCTAAGCATAGCGCCACATGGCAAGCATGCAAAAGTGAGAGGCACCTTCGTGACCTACTTGCCTGTCACGATCTCTAACTCCTGCACATGCATTGGCTCAGGCAGCCATATAAAAAGAACAAAACAAGAGAGAGAAGGGCAAGTGAAATTCAGAAAACTACAGAGGTAATTCATCTTCCCCACAGTGAAAAATAACCAGGTTCACTTGAAAACCTCCATAAACTTACTGATCCATCACTTAAATTTCACCATAAATGGCCTTAACTGACTTGGGCGTCGGATGGTATTACCCGGTGCCATAGTTCCCGGGTCCTCTAACGTTGTTCCCTGTGCAGATCAGCCAACAAGGCCAGATACGGACAACTCACGAAAAAGTTGATGACATAACTTCCGGATCACACTTATTACTTGGTGATAAATCCGACATCATCAGCGTTTTAGAGAGAAAAGGCTTAAGGATTAACTGTTCTAAGACCGAGTATTCTGCACTATAACTTCAGCGGCGTAGTCGACAATGAGAATAGTCAGCTCACCATCGATGGTCAAGTGGTACCATAGGTAAGTAAGTTTAAGTACCTAGGATCATTTGTGCAGCAGAATGAGGACATAGATAGTGATGTAGCACATCGAGTCCAAGCAGGCTGGTGTAGATGGAGGGCGGCCTCAGGGGTGCTGTGTGACAAGAATTTCCCAACTAAATTAGAGGAAAAATTTTATAGGGTGGCAGTGCGACGGCAATGATATATGAGAAAGATTGTTGGGCCATCAAGAGGTCACAATTGCAGAAGATGGAAGTGGCAGAGATGAAGATGTTGAGGTGGGATGTGTGGATATACAAGGCTAGACCGGATCAAAAACGAGGTGTTTCGAGAAAGGTTAGGCGTGGCTAGTATAGCAGATAAGATAAGGGAGGGAAGAATGAGATGGTTTGGGTATGTCGAGCGGGAGACAGACAACGGCGTCGGTCAGAATGATTGAAAGCCTCATTGTAGAGGGGAACAGGAGTAAAGGCAGGCTCAAACTGACTTGGGATGAGCAGATTAGGCACGACCTACTAGATTTGCACCTCTCTGAGGGCATGGTCCAGGATAGGAGTTCATGGAGACATAAGATTAAGGTTAACGAGGTATAGGTCATATATAGGGACACCTTAGAGTATATTTAGGGACATAGATAGGCGTAGATACTATCTGCGTTTTAGGTTGATTTCACACTTGTTTGCTTGTGTTTTACCGTTGTTTGCATTACATGTACATATACACGTTATGTGTATTTTAATATCGAAAGCCCCTTCTTTGTATTTCTTGAATTCCCTCACTAACATACTAGCACATCATATCCCTATTATTATGTCATTTATGCAGGTACATAAAGAGCCGGGGGTTTCACTGGAAGCAGACTCTTTATCCCTTGGGATAGAGGTATTGTCTGTCTAGCACTTACCCTCCTCATACCCTAACGATAGCTTTTCCTATCGTTGGGATATACTAGACACTTACCCTCCTCATACCCTAACGATAGCTTTTGCTATCGTTGGGATATACTGGGTACGGATGCTATTGTTGGGATATACTGGGTACGGATGATGATGATGATATGTATATGTATGTATACGTACTTATATATACGACGACAGTCGATGATAAATATGAAGGCATTTGGCATATAAGAACCGAAAGAAGAGGAGGAAAAGGCTTGAGTAAGATGTCAAAAATAGCATAACCAAATAATTGTTTAGAGTAAGTAAGGTGGCGTGTGCGAGTCTCTCTGTACCTTTGTGCTTACGGTCCTACCGTGTGTGTATGTAGAGTAAATTAAATGTTATTTGTTAGACTTTTAATACTTATCCAAAAATATTTATCAAAACTAACTTTGAAATAATTCGGTTAATACAAGTTTTATAGTGATCATGACTAACTGTTAAGTATTAATTAATCAATAATATTGAAAATAATTGACATGTGATAGTGATAAATGTACAAAACAGAAAGATTTGTTTTCATAGATTTTTTTTTGTTGATTGTTAAATAACTAATATGATTTATTTATTGACCATATTAAAAATTTGTATCCGTTTAAGTTTAATATTTGAGATGTGGAACAAGTTACTATACTCAAAGCCTTTTATGAAGGTCAACATTTTTGTTGGTCTCACTCCAAACTCTTTAATAGAGGATGATGGAGATGGCAACTAGTGTGAGGCAACACCTTGTCTCATTACTGGCGTACATTATAGAGATAACTCATTTATCCGCTGAACTCTTAATTTGTATCATTCATAATATTTTTTTTAGAACTGAGACGATACGGATCTTTAAGGTTAAAATATGGTCTTTTGCTCCAAGAGATGACTCGTCTATTATGAAACTCAACTTTTAATCCATTAGTCAATTCTTTTACTATTTCGTAATGCCTTATAATATGCTCTCCCTGATGCTAAATGTTAATTTTTTTTAATCTATGTTCTCGCTCATAAGAAATAGTTAATCTGAGTTGATTATATATATATATATATATATATATATATATATATATATATATATATATTGGAGGAATTGAAATGAATTGGAAAAGTTTGGGCAAATGGGTTTGTCAAAAGTTGACAACCACCATACTTTGAGTCTAATTATGATTAATGTTCGTTAATCAAAAACGAAAACTAATAATTTCTAAATTATCTACGTAACAAGTAGATGACTTTAGGCTTTTGAATCACTCGATTCTGATACCGGGTGAATGAGAAATTAATGCTCAAAATTGGAGTAAAATTGGAAAGAAATTGAAAAAGTGGTGATGTGACCTCTTGAGGAGTGACCACATCACTCCTTAAGTGGAATACCACATTAGCTATTTGAGATGAAGAGGCCACCATATATAGTTCAAGTTGGAACCTTCTTAAATGTGCCCTTGGGCATGAGAAGTTTTTGACCGAGGGAAGAAGCAGATCAGGCAAGGTTCACCACACGCGCGGCGCCCGCCCGCCTCGGCTCGGCTCAGGGCTCGTGGGTCTGGCTGGTTCTTATCTTTTTGGAGAAATTTTCTTTTACATTTTTCCAGAAAAATAAATCAAGTGATCCAACGGTTTGAAATATTTCTGATCATGACCGTTGCAAGATCTAACAGGTGTAGATCGTAGTTTACACGGATTATGATCTAAAGGCTGAGATTGTATCTGGCAGCGGTTTTCTTCATCTAGATCTAACGGTTGTTGATCGTAGTCTACACGGATTATGATCTAAAGGCTGAGATCGTATCTAGCAGCAGTTTCTTCATCCGATGGTATACGTTTAAAACTGCTGCGGTTTACGATCTAACGAATGCGGATGAAAATCGTCAGATCCGACGGTCTACGTTTAAAACTGCTTTTAACCGCCTTTTTTCCTCCCCTCCTATATAAAGGTCTGCTTCTCCAAGACCTATACACGCTGCAATCTTCTACTTCATCGCATACGCATACATACTGCTGCACTAAGTCTTTACAGTGATCGTGAAGTCAGAGCACTTACAGGTTCGATGAGTTCCTATGTTGCAGTGCCACTCGTGTGAACTGTTTACCATTGTATCCTGGGAGACGTTTGCTTCACTGGTTGGACACAGTATACCGGAGCAATTCGTCTTAAGGACAGAGTCCTTAGACTCGCCTCGGTTTTGCTTGCATTTTTGTCGATTTACACGAACGCACACAGTACACTGGTTTTGATTACAGAATCTAACATTCTTAAGACGAATTGATATATACTGTAATCTGTTTCGATTTTCTGTTTGCATATACAGCTTCTATTTGTACGACACTAATCGGTTTCGTGTTCTGTTTCTGTATTACGTTTACAGAATCTGAAATGGAGAACGAAAGTTCGAACTCCTTCAATGGCGTGCACCTTGGTCCGTCCGAGGAAGTGAACACTGCTGTTCCAGTTGCACCCGCTGCCATTCCTGCTCCTGCTCCTGTTCCTGCTGTTGGACAAGCTGAGAAACCAGAGAAGTTTGGAGGCAGTTTCTTCAAACGTTGGCAGCAGAAGATGCTGTTCTTTTTAACAACTCTGGGGCTGGCAAAGTTGCTGACTGAGAATCCTCCAGTGGTGATATCAGTCGAGGATCAGAACGTGAATATGCAGAATAGCTTGATTGCTGAAGCATGGAAATATAATGATTATGTCTGTTTGAGTCATATTTTAAGTTGTCTCGATAATTCTCTGTATGGACTGTATAGTACTTTTAAAACTGCAAAATCATTATGGCAGGCTTTAGACAAAAAATACCGGACAGAGTCCTTAGATTCACCTCGGTTTTGCTTGCATTTTTGTCGATTTACACGAACGCACACAGTACACTGGTTTTGATTACAGAATCTAACAATATATATATATATATATATATATATATATATATATATATATATATATATATATATATATAGACACACACACATACATACATACGTACATATTAAAAAAAATTGGAAAGGAAAATCGAACACAAGACCCGGGAATAGGATAAATGCTACTCAACTGCTAGACCTAGTCTTGAGTAGCATTTATCCTATTCCCGGGTCTTGTGTTCGATTTCTCTTCCCAATTTTTTAATATGTATTTATGTATGTGTGTGTGTCTATATATATATATCTATGTATGTATGTATGTATGTATATATATATATATATATATATATATATATGTCTGTATGTATATATATATGTATGTATGTATATACATCATATGACAAAAAAGAGAGACATATATGCAATACATCGTTCCATATTTGAAAGAAAGGACGTTTCAAGGCATAACTTAGTTGATATTCGGGTTGGATTTGCTACGAAAAGGTTCAGAATTCGAATCCAAAGACACGCACAATGTGGTGTTTCGCTGCTGCTTCGGCCTAGTAGTTTGCATGTGAACACCTTGTGTTGGTTCTAACGTAAAGTATTCACTAACTCAGAAGGCCGCTGGGCTACTGAATTGCATTAGCTAGAAGGCCTTCTGAGCTTCTGATTTCCATCATCCACAATGCTCATTGAGACTGAGGCGGTAGAAGCCCTCAAGGCCATAGTATAGCCTTTATGACACCAAGAAAGGACGGACACATAGTATGCATGTGTTTAAATATTTAAAATCATATATATATATATATATATATATATATATATATATATATATATATATATATATATATATATATATATATATAGGTAAACCACACTCAATTCTCCCTGTATGTATGCACAACGCTTCTCTCTCATCTTTAATGTTGGTTTGCAATTGACTTGGGCTCCTTGCTTGCTTATACGCAACATCTTATACTTGACTATTCCCACTGCTATTCCCTCTACAACAACCACCACCATCATCTCCTTCCTCCATTTAGTACAGGGAGGAGCAGCATTCGTCCTACAATATCGCCGGCGACCGTTTAATTTCAAATCCGGCGATGGGCTTAGAAAGCCACCGCCTTCACCGCTCATCGTTTGCCGCCTTAACCGCTCTAGCTTTGCTTCTAATTTCATTATTCTCACTCCAATTGAGTTAGTACATATTGTATCAAATTCTTTTACATCACATGCAGACAGTCCAGAATGTGATATGGACCGTCGGATTTGATCTATTAATATCTCTAATTCTTGTTGTTTTTTGAATGATAGCTGGTGCAGTAAGGGATAGAAGAAGAATTGACGCCATTAGAGTCGGAGAAAATGGGTTCGAGACGATAAACCGTTTTTTGTTAAACCGGGGAACACTGGGTGGACCGGGATCATCACCACCCACATGTAGATCCAAATGCGGAAGATGTTACCCATGTAAACCGGTTCATGTCCCGATCCAACCCGGTTTAAGCATCCCATTGGAGTACTACCCTGAAGCTTGGCGGTGCCAATGTGGAAACAAGCTCTTCATGCCTTGAACAAAACACTTCTCTCTCCTAGCCAGCAGCACTTTTGTCCTGTTCCACGGTGAGATAACCCTTTTAGTCTAAGACCTTACACCGGAAAATGTTAATATCTTCCGGTGAAAAGTCCGTGGTGGGATGCACTATTTGAATTGTCACATTAGTCCATCCCACCAGTCCCACCTTTTTTATGTAACATGGCGTGGTGGGATGGACTTTGTGAAATATCTCAATAGTCCATCCCACCATTCCCACCTTTTGTATGTAGGAATGCGTTCATTCTTGTAAAATTTACAAATGGTTCGGTCATTTTCAAAACCATTATGTCATCTCAATTTACATGAGTTAACGGTCTGGCTGAAATGTCTAGTTGAAGAATTTTCTATTGTGCTGGTGGTACTAGGTGCTGGTCTGGTTGGTACTTATTATAGAGTGTAGTAAGGCAAGAAAGCCACATAGTAAATACAATATACGCCCTCATCTCATAGCTCATGTCATATCTAAGTTGTTACTCGGGTTGTGATTTAATCTAAGAGTTGAAGAATTCGAATTTAAGGATACACACAATGTGGGATGTTCCAAGCTGCTAGGCCGAATGTATGATTTGAGAAGAACATCTTATATAGGTCATCTGCGAGTCATCATCAAACTTAAGAGGTTGTTACTCTTTCAGACTGGAACTGGAACGGTGGGCTCTCATGGCCCAAGTAATGGCCTTGTCCTCCAAGTAAATGCACTCTACAATTGTGTAACATGAAGTGTTTATTACTGAAAAGTTCTACAGTTAATTATTGTGATCTGCAATGCCTTTATTTTAGTTTGCTTCAGATTTTTTCTTTTCGTTGGCATCTTGCATCAGGCATGGGAGTTGTATTATTTATTTCTTGCTTGCGAGAAGAGGCAGATGGACTTTGGGAATGTAATTTTCCAGGCGAGATTACCGAGAGGCTCCATATCTGATATCTCTCTCCGTCTTTTTATTGCCTCTTTTTCATCAAGTTTTTCTTTTTCTTCTTTTTTTTTTCCTTTTTTTTTTCTTTTTCAATTTTTTGGGTTCTTTCTACCTGTTCTGTTCAAGTTATTCCATTACTCTTGAGCTACCTTTAAACTTCCATCATTTTAGCTAGAGGTACGCCATTGCCCCTAGATGATATGCGTATGTATGTGCAATGCGGATGCATGTCTGTGTGTGTATATATATGTGTGTATGTCTATTATATATATGTAATATTGGTGTACGTGTACACTACGTACGATGCGGACATATGTCTACTTGTGTAATATGAAAGGCCTTGTTAACCGGTTCAAATTTTCCATGCAATTTCTATTTCATATGTGAGTGTAATGGTTACTCTCATATCAGATATGAATGTTAGTTAAGTAATCAAATTATATGTGGTATGCGCGTAGAATGCTAAAATAGAGAATGAAATACGTTTTGAGATATATTAGAATACGGATGGTTAGCAAAAGAAACAAGGAAAGTTGTAAGGTTAGTTTCGTCTGGAGGAAGGTAATCTTTACCTGTTTTAAAACGTGCCATTGAAAATAAGTTCAGCAAATTGTTCAAAAAGTTTATTGGCAGTTTTGTTCGTCTGTGTTTTTTTTTTCTTGAATGCAAAAATGTCATACCTGACTCGAATGTTTTTATCGTTTCAGTTTTAAAATACTTCGTGTAAAATATAAATTAGGAAATTCAGCGACCTCCTAAATGAGAGGTCCTGGATTTATGGTCTACAAGTTTTTTTTTCTTCTCTAGTTTGCGAGGGTATCCTCCATCCTGATAGGAGACAAACCTTTAATCGGAAGGTTACCATGGTACAAAGCTCACGATAGGATAGACTTCTCTTAACAATATCATCACTCATTGTCTCAAAGTTTTGACTAGGTCTATCTCATACAATTCTAAGTTTCAACATGGTATCGAGCAGGTTTTAAGATATGGATTCACACATTGTCTGGCCCAGATTGACAATTTATTGTCTCTCCTATGAAGTCAGATGTTCATGTCTAACTTGTGGTTTGTGACTGAGGACGGATTATAAGGCGCGTGTATATATCAAGCTATGTGGACAGGTATTGAGAATATCGTCACACGTTAGTCACTTTGAGATAAAATACATGGGTTATATGAAGATGAGCTACCACCATCCATTATCTTAAGTTTTTGATTGGATATGTGTCTCATCTCATATAAACCCAAGCTCATCCATATGTTCCATTCATAAAGATCTCAGTTTCAACTTTACCTTTGCTTAAAAAATTCAATTATTTGCTTAGCCATCCACGTTTGGTGTTTGTTTTTCCTTTTGGCTCAATAACTAGTTGTTGAATGTAATAAGTCTTGGTTGTGTTGTTTTTTCAAGGATAAACTTTGTGGGCATACCGTTTCTAAGTTGATAAACCAGAATTAATCGTCTGTTAGTCAACAACAATCAATAGTACAACTCCTGCAGTTCAGCACCCAAGCGTTGATGTTCGGCCTTGACCGCACTTCAGCAGTGCCCCGTAGCATCCCTTGTTGTCGAAGAATATGTACAAGGGTTGCACTTCGGCAAAGCTTGGTTTTGCACTTCGGCGAAGGAATCAAGCACAGCATTATACTACGGAATCATCACGCAGAGGTGCAGTTCAAAAGAAGGCTACACGTCTGGCTATTCAGCCTGTACACGCCAAGGTCACATCAGCCGGCCTACTAGTCACATCAGCCGACCTACCAGTCATATCAGCAGACCTACGTCGTCATAGGTCTTCTGCCCCAAGCAAATGTCTCATCCGCTATCAGAGGCAGAGGGCGGAAAAAACTAATAAAAGCAAGCCAATGCATACCAGAAAAGGGATCGAAACCTTTTCATCATTGGGGAGCTAATACATCAAACTTTCTCTTCAGCCTATACCTGTGATAATTTTCTAACTCCACACACTAAACTATATTCTCAGTGAGAAATGGCCCAAACTGACTTGAGCGTCGGAGGGTTTTACCCGGGGTCGTCCCCCTGGGACCTCTAATCTTTTCTTCCTTGTGCAGGACTTTCAGGAAGCTATTCCAACTGCAATCTTCAAATCAATTAACGACTCTTCAAGTTAACTGACGACGTTTATTTGAGGTCATCTTAGACCCTTAGTGGAGATCCGGCTTCATCATTTGGCGCTAGAAGGAGGGCCCTCAGTTCCTTAAAATAGTTACTCGAGACTTTCTTAACTTTGATCCAACCCAACTATTGAGAGAAAGATGGATAAAAAGGATGGGAAAGGATCGAAACAACCTATGACATCTAAGAAAAGTCAGAGATCTTCTCAGCAACAAACATAACAGTGTTTTACGGAGCCGGGAGAATCCTCAACTCCTACCATTGCCTTCACATATGAAGAGCATATGCGAGACATACGCTATGTGGCTCAAAACCCGGGTGTGTTCCAAGCTATAGTGAGGGAAATGAAGGGGAAAGCTTCCGCAACAAGGTCCAGTGGGTCTCACTCCAGTAACTCTCACCCACAGGAACACCTGGAGTACTCTCCAACTCGGCTTGACTATCACCCCAGACGTCAGGCCGAATTTATGGCTAAGGCTGGGCGTTCAGGACAAGGGTCTAGCCACCAGAGCTTAAAACGCACTCAAAAAGCATCTTTGCCATTCAAACATGGCAGAGAAGTTGACGATAAAGGCAAAGCCCCGCTGCAGGAAATGTGCTCTGTCAAGATTCGTTTAGGAGGCCGAGGGAAAGAAAGGAACTCTCTGCTGGCTTCAAAAGCGCATATTCTTTCCTACATGAGGAAGAAGACCCTTGCAAGGGAACCTCAGCCCCTGGCTGGACCGATCCACAAAAGAGATCACTGACTGTATTGCCTTTATCATCATGATATTGGGCATGATACAGAAGACTATAGGCAGCTTGGACAGGAAATTAGGCGTCTGATCGAGCTTGGTCACCTACAGCGGTTTTACAATCCGTGGTCAAGGTTGTACAATAGGTTGGACTTTGGTAGGCCCCCTCGGATGAAAATTACAGACCTGGACATCAGTACAGGTCACCAGAGGATGTGGATTCGGATTCTGATGAAAAAGGGTTGCGGGTTCCTGGGCGAACAAGGTTGACTTGACAACAAGAGTCCGTGATTTAAATGAATTGGGATTTATTTCTTCTTGCATACATCCGAAATTTTTCATCTCGGCCTTGCATTATTAAAGGATCAATCTTTTGTTAGACTCCCGCACGGCTCTGTTCAGCTTCACCATATGGTGAATGAAGAAACTCCTCTAGACAAGAGGAATAGTTTATGCTTACCTGGCATCTACTTTATAACCCGTAGGGGAAGTGGGGGCATAACTCAGCAGGTCTGAGTAGGTTGAGCAGGTCTCAACATATTGGGACAGGTTTCTCTATATTTCACCTCAACAGGACTGAGTGGGTTGAGCAGGACTCAACATATTGGAACAGGTTTCCAACAAAATCCTTACCTCAGCAGGTCTGAGTAGGTTGAGCAGGTCTCAACATATTGGGACATGTTTCTCTATATTTCCCCTCAGCAAGTCTGAGTAGGTTGAGCAGGTCTCAACATTTGGAACAGGTTTCTCTATATTTCACCTCAGCAGGAATGAGAGGGTTGAGCAAGACTCAACATATTGGGATAGGTTTCCCTATATTTTCCCTCAGCAGGTCTGAGTGAGTTGAGCAGGACTCAACATTTGGGACAGGTGTCCCTATATATCACCTCAGCAGGTCTGAGTAGGTTGAGCAGGTCTGAACATATTGGGACAGGTTTCCCTATATTTCACCTCAGCAGGACTGAGTGGGTTGAGCAGGACTCAACATATTGGAACAGGTTTCCAACAAAATCCTTACCTCAGCAGGTCTGAGTAGGTTGAGCATGTCTCAACATATTGGGACAGGTTTCCCTATATTTCCCCTCAGCAGGTCTGAGTAGGTTGAGCATGTCTCAACATTTGGGACAAGTTTCCCTATATTTCACCTCAGTAGGACTGGGTGGGTTGAGCAGGACTCAACATATTGGAACAGGTTTCCAACAAAATCCTTACCTCAGCAGGTCTGAGTAGGTTGAGCAGGTCTCAGCATATTGGGATATGTTTCCCTATATTTCCCCTCAGCAGGTCTGAGTAGGTTGAGCAGGTCTCAATATTTGGGACAGGTGTCCCTATATTCCACCTCAGCAGGTCTGAGTAGGTTGAGCAGGTCTCAACATATTGAGACAGGTTTTTCTATATTTCACCTCAGCAGGACTGAGTGGGTTGAGCAGGACTCAACATATTGGAACAGGTTTCCAACAAAATTTTTACCTCAACAGGTCTGAGTAGGTTGAGCAGGTCTCAACATATTGGGACAGGTTTCTCTATATTTCCCCTCAGCAGGTCTGAGTAGGTTGAGCAGGTCTCAACATTTGGGACAGGTTTCCCTATATTTCACCTCAGCAGGACTGAGTGGGTTGAGCATGTCTCAACATATTGGGACAGGTTTCCCTATATTTCACCTCAGCAGGACTGAGTGGGTTGAGCAGGACTCAACATATTGGAACAGGTTTCCAACAATATCCTTACCTCAGCAGGTCTGAGTAGGTTGAGCAGGTCTCAACATATTGGGACAGCTTTCCCTATATTTCCCCTCAGCATGTCTGAGTAGGTTGAGCCGGGCTCAACATTTGGGACAGGTTTCCCTATATTTCACCTCAGCAGGACTGAGTGGGTTGAGCAGGACTCAACATATTGGAACAGGTTTCCAACAAAATCCTTACTTCAGTAGGTCTGAGTAGGTTGAGCAGGTCTCAACATATTGGGACAGCTTTCCATATATTTCCCCTCAGCAGGTTTAAGTATGTTGAGCAGGTATCAACATTTGGGACATGTTTCCCTATACTCCACCTCAGCAGGACTGTGTGGGTTGAGCAGGACTCAACATATTGGGACAGGTTTCCTTATATTTTCCCTCAGCAGGTCTGAGTGAGTTGAGCAGGACTCAACATTTGGGACAGGTGTCCTTATATTCCACCTCAGCAGGTCTGAGTAGGTTGAGCAGGTCTCAACATATTGGGACAGGTTTCCCAATATTTCACCTCAGCAGGACTGAGTGGGTTGAGCAGGACTCAACATATTGGAACAGGTTTCCAACAAAATCCTTATCTCAGTAGGACTGAGTGAGTTGAGCGGAACTCAATATTCGGAACAGGTTTTCTTATATTTTACCTCAGCAGGTCTGAGTGAGTTGAGCAGGACTCAACATTCGGGACAGGTTTCCCTATATCCTACCTCAGCAGAACTGAGATGGCTGAGCAACACTCGATTCAACAATGTTCGTGACAGAGCCAATATGTGACTCACTCATCAAGTAACAGGTTTACTTATCTAAAATTTATTAAAGCACGGCAGAGCTGCAGTTCAGTCAAGCAGCGTAACACTTTTGGCAAAGCCAAAGGTTGAGGCTGAAGCTCAATACTTGTGGAAAAATCCAACGTAAAAGCGAGTAAAAAGCTCTTTGGCAGAGCCGAAGACAAAAAGTAGATGCGGAGGATAATTTAAGAGACTTTGGCAGAGCAGAAGACAACTACTTGTATAAACTATAAAAACAGAGCAAGTAACCAAAAGACAAAGTCAGGAAAATGGTAGCAAGCTGAAGAACAAAAGTTGAAGAAAGTGAAATTTTCATTGAAGAATGTATTTATTACAACTATAAAAATTACAAAAAGAAAGGAAGATCCTATTCTACTCTTCATCATCTTCATCACCCCTGAGATCGGCTCCAGTCTTAAAAAGCTCTAGCTGGTTCTCAAGTAAGCTTCCAGCCTCAGGGTTGTAGAGTTCAGCAATTTGAGGATGATTTTATCCAGGTTTGGATAGACTTCAGAGCAAGTGTCGATTGCCCAAGTCTGTCCAACAGCTATCGCTAAACCTTGTATCTTCAAGAAGTTACCAGTGAAGAATTCAGACTGCCTGAACTCAGCAACGGCAGTTTTTTAATCTCCTCAGCCTGAAGCTCAAATTGAATGAGGAGATCATCCTTTCTTTTCCTTTCTGCTTCCAGGTTCAGTTCAGCTTTGCTATTGGATAGCTCTTGCTCGCAAGTATTGAGTTCTCTCTGGTAAAACTCCAGCTCAGCCTGGGTTCTGGATGACACCAATTCAGCACTGGCTACCATCTCTTTCAGCTCAATCACTTGGGAATTTGCAGTGGCCAGCTTAATGTCTGAATCTTGTTTCCCTACTTGAAGTCTGGAATTTTCTTCAGTGAGAACGGCCACCTCAGACTTCAGACTGTTCACTTGAGCTTCCAGCTGATTCAATCTCAAATTTCTGGGTCTTGCCACCTCTGCCAACCCGTCATAGGCATTTCTGAGGTTGGCATTGATCTTAGAGAGTTGGGCAAATTTGGCACACAACTCTTCAGCCTGTTTGAGTATGTTATACTCTTGAACCCGGTACTGCGGAAATCAGGTTGGTTAGAGAAAACATAAGTGATCAAGCTACAAAAGATGGAGAATATCGGGAAATCTTACCATGGACATATTGGTTGCAAATGAATTCATGGCGGTGTCCCAGTCTAGGCTGCCATAAAGTTGTCAATCGCTGGGTAACACTGACATCTCAGTTACTTTCCTAACTACACTAGGATTTGCAGTAGTGTCAGCAAAAGAGAACTCCAATGTCCTCGTGCCTCGGCGGTTTCGTAAGGAAGACTCTTCCTCTGGTGCATTTACCCCAGAAGTTTCTCCTAAGAGCTCAGCGGAGGGAACAGCCTCATAAGAAACCCGCCTTGGTTGAGGCATAACTTCCTCTTCGGCAACTTGAGAGGAAGGAATCAAGATGGGAGCATCAATTCCCCCACTTCCATCGTCTGGCTGAGCTGAAGCTAGGGCAAGGACTTGAGCTTCAACCCGGATAGGATTATCAAGAGTTCCAGCTGAAGAGAAGAAAGGTCAAGTGATTAAATAGAAACAAGGTATGTTCAAAACCAACGTAAGGCAAAAATTCTACCTGGAACTTCGGTGGCTGAGGCCAAATCAACGGGAGTCATTTGCACCTCAGAAGGAGCCCTGGCAGAGGCCTGCCCCGAAGAGGAAGGTTGTCCTTCAGTCTTTTTCTTCTTTTTGGGGACCAAATTATTTAGCCTTGCAAGGGTCTCGGACACCATGACTTCTGCAGAATTCCATGAATAAATCAGTCAAAACATGGATACAACATCAGAACCAGACATAGATGTTCAAAAGGTTGCTATGTACCCCGAACTATTTTTAAAGCAACGGGGATGAGGGGCTGAAATCTATGTTCTGGCCACAAGTGTTCCAGGTCGGCAACCTTCACAACCGACCTGTCCACTTTTTTCCAATCCACGGCCAAACGCAAGTGCAACAATTGGGAGGCTTCATTGTAAGATTGCTCGCTTGACCTCCTGTTATTTGCGCTGTCGGATTTCCAAAAGGTTCCTTCCGGTACTCCTATAGTCTTTACAAAGAAGAAACGTATCATCCAATCTTTGGTAAAAGAGGGAATGTTTATGGCATGGAGGTTTTCACTATTTGGATGCCTCCTGCTAAAATAGTATCAACTATCTTTTTGTTGGCATACAAACATTCCTCTAAAAACAGCAAGTGAAAAGGCTTTCTCAGCCGCTCTCAAGTAGAGTAAATAACTGAGGATAAACTTAAGGCCATTAGGCATTATTTGAGGAAGTCTAAGTTTGTAAACAAACAAGATTTGAAACAAAGGAGCTGGAATTGGAAGATTAAAACCATATTTAAAATACTCTTCGTAGACTGCCTCATACCCTGCTGGAGGATCATAAGCAGTCTGGTGTGGCAAAGGAAGGATGGGGGTGAAGGTGTTCCTATCAACATTGTAATATTGACATAATTCGGATAGTTCAGTGGTCTTCAATATGCACACTGAGCTCTACACCATTGGAGATGGTGCACCTCTGTCTATTGACGTTGAGGGCACCATGGATTCCTGGACAATCGGAGAAGGTTCACCAGCAAGGCGCAACCTCCTCATAGGGCGGTTGTCCTTACTGGAGTCCGACCTCTCGTGGAAAGATTGAACTTCCTGGTCACCCTCTAGATCAGTCGGGAGGGATTGAGCTGATCTATGTTAGGAATCAGAAGTGGAAGAAGAAGACGGAATAACGGAAGCCATGGAAGAGAAATGGAAGAAGAAAAGCTTACAGAGAGATTGAAGGGCTGAACTGGAAGAAAGCACCGTGACGAGAGTGTAGGCTTCGAAGATGAAAAGGAAGATTAAGATAGCAGAATAGCAACGCGCAAAATAGAAGAAGAAGAAGAAAAGAAAGAATTATGGCAATTGTCCCTATTTATAAGAAGAGAAAGAAAAGGTGGTAACTTTTCAGATGAAATTCAAAAAGGGGTGACGGTTCAACTTTTCTCCCTCTTTCTCGATTATTGAAACCGTCGAAAAAGTAATGATGATGCGTTGAAACTGGCGTTGATATCAAAATGCGGATAACGGCTCAATTGTGAGGATAAGGACGCAATAAGCGGGAATTACGGCGCAGCTAAGAGGATAACTGCTCAATTAATGGAGACACGTCACAGACTTATTAGAATAGATTTGCCTGCCCTCACAGGTCCGCTCGGCCACACAAAATCTGAGGGCAAATGATAAACCAGAATTTATCGTCTGTTAGTCAACAACAATCAATAGTACAACTCCTGCAGTTCAGCACCCAAGCGTTGTTGTTCGGCCTTGATCGCACTTCAGCAGTGTCCCGTAGCATCCCTTGTTGTCGAAGAATATGTACAAGGGTTGCACTTCGGCAAAGCTTGGTTTTACACTTCGGCGAAGGAGTCAAGCACAACATTATACTACGGAATCATCAGGCAGAGGTGCAGTTCAAAAGTAGGGTACACACCAAGGTCACATCAGCCGGCCTACTAGTCACATCAGCCGACCTACCAGTCATATCAGCAGACCTGCGGCGTCATAGGTCTTCTGACCTAAGCAAATGTCTCATCCGCTATCAGAGGCAGAGGGCGGGAAAAACTAATAAAAACAAGCCAATGCATACCAGAAAAGGGATCGATACCTTTTCATCATTGGGGAGCTAATACATCGAACTTTCTCTTAAACCAATACCTGTGAGAATTTTCTAACTCCACACACTAAACTATATTCTCAGTGAGAAATGGCCCAAACTGACTTGAGCGTCGGAGGGTTTTACCCGGGATCATTCCCCCGGGACCTCTGATCTTTGCTTCCTTGTGCAGGACTTTCAGGAAGCTATTCCAGCTGCAATCTTCAAATCAATTAACGACTCTTCAAGTTAACTGACGACGTTTATTTGAGGTCATCTTAGACTCTTGGTGAAGATCCGGCTTCATCATAAGTTATCTTGTGTATTCCGTCATTTCTTTTTTATTTTTACTACTTATATGTAAAAACACCTAAGATACAGATATACATAAAAAAGATTAAAGCATACAAGAGAACGTGGAAAACTATAAAAACGAAAATAGCATGCAAAACATCCGACATGCTAAACATCCATTATTTCTACTTGGTAGGTTCTAATGTAAGTTAAAAAATAGTAGCATATGTGATTTGATGGGTTGACCAAAGAAATCAAGGTTAGAACGATTGAAACTTGTGCTTAGGTGAGACGTATTTATCCAAAACCTTAAAATGAGGGGTATTATTATCTCATCTGTATATAATCCTTTTTTCCTAAATCAACTAATTAGGATAATTTTCCAGAACACTTTTTCTTTAAAAAGAAAAAGAAAATGTTGTTGCCCACACGTTTTTTATTCAACCGTGATGTTTCAAAAAATTATCGTTAGCCCACTATATCTTTATACTAAATCTATTCACTAATACACTAAAACATCATATTCTTAATATTGTATCATTTATGCAGGTATATATAGAGCTGAGAGTCTCACTAGAAGCAAGCTTTTTATCTCTTGGGATGGATGTATTGTTTGTCTACCTCTCACCCTCTAAATCATAACGATAACTTCTATTATTGTTGGGATATACTAGATATTTTTGTTATTGATGTTTCAAAAAGAATGTTAACTCAAGTTGTGCTCTTACGAAATATTTATGTTGCTTTAATTTCAAGCATGATGTTTTGGAAGCATATTAATTGAAGAGTTGTGTTATTATGAAGAGAAATAATCAAATATTGAAACATTAGATTATCATTTTGGTTGCCTCGATTTAATGCACACTCTGTCAAATAATTTCTTCCTGTTTTTTGAGTTTGTCAAATAGCATGGATTACAACACTTACATATTCGATGACATATCTATCTTTCTATCTTTTAGTGGAGTAGAAGATTGATTGGGTTACATATCTGACTAAGTTAGGAATTCTCCAATGATAACTATACAATTAACAATAACTGCTTTTAGTCTTCTCCATTTTCTATTTCCAATATAGCGAAGGACCATTTTTTTGACTTTGAAATAAGTTAAAATAAAGCAAAATGACTCAATAAATTGGGTGTGTTTCTTATATATGAAATATCAGTTGATCGACACTCTTGACGCAATTTTCATTATGAGTCATCCGAAAACAATATCGGTTTTTTTTAACACATATGTATGGTTGAATACATTCGACCTTTCATATTCCATCATAAAAAAAAATCTCTAAAGCAACGGGATAATGTGGTTGTTGTATTTTTAGTCTTCTCCATTTCAAGACACGGTCCAACAAGGTTATACACAAATTCAATGATCGACGTGAAAGTTGTTAGCTCCCTGTGTGAAATATGACATTTTACAATCTGACATAAAATAATTCTAAATTTGATTAAATGACGTCATAAGGACATGTAACACTCGTATAATGCAAGTTATGTAAGTTTAAGAGTATGAAATCACATATATGAAATAGGGTTAGGTTCTTCCGCGTGACATGTAGCACTCTGACTTAGATGGACACCATATAATGTTTATCATATTTAATTAAGGATATATGGTTATGTTTCCAGTATAAGTATATGTACAAGTTGGTATTTAATTTATTAAACAAAAAAAAAAGAGTCATCTTCCCTAAACAACATGGACTCACCCTAACTTGATTTTAGTTTTCCGAATTAGGAAGTTGTACACAAACTTATATATTTACTTATCACTCGTCCTAACCCGACGATTTATACTCTCCAACCTTAAACATATAGTTACACAAGATGTTAATTTCTAAAGTCTTAATCCAGTCAGAAAAATAAAACGGATAATACACGACAAAAATAGGCCACTAATTTATATTTACACTTTAACTACAGTGACACCCACAAGGAGAGAAAATCAAATGCACCAAGCCCGTATGCTTGAACCACGACTATGCGTACAATACTCTTATCTGAATCATTACTGATTTAATCTATAATATCTAACCTAATTAGCTTAAAGGATTGCTTATTCTATTTGTAGTGTACTTATCTAAAAAACCAATGAGTTTTTGATTTATATAGTTAAACTTTTTGAACCTGAACAGTGACGTTTGCCTGTCACTAGAAAAAACAAATACATGAATGCGGGTGGAAATCCTCTCACGCACAAATTCTTCACCTCCTTTTCTATCGCGCGACACGTGTCTTCCGCCCCTCATTATACATCCATTCATGTCTATTCTTCATCTAGCCTCACGACCTCTCCTGCTGTCACGTGTTCCGTAATAAAGAGGTAGGTGAGTAATTTGTGAGTGAAGGGATCTCAAACCCTGAACGCTACACACATGAGAAAGGCAGAACATGATTGTGGTAGACATATTTTTCAGGAAGGGTTGTGATGTGAAATATGCATGTGGAAAGAAACCTAGTAGGTGCTGAAGCTTTTCTAGACGTACCTTTTTGTACATCATAACCAATAAAATAGATTCAAGGGGTGTGATGAAATCGTGGAGGACAATTATGCGCTCCTTAAAACTTCAGGCTATCAGCCTATTTCCCTCTGTCTTTTTCTTCATTTTCTGCCTTTTTATCACGTAGCTTTCTCTGAAAACTGTAGCAGTACATGGTTGCATTCATTTCAGATATAGTGATGGCATTTTTTTTTCAGGAGTTAGTATGCGTATTATTGGACGTGATATGTATAGAATCGGAGATTTCGATGGAAGCAAACTCTCTACTCTTTGGGATGAAAGTATTGTTTGTTTGCCTCTCATCCTCTTCAGATATAGCTTTTGCAGTTGTTGGTGCTGTTGTTATTATTGGACGTGATATGTCTCTGTAACGTGTGTACCTTCCTTTTCTGTTCTCTTTCAATTGCCAATCTGTCTAATAAAGTTTAATATGTCAGATTGGTAAAGTCATGCTGTAGAAATAACATTATCCTAACATACTAAATCGAAGGTCCTCGGACGATACAGATTTGATGATGGATTGATGTGAGAATAACAATTATACCTAGAATATTTCAACGACATCAAAAGTTATCGTTAGGATTTGAGGAATGTGAGAAACAGACAAACAATATCTTTATCCTAAGGATAAAGAGTTTGCTTCCAATGAGATCTCCGGCTATATATATATATATATATATATATATATATATATATATATATATTTTGATAAAAACAGAGTGTATTTTATTATGTACCCAATTATGGCTGGGTAAACCATATTACATCAGTATATAGTAAATGTAAAAAGGAAATATAAAGCTGTGATGATTGTCAACCGCCAGTCATATATGATATGCCGCATTAAAACCTTGCCAAGTAAAACCACCCTTGTGGATAAAACCTTGGCGAAGGAAAAAGCGTACATATTTATATGAATGGAGAGATGACTCAAAGAATACAACAAGAAATTGAAGTAAAATCTGCAGTCTCTTTGCTTCCGTGGATGTAGCCTGTAAGGATCTTGAATGTTCTGCAAATGCCAAAAAGAATGCCTGATACTGTGATGAGTTTGATAAGGCCAGCAAACTGAATTTATTGGAGGTTGCTCTTGCCCGATCCATTTATGTATTCCAAGTTCCTCAGCAAACCAAGAAAAACGCTCCATGTAAGTGGTAGTAGAGTCATATGAAAACATGATTAATAAGATATCAATAAATTGCATGAAAACATACCAACGTTGCCTATGTCCGCAGACACAGGCAACAAATCTTGTAATGTGCCAACCCATTGGGAGACGTGATTAGAATCGTAGATGAGGCGTAGACATATCCAAAGTGAGTGCACCACGAACTTCACAAGGTAAGGTTGTCTGAGAATATACTTTGACACCCACCGATCTTAAGCCATGCGACGCTAATAGATGTGCCACCGTATTTGCCTCCCGAGGACAATATTGTATTGTTGAGGCATTCAACTGTAGGAAAGTAGTGAGTCGCTGCAACTCTGAGTCATAACCTCCCGTGAAGGTTTCCACAGTTGAGATGTTGCTCAGTAAAACACTGCAATCTGTTTCAATTATGAGATGATCATATGTCTGTGAGTAATACATAAGTGAGTATAATACAGCCATGAGTTCCGCCCTTAAAGGTATCACCGAAGGTAAATAAAAACTGATAGCAGATACAAATTCCCCATTGTGTGTACGCAAAATAGCTCCTGCTGCAGCTGAGTTCCGCTTGACTGTGGCATCTACATTCAACTTTAATTTTCCAACTGGGGGTGTTAGCCATCGTATAACCCGTGGTACACGGCACCTCATACGTGGAGCAAAAGAAAGGGTAACCAAATGTGGTATATTTTGTGAAAACTTGCGATCTTGCGTTGCTGAAAACCATGTAAAAATATGATCTCGTACTCGTTCAAATAATTTTCTGTATGAGAAATTTTCATCTCCATATCGAACTCTCGCATATTCCTTCCAAATAACCCAGACTACAGTCGCTGGAATCACTGCATGCAATTGTCCTGTCATTGTAGATGAGGATGCCAATCGCCACCAGCTTAATAAGTAGGTCCGAATTGTTGTGCATCTCGGTGATGGCCCAGCAAAGAGAATAGATATGTCTTGCCACAGAGGCTTGATAACCGGACAGTTAAGGAATATATGATGAAGTTGCTCAGAATCTTGCTTACAAAAAGCACATTGTGTAGGATATATACATTGCCACTTGTTCAAATTATCAGCAATAGGCAATGCTTGATGCCAGAGCTTCCATAAGAAAATCCTCCCTCCCATAGGTACCGTGTGCCAGAAGATGAATTTTGCATATGGGCACATGGCATTTGTGTTAAGAATCCCATAGATTGATTTTATAGAGAATTGACCCAGCTTATCCGGTGTCCAATGTAGCCCTTCTGGTGTAATCTGGACGTGCTGCTGCATGAATATATTAACTCTAGATAATCGCTTCCATATTGATGAATCATAAATCTGAACTTGCATTTGTGGCCTGCTGCCATATTTGGTACGCATAAACTGTGCCCATAAGGAGGTTGAGTGATGATATGCCCACCATAATTTTCCATCATAAGCTTGCTGTAATAGTGACAAATTTCGAATATCCAAACCTCCCATTTCTTTAGGTGTACATACTTTATCCCAAGCTTTCCAATGGTGTCCCCCATTCCACAAAAAATTGGCCATTTTCCTGCTTAGAGTGTGGAGTACACTTTTGGGCAAACGTGAGCTAGCGATGATATGAAGTGGCATGGAGCACAATACATGTCTTAATAAAATAATTCGACCCGCCATGGAGAGCAATTTAGATGACCATGAATTTAACTTTGCATCAAAGTGATCAATCAACGAAGTACAATACGATGCTCGGTTGATGCCTTTATACAAATAGGAACCTAAATATTTCATTGGCAATGTTGTGAGATTCATACCTAGAGTTGTTGATACACGGTTCCCATACATACATACATATACATATATATATATATGTATATATATATATATGTATATATATATATATATGTATGTATATATATATATATGTATATATATATATATATGTATATATATATATATATGTATGTATATATATATGTATGTATATATGTATGTATGTATATATGTATGTATGTATGTATAGATGATATAACAATATAAATATGGTGTGCTAGTGAAGGGATTTAGTAAAGGTGTGACTATAGTTCAATATATATAAATGTACACTCTTGTAAGCAGTATAAATTTTACTTTTCAATGGAGAAGCTTAAATTAAGTGATTAAACCAAACATAATAAATTGACATTCGAGTCACTTGAAACGATTTGATTGCACATATGTTGCATACTTTTTTACCCTTATCTGTGTTGAAACTAAGTCTTAGCTGAGTTGAGTTGAACTGCCGGGCTGACCTCAGGACGACAAATTTGATCTGGGCAACAACGAACTGAAGACAACTGTCAACCGAACTGTGCTAAGCTGACGGATGTGAGAAGCTGAGGCGAAGCACAGAATAAAGACTTAAACAAAATAAAGACAAGTTGAAGTATGGTTGTGCTGAACTGAAGTAGAGCTGAAGTGAAGCACAAAAAGAGAAGAGCTAGAGATACCAAATCAAAGAAGTGTTGAGCTGAGGTAACGAAGTGAAGCACAAGATATGAAAGCCCAACATGCCGTACTTAGTGAAATCTGTAACTTAGTTATTTTTATTGTACATAGCAGAGCTGCATTGATAACTAGCCGTTACCACAATCGTTAGATTTTACTGTAGATAAACAGTAACCACTGATCAAGTGATTAAGGTAGCCGTTAGAAATCAAAACTCATCCCTATAAAAGAGAAAACAACTCTCTTAATTGAATGAATTTCGATTATTTCAATTTCGAGGATCCGCTCTATTCCTTATGGTAATCTTGCAAATCAAAGTATAGGAGAGAGTGTGTTTTGTTTTCTTTTCTTTTCTTTTTCTGAAATAAAACCCCTCGTTGGTATAATAGACTAATAATAATAACGGGACAAATGCATACATGACCTTGTCCGAAGTGGTACCAAAGTTCTTGGAGAATAAGTGTACATATAGTCCTCGTAAGAATTGAAATAAAACGTAAATCTTTGTTTCAACTTTATAAGAGAGGGGAAAAAAGAGGAAAAAAGGACATATTGAATTGAACCCTGTTATGAAAAATATGAAGGAAACAAGACAGCAATAAGAGAGCAAGTAGAATGTAACTTGGCTTGAGGCGTGTAAAACACACTTTCCGTAAGGAATATTTGCCCCCACTAGATGCTGCAGGGTTATAGGCAAACTTCCTCCTAGGATACAACAGCCAACAATCTCTAATCCTCAGCAAATAGGATTGAGAAAACAATGAACTTTCTAAACAAAAGTGTTTTAGAAGATGGAGGAAAGGAGTAGTATGCTTGAGAATTATATGAAGCAAGATTAGTCTTCAAAATGGGTGTTAATAGCCTATTTATAGGCTCTTAAACTCCAAGAAGACGTTGGAGGTGGTTGCATGGTGATTGGGTATGTCTCTTGGTGCAAAAGATGTGAATTTTCATGAAAAGTCACCTCTGTCAGGACATCGATCGATCGATGTGATCGATCGATGTCCTCAGTTCAACATCGAACCCTGCACTCTGGACACATCGATCGATCGATGTGACATCGATCGATCGATGTCATCGATCGAAGTCCCCAGTCAGACATCAGTCTCTGTATCCAGGACACATCGATCGATCGATGTGACTTCGATCGATCGATGTCATCGATCTATGTCCGACAGAATACTCAACTTCATTTCCAAACCACATAAATCTATCCATTTGATACATGGATCGATCTAAGTCATGAGTCAAGCTATTCTTGCTTATTCCAACACCATTTTACCTTCATCTTTGATCTCAAAACACACACTCTTCATTCCATTGCTTTTACAAACTATTATAACAATCTCCCACTTAGTTTGTAAAGCAACTTATGACATTTCATGCATTTAAGAAGTATCTTTCGATTTGAACCTCTTATTAGTATAACATTTCAAAGTTCTAACGAAATCATGATAGCTAAAAAGCTTTGAATCAGATTCCTATGTGCTAGAACCGGAAACATTATACACATGAAACCACACTTTCAACCGAAGTCCATTTTAAACCGCACTTTATGGCCTTGTGCTACCCCTAGTATTCATGAACATTTCAAGATCATTGCTTGTCGAAGCGGCACCACTTCCTATGTTCATATAGGTGACAATTAAGATAAATCCTCTTAACTCGTCATTAAAAGTGTTTTAACACTCACCCTCCTTTAACACTAACATTCCAATTCTTTAAAGATCAATGTCGTGCGGCTCGATTCTTTAAAGATCAATCGTAGTGTTTTAATACCTCACTTTGTGACTTGTTGTTACCCATTGAACCTTTGGCTAGTGGTATGCTAGACAAGGTCGGGTTTCTATCACAAGCGAACTTATCCCATACGTCTCAATCCCATCCCTAAAGATGTACTTTGTATCAAGTCTTTTGACAGACTCTTTGTTAACGGATCCGCCAGGTTATTGCAGGATCTGACGTATGCAATGGCTATTACACCATCCATTATTAATTGCCTTATATAATCATGCCTAAGGCTGACATGTCTAGATTTTCCATTATAGATTTTACTATAAGCTCTAGACATCGTTGCTTGGCTATCACAGTGTAAAGAAATGGCTGGCATCGGTTGTGGCCACAACTCTATATTCAATAAAAGATTTCTCAGCCATTCCGCTTCTTTACTTGCAGATCCCAGTGCTACGAATTCAGATTCCATTGTAGAATGAGTTATGCATGTCTGTTTCTTTGAAGCCCAAGAAACAGCACCACCACCCAATGTAAATATCCAACCCGTAGTAGATTTGTTATCACCAACACTAGTTATCCAACTAGCATCAGTATAACCTTCTAACACGGCTGGAAAGTTACTATAGAACAATCCAAAATCCATAGTCTTTTTCAAGTATCCAAGTACTCGCCCGATTGCCTTCCAATGATCTATACTAGGATTACTAGTATACCTTGATAATTTACACACCGCAAAGGCAATATCCGGTCTAGTGCAATGCATAGCATACATCAAACTACCAATTGCACTAGCATATTCTAATTGTGCCACCGCTCTACCGGTATAACCAGTCAATTTGTATGAGGCATCGAATGGTGTGTTTGCTTCTTTAATCTCCAAGTGTTTGAACTTGTTCAACACTTTGTTTATGTAATGAGATTGACAAAGAGCAAAACCCCCACTATGTTACACCTTAATACCTAAGATAGTATCTACCTCACCCAAATCTTTCATTTGGAATTGTGAAGTTAAATACTTCTTAGTTTCATTTACTCCTTCCATATTAGTACCGATAATAAGCATATCATCCACGTACAAACAAATAATAACACCATATTTGTCTGTAAACTTGGAATATACACACTTATCTGCACCATTATGTCGGAAACCATCCTTCAAAATGATAGTGTCAAACTTTTCATGCCATTGTTTCGGTGCTTGTTTCAGTCCATACAACGACCTTATTAATTTGCACACTTTGTGCTCATTCCCCGGAAGTACAAAACCTTCCGGTTGTTCCATATAGACTTCCTCGTCTAAATCACCATTGAGAAATGCAGTCTTAACATCCATTTGATGAATAACCAAGTTATTAATGGATGCTAATGCCATCAACACTCTAATGGATGTTATTCTTGCTACAGGAGCATATGTGTCAAAATAGTCTATCCCTTCTCGTTGTCTAAAGCCTTTGGCTACTAATCTAGCCTTGAAAGTTTGAATTGAACCATCCGTATTGTATTTCCTGCGAAATACCCATTTACATCCAATAGCTTTGGAACTTGGAGGCAAATCAGCGAGAACCCACGTATTGTTAGACAATAACGAATTCATCTCATCATCAATAGCTTCCTTCCAAAATGATGCATCTCTCGATTGCATCGCCTCCTTATAGGATTTTGGATCATCTTCAACGCTTAGTACAATAGGTATTTGATTAAACACCTTTGTCCTATTACCTTCAACTAAGAAAGTAATAGATTGCGAAGAAATGAAGTCCGGATGTAAATACTTTTCCTTTCTAGCACGTTGACTTCTCCTAACCTCAGTTGGAGAATCTTGATATGGATCATCAACACTAGAAGGATCATTAGTAAAATCACCAACAATAGGATCATTCAAACTCTCACTTGTCGAACTTTGATTTGAATCTGTTCTTAAGAATTTATTCTCAAGAAATTCAACATCTCTAGATTCAACAACCACATTGGATTCTAAATCTAGAATCCTATATGCTTTAGAGTTTTCGGCATATCCAATAAAGACACCTTTAAGAGCTCTTGGTCCCAACTTAGTCCTCTTTGGATCCGGAACTCTATAATAGGCTAGACAACCCCAAACTCTAAGATAACTTAGATTTGGTCTTCGTTTCTTCCATATTTTGTATGGAGAAACTTTGAACTTCTTAGAAGGAATTCTATTATGAATATGACAAGCCGTTAACAAGGCTTCTCCCCACAAATTCTTTGGCAGTCCAGAGTTTATTAACATTGCATTCAGCATGTCAACTAAACTTCTATTCTTTCTTTCAGCCAAACCGTTCTGTTGGGGAGTGTATGGAGCACTTTTCTGGTGTATGATACCATTCTCATCACAGAATTGATTAAATTCAAGAGGAAAGTATTCACCACCACGATCACTCCTTAGAACTTTGATTTTCAATCCCGATTGATTTTCGACTTCCATTTTATAGACTTTGAACATGTCAAAGGCTTCATCTTTATGCCTTAGTAAATATACATAAGTATATCTAGAAGCATCATCAATGAAAGTTATGAAATATCGATTTCCACCTCGGGTTAAAACTCCGTTCAATTCACAAATATCTGAATGAACAAGTTCTAAGAGTTCGGTTTTCCGTTCAACTTTCGGAAACGGCTTCTTTGTCATTTTTGCTTGTATGCATACTTCACATGTTCTTTCATTTTCATCTTTGCAAGAAATTAAGGCATGCTTAGACATGAACTTAATAGTAGTGTTACTAACATGTGCAAGTCTATCATGCCACAATGAAAAAGAAGAATCAACAGAGTAAACAGAAACCGCGGAATTCTTATTAATACTTAATTTAAACATCCCGTCGCAAGCATAACCCTTGCCAACAAAGATACCATTCTTGGACAATATAATTTTGTCCCCCTCCATTACAATCTTGAATCCACTCTTACAAACAAGACTAGCAGAGACAAGATTCTTAGAAATCTCGGGTACATGTAGTACATTGACTAATAACAACTTCTTTCCAGAAGTAAAGTCCAGTTCTATACTACCTTTACCCAAGACTCTTGTGGCACTGCGATTTCCCATCAGAACCTGCTGGCTATCATCCACAACATGGTAGGTCTTGAATAGATCCTTGTTGTTGCATACATGCACTGTTGCACCCGAATCGAACCACCAATCTCTTGTGATTTCGTTCGTAGCCATATGAAGTTCTGTTACCATGCCAACATGCAATCCTGAGACCATTGCAACCAGTTGATCGGTTCCAATGTCTACCAAATTCGCATTGTTGACATTCTGAGAATTACCACCCTGTTTTTGTTTCTTTCGAAACCAACAGTCTTTCTTGAGATGTCCTTTCTTACCACAATTATAACATCTCTTGCCTTTCTTGGATTCTGCTTTGTCAGTGGATTCAGAATAATCGGAGTTCTTTCTTTTGTTTCCAACCGAACTCCCTAGTTTCCCTTTGACATAATGCACTCTAGGTGCATCGTCAGAGACATGTCTCTTTACAAGACTCCTTGTCTCTTCTTCAATTCTCAGATGCTTTTGAAGTTGTTCAAGGGAAAAGGATTCGGTTGAGTGCAGTAATTTCTTCCTGTAGTCATTCCAACTAGGAGGAAGCTTAGCAATGATTCCTCCTACTTGTAATGCCTCAGAAACTTCTACACCCAACTCTTTCAGTTTGGACACAATGACCTGCAACTCGTGCACTTGGTCCATGACTGAAAAATTTTCAACCATCTTAAAATTAAAATACCTCATCACCTGGAATTTGTCTGCGCCTTGTTTTTCGTTGTTGTACTTGAACTCCAAGGCGTTCCATATCTCCTTCGGTGATGATGTTGCCGTGAACAGATCGTAGATACGATCTGTCAAGTTGTTGAGGATATGCCCTCGGCAAAGCATATTATCCTCTTGTCTCTTCCTCCAAGCAGCCTTGACCTCCTCGGAGTCATCTTCTTTTGGAGTGGGTAGATCCTGCAGAGTTGGGTCGAGACAATACCCGATCTGCAGCGCCGTCAAAAGGAACATCATCTTGTCCTTCCAGCGGAGATAGTTTGTTCCATCAAATCGATCCAACTTCATGCTCTCTTTATTCAAGTATGTCTTTGAATCCATCTCAAATATTCCTTACGATTGTTATGAAAAATATGAAGGAAACAAGACAGCAATAAGAGAGCAAGTAGAATGTAACTTGGCTTGAGGCGTGCAAAACACACTTTCCGTAAGGAATATTTGCCCCCACTAGATGCTGCAGGGTTATAGGCAAACTTCCTCCTAGGATACAACAGCCAACAATCTCTAATCCTCAGCAAATAGGATTGAGAAAACAATGAACTTTCTAAACAAAAGTGTTTTAGAAGATGGAGGAAAGGAGTAGTATGCTTGAGAATTATATGAAGCAAGATTAGTCTTCAAAATGGGTGTTAATAGCCTATTTATAGGCTCTTAAACTCCAAGAAGACGTTGGAGGTGGTTGCATGGTGATTGGGTATGTCTCTTGGTGCAAAAGATGTGAATTTTTATGAAAAGTCACCTCTGTCAGGACATCGATCGATCGATGTGATCGATCGATGTCCTCAGTTCAACATCGAACCCTGCACTCTGGACACATCGATCGATCGATGTGACATTGATCGATCGATGTCATCGATCGAAGTCCCCAGTCAGACATCAGTCTCTGTATCCAGGACACATCGATCGATCGATGTGACATCGATCGATCGATGTCATCGATCTATGTCCGACAGAATACTCAACTTCATTTCCAAACCACATAAATCTATCCATTTGATACATGGATCGATCTAAGTCATGAGTCAAGCTATTCTTGCTTATTCCAACACCATTTTACCTTCATCTTTGATCTCAAAACACACACTCTTCATTCCATTGCTTTTACAAACTATTATAACAAACCCTTCATCATAAAAATGTGAACTAACATATAACATGATCATTATTACATAATCAACACGACTGTTAACTTGTGAAGTAACAAATATATCTACAGGTCTGCAAGTTAATATGTCCAAACTCAAGTTTTCACGACTATCAACCTCTCATCAGGAGAATATATGAGTCGAATTAAATGAGATCTAATATAGATCTAACTTTCGATATACTTACATGATTTTCTAGACCACCATAACTTCTCTTTTTTTAAAAAAAAAAATTATACATTCCTTTTTAGTAGATGGACAACTACCTCTTGAGTATATGTTAGGTTTGACATCAACAAAAATATAAAATTGAACACCTAATGCATCTTCACATACCAAGAACTACGAGATCATTACATTCCCTTCAGGGTGACAGGATTGTACCATATGAGCCATTTTTCATGCTTTTTTCGAAGGTCTGAAGAAACCAACAATGAATAAGATTATTGTAATCCTCCCAAGTCTACGACCAAGGGCCGATAGGGTACTGTTGCAATAGAAAAATATGAGAGGGTTACTCTTTTGAAACCACAAATAACTAGTGACATAATAGAATGTGATATCACATAAGGATATATATATTATAACGAGAGGTGATGATTAGTCATTACAAGAGACCTATACATATGTAGACATGTGAATCCTTATATGATATTATACTATTGTATCTAATAATCTGTGGTATCATGCTATTGTGCACGGTAGCGTTATCCTCTAATATTTAGATATACATAGGTCTCTTATAATGACCAATTATCATCTCCGTGCTGCATTTAAATCCTTGTATGACATCATATTAATGTGCCACTAGTTGTTCATTACTTGTTCAATAAACAAAACAGAATCTCTCCAAAGAAAATTAAAATAAAAAATCACAATATACTTTGCAGAAAACCTTTAGGTATAACGGTAGAGTATCATTCTCATCTCAACGACTCGAGTTCGAATCTCTTCCGTAAAAAAAAGTTCACAACATACTGGTATGAACAGAATAGAAGAGCGTTCCTAGTACACTAGACTCCCGCGTTTGTGCAGGGACCGAGGAGGGGTCGAATCGCTTCTCGATCTAATGTACACATCATCTTTATCTTATACTTTGTGTAAGAGGCTCTTTCAACGGTTCGAATTCCTGATTTTAAGGTCACAAAATAATAACTTTATCAGTTATTTCAAGGTCTGATCTATAGTATAGAAAGAAGAAAAAACAAAGAAATAGAAATAGTGAGAAAACAGGGGCACTTGTACCAGGATCAAGTGGGAAGATTCCTTGCCAAAAACCCTTTCAGATGAGAGTATACAGTTAAATTTAACGGTACAGTAAATTTAATGCAACCTTACAAATGCATGACAGAGAGAAGGTTTGAGTCTGGTTTGTGGGAGCACCTTGTGTGGGTAACTGTGTAAGATCTCACTCAATCTAAGAGTCTGCAGGACTTTTGATTTACATCCTCCATGCAGTACATCCTCCATGCACCTCTTTGGGGCTGGAGCAGTGGAGGCCCCTTGGGTTGGGGTTCAACCTTGTGCCAACGAGAAAAGGTTTGAGCAAAGGGAAGAAAATACAAGGGAGGGGGTGGAGGTGGGGGGGGGTATAGGAGCAAGGCTACCTGTGGCATTGTGTCATGCCTGAGACATTCTCAAAAATATCAGAATCATAAATGTAATGAAAATAAGCAATTCAAACAGTAAAGTTTCCACATTAGATGCAATCTACTTGTTTTACCATAAAGAACATTCAAGTTATTTTCCATCTGCAACTATTTCACTCAGGTGCATGCTGAAAATAAGAAGAAAATATTGGGGTATGTCACCTGTTAAATTATGCTACTAGACTAAAGTATGTTTCTGTTTCGCAGTCCCATCAAGGAAAATACCTGTAATTTCTTTCCTTCTATAAGATGAAAAGTTTACACCTCACCTGCTATATATATATATATATATATATATATATATATATATATATTCAGAAATGACATTGTATCTATCATTGTGTCATTTATGCAGGTACATATAGGTCGAGTCTTAGTGAAAACAAACTTAGTATCTCTTGAAATGAAGGTATTGTTTGTATATTTCTCATCTTCCCCAGACCCTAGTGGTAGGTTTTACTACGTTGAGATATACTGTGTATGGTTGTTGTTGTTTGTGGTAAGTTAAGATGCTAGGGGACCACATATACAAAAAAAGTATTGCTTGTTCATGATGGAACCACTCTTACTAGTTCTAATTTCATAAGATGTTTTCTTTTTTATCTTTATTTATTTATTTGACTTGGCAAAATACATACACTAACTAAGGGTGATAATCTCAGACACGACACGAAAATATGACCCGAACCTGACACGTTTTTCGTGGGTATAGGTATCGCTTTGGCAGGTTTCATGTACTAATTGGGTAAAACCTGAAAGTTACCCGCTAAAAGCGGGTCGTATCCGGGTATATCCACGGGTTACCCATTTATACCCGACATACTTGATTTTTTAAAATATATTTTTAAGTATAAATTATAAATTAATAAAGTAAAAAAAAGCTCATACCTAAATAGTAAAAAACCTAACTTAATCTCTCCCATTTCATTCCTTATTTCCTTCCTTGATGCCCCGCCTCCCTTTCCTTTTTAGTTCCCCCATCCTGGTCCCTCTGCAAAATGCAAATGTTATAATTGACGTGACCTCTACCGCCGCTACCCCCATAAGTCATAACTCATCATCCTGATGACTTACTACTGTTACCTGATGAATACTCTTGTTATAGCAATAGTGACAACCACTCCTAGTCGTTTATATACATGAAACCTGAAAATACCTGAAAAATATATGAAAGGACCCGTACACAACCTGAATATTTGTACTTGTCAATTTCATGGGTATACCCGTACACAACCTGAATATTTGTACTTGTCAATTTCATGGGTATACCCGATACACGACACGACACCTGACATATACAGGTTTGGGTATCTACTTTCATGCACGCGAAGCAAACGGATAAGGTATGAGTCTGGTACTTTGATTCCCGAAATCCAAAAAATACGAAACACGATACATAAGAGACGACCTGTTTGACACTTCTACACTAAACAACCATACTACGCACTCTTAACACTAAGAAACGTGCAACTTGCTAGGGTAATAGATTAATAGTTGTTTGATAACCGGCCGGTTCTATAAGAGGTTTTTCTTTCCTTTCACAAAAATGATAATTCATAAAGCAGTGAAAAGGGGGTAAAAATACTTTGATAACTGAGAACAATGTTCTATTAGAAGGGTCCTACAAAGGGGTTATCAATGTACGAACAAATAATACATGTGTGACCTTATTTTTTTTTTTTGTTGTGTCACAAATTTCAATTGGAAAAAAGAACAGCTTTTTCAGGTATTTGAACGAAAAAACTGAAGATTTTGTTATAAAATCAAATATCAAATGATGCAATGTAAAATAGACAAGAGAAGAGAATATAGAAGATGTTTTCTATTGATTTTCAAGTGTATCTCACATTACAACATCATGTCCTATTTATAGGACATTTTGAGGGTAAATGAAATAAATAGGGTAGTACCCTTTAATATTCCCAACACATTGGAAACATATAAGGCCATCTTGTACATCCACAATCTTATCTTTATACTTAATATTCCCCCTTGGATGTCCAAATTTTATAGAATATGCCTCGTTAAAACCTTGCCAAGAAAACCCAGTGGGACAAAACTTGGACGAAGAAAAAAGAGTACATATTCATATAATTGGTTTGTGTGATACACTACCTCGTTAAAACCTTGCCAAGAAAAACCCAGTGGGATAAAAACTTGGACGAAGGAAAAAGAGTACAGTGTGTAAGTGACAATCACACTCCCCCTGATTCTGTCATGAGGTCTTGAAGCTGACGCATTCCGATGTTGTAGACCATCTTTTTAAATGTAGCCGTTGGTAGTGCTTTAGTGAACAAATCAGCAAGATTTTTGCTTGATTGTATCTGTTGGATATCAATTTCACCATTTTTCTCAAGATCATGAGTGTAGAAAAATTTTGGTGATATATGCTTTGTTCTATCTCCTTTGATGTAGCCATTCTTAATTTGAGCAATACATGCAGCATTATCTTCAAATAAGATTGTCGGAATCTTTCTTAGTGAAGATAATCCACATGACTCTTGGATATGTCGAATCATCGATCTCAACCATATGCATTCACGACTTGCTTCATGCAATGCCAAAATCTCAGAATGGTTGGAAGAGGTGGCTGTTAATGTCTGCTTCACTGATCTCCATGAAATGGCTGCACCTCCACATGTAAATACATATCCAGTTTGTGATCTTCCCTTATGAGGGTCAGATAGATAACCAGCATCAGCATAACCCATTAAGTGTGGTTTAGAATTCTTTGAGTAGAATAAACCCATATCTGGTGTTCCTCGAAGATAACGTAAAATATGTTTGACTTCATTCCAATGCCTTCGTGTTGGTGTAGAACTATACCTTGCCAATAAATTTACTGAAAATGCTATATCTGGTCTTGAACAATTTGCAAGATACATAAGAGCACCAATAGCACTAAGATACGGTACTTCTGGACCTAATAATTCTTCATTTTCCTCCGGTGGCCGAAATGGATCTTTCTTTACATCTAACGATCGGACCACCATAGGACTACTTAATGGATGAGCTTTATCCATATAAAATCGTTTCAAGATCTTCTCTGTATATGAAGATTGATGAAGAAATATTCCATCATGTAAATGTTCGATCTGCAGGCCGAGACAAAATTTGGTTTTTCCAAGATCTTTCATTTCAAATTCTTTCATAAGATAATTTGCAGTTTTAGTGAGCTCTTCAGGAGTTCCAACAAGATTTAGATCATCAACATATACCGCAATTATAGAGAATCCACTATCAGATCTTTTGATAAATACGCAAGGACAAATTGGATTATTTATATAACCTTCTTTGACAAGGTACTCACTAAGGCGATTATACCACATCCTGCCAGATTGTTTTAATCCATACAAGGATCTTTGTAATTTGATTGAGTATAATCCATGCGTCCTTTGATTATATGCTTCGGGCAATTTAAATCCTTCTGGGGTTTTCATATAAATATCATTATCTAATGATCCATATAAGTATGTGGTAACCACATCCATTAACCGCATATCAAGGTTTTCAGTGACTGCTAGGCTGATTAGATATCGTAATGTTATGGCATCAATAACCGGGGAATATGTTTCATCATAATCAAGCCCAGGTCTTTGTAAAAAAAACCTTGAGCAACAAGACGTGCTTTGTACCGCACAACCTCATTTTTCTCGTTGCGTTTTCGTACAAAAACCCATTTATGTCCAATAGGTTTTATCCCTTCAGGGGTTTGGACGACAGGTCCAAATACTTTGCGACTTTCTAACGATTTCAGTTCTGCTTGGATTGCATCTTTCCATTTTGGCCAATCAATTCTGCGTCGACATTCTTCAATGGATCTCGGTTCAGGATCCTCATTTAGAATTTCACATGCAATCGCATAAGCAAAAACATGATCAATATTAACCTTTTGTCTATCCCAATTTTCTCTTGTAGTTACATAATTCAAAGAGATCTCTTCAAAATTTTGTTCACTTGCTTCTTCAGGAGCAACTTGTTTAACAATTTTAGACTGATCAGTCTCGATTTCTATAGCGCTTTCAAGTTGTGAACTTCTTTTCTCTGCTGGAGTATTCTCTTCTGGAGCATTAACATGTACCCTTTTTTTCTGAGGGTTTTTATCTTTTGCACCAACTGGGCGCCCACGTTTTAGACTTACTTTTGGTATACCATCATTTTGCCTTTCAGAGGCATCAAGTCGAACAGGCGTATTCATCGCCGGGACGTGGGATTTAGTTACCTTTTTACTATCAGTAAATGCATCAGGCAACTGATTTGCAATATTCTGTAAATGGATTATCCTTTTTACTTCTTGCTCGCATTGATTTGTTCGTGGGTCAAGATGAGAAAGTGAAGGAACGTTCCATGTAATTTCACGCCGTTCTTCAGGAAACGGTATTTTCTCTCCCCCTAACGGCGGGAAAACTTTCTCATCAAAATGACAATCGGCATATCGTGCCTTAAATAAATCACCCGTCAGGGGCTCAATATATCTCACAATAGAAGGAGAATCAAAACCCACATATATTCCTAAACGTCTTTGAGGACCCAGTTTTGTCCGTTGTGGTGGGGCAATCGGAACATAAATCGCACACCCAAAAATCTTCAAATGGGAAATATCAGGCTGCTGGCCCGATACCATCTGTAGTGGCGAGTATGGTTGAAACGAACTGGGTCTAAGTCGGACCAAAGCAGATGCATGTAAAATTGCATGTCCCCAAGCCGATGTGGGTAAATTTGACCTTAAAAGCATAGGTCGAGCAATCAGTTGTAAACGTTTGATAAATGACTCTGCCAGGCCATTTTGAGTGTGCACATGTGCCACTGAATGCTCAACTTCAATCCCAATCGACATACAATAATCATTAAAAGCTTGAGAAGTAAATTCACCGGCATTATCGAGACGAATAGACTTAATCGGATAATCTGGAAATTGTGCTCTTAAGCGTATAATCTGAGCAAGAAGCTTGGCAAAAGCTACGGTTCTTGTTGAGAGCAAACTCACATGAGACCATCTGGATGAAGCATCCAATAAGACCATAAAATAACGAAATGGTCCACAAGAGGGATCAATAGGTCCACAAATATCCCCTTGTATTCTTTGTAAAAATGTAGGAGATTCGAAATGAATCTTCATTGGAGATGGTCTCTTGATTAGCTTCCCTCGTGAACAAGCGACACACACACAATCACGAGGTAAAAGAATCTTCTGGTTCTTTAAAGGGTGTCCATGTGAGTTTTGTACAATTCGACGCATCATTACCGAACCCGGATGACCAAGTCGATCATGCCATAACATAAATAATGTTGGATCATTGAACTGCTGGTTCATCACAATATGAGATTCTACTGGATGTATAGTCGCATAATACAATCCAGATGAGAAAATTGGGAATTTTTCTTTAACAAGCTTCTGGCCTGAATCACTGTAAGTAATACATAAAAATTCCATATTTCCCTCATTCATGGTTTCAAGATGAAAACCATTGAGACGTATATCTTTAAAACTCAATAAGTTTCTTTTCGACTTGGTAGAAAATAATGCCGTAGTAACCAAGATATGTGTACCATTGGGCAATATGATTGTTGCTCTTCCGGAGCCTTAATCAACGTTGTAGTACCAGAAATTGTACTCACATTAGCTTTTGCCAATTGTAATGTCGAAAAATATTTTTGATCACGAAGAATTGTGTGTGTCATTCCACTGTCAACCAGACAGATGTCCCCACCATTCATCTTGAATAAAAGTCTAGCATAACATAGATAATTTTCATTATTGAATTCAAAATAAGTAAGTTAAAAATAGTGAATTTTGTTGCTTGAAAAAAAACTTTTTATACGTCAACTAAAAATGGCTGAAATCCATTGTTCAAGTTATACTGTAGATTGAAAGTACACAAGAAAAATAAGCAGAACAACTCTAAAGAATTTTATTAAGCAAATATAGTAATGCAATTTTTATAAAAGTACATGCTAGCACATAAAATTTTAACTTATTGATAGCAATCCTTAAAACATGAAATGCATCGAAACATGTTTCTCAATCATTCTTGATTATTCTCATTCACAAACTGGACCCCATGGCCATCCACGTTTGGCTCTATAAGAAAATCTTCAATATCAAAACGAGTAAAATCATTCGAATCCATTTGACCATCATCTGCAATGTTACCAAAGTTTGCAAAATGAACTTGCTTTCCCTTGCCGTTATCCTTCTGGGATGCTTGATAAAGTTCAACCAAATGCTTTGGAGTGCGGCAAGTACGAGACCAATGCCCTTGGGCTCCACATCGATAACAAGTGTCTTCGTGGTTCTTAGCGGGTGCACCAATTTTCAAACTTTTTGTATTTTCTTGTGGCTTTTTCTTATGGTCCCACTTCAGGTGGTATGGTGCAAAATTTCTACCACGACCACGACCTGTACCTCGACCACGACCGCGGCCGCGGCCTCGACCACGACCACGATTATGGTTATGGTGACTTGCATTCGCTTCTAGGAATGGCTGTGACCCAGTCGGGTGAGAGTTGTGGTTTTTCATTAAGAGTTCATTGTTTTGTTCAGCAACAAGCAGACATGAAATCAATTGAGAATATTTTTCAAACTTCCTTTCTCGATATTGCTGCTGCAGGAGCATATTCGAGGCATGGAAAGTTGTGAATGTTTTCTCTAACATATCTGCATCAGTTACTTTGTCTCCACACAGCCTCAATTGTGATACTATGGAGAACATTGCAGAATTATATTCGTTTA
This sequence comes from Eustoma russellianum, assembly GCA_036186865.1. Classification (NCBI taxonomy): domain Eukaryota; kingdom Viridiplantae; phylum Streptophyta; class Magnoliopsida; order Gentianales; family Gentianaceae; genus Eustoma; species Eustoma russellianum. Next base: position 6,089,139 of record AP025046.1, read on the forward strand.
CAGTCTTATAATCTTGCAGCCTCAGGTGCAACCAATCATATATAGCCTTTGGGAGGATCACACTCTTTTGATGATCATATCGTTCCTCCAAATTTTTCCATAATTCATATGGGTCTTTAACCCCAAGATATTCGGTTTTCAGCCCGTCATGGAGGTGATGGCGAATGAATATCATTGCCTTTGCCTTATCTTGTTCGCTTGCCTCACCTCCTTCTTTTATAGTATGCCCAAGATTCATCGAGGTCAAATGGATTTCGGCATCAAGGACCCAAGCCATATAATTTCTTCCGGAAATATCAAGGGCAGCAAACTCCAGTTTTGTGATATTTGCCATAGGTCTGAGAATGCAAAAATAATTCATCTCAGAAAAGATAGATTTACTCAAAACTACAGGTTTGAGTTAATGTTATATGCTTCAGGCATAATATGCTTCAGGCATAAGTACGATGCAGACTATTATATATGCAATGATAAGAATACAATTAATACGTAATTAAAAATTAAAATAACACAACAACTATATTTCAAAATATCATGCTTCAGGCAGGTATATAAACTAGTCATGCTTCGGGCATGTTAATTATTTCAATTATTCATGCTTTGAGCGTGTCAACAATTCATGCTTCGGGCATGTCAAACGATTCATGCTTCGGGCATGAAAATGATTCATGTTTATGTCAACGATTCATGCTTCGAGCATGATAACAATTAATGCTTCAGGCAATTCATGCTTCGGGCATGATAAAAGTATATCCGTATAGCTGCAAGCCATATACAATTCTTCTTCCTTCAAAAATCTAGACTTCAGGCTAGATTATTTCTTTTTATACATATTTAGAATATAAGATAGAAATCGGTAACAATAGAAACGCAACAAATGAACAAATAAAAAAAATTTGGCAGAAAGATTAGTCTCAGAAATCACCATTTCGGTCATACCTAGGAGTATCCAAAATACATCTCCACCGTTCAAAACGTACCTTTATGTATTAAGAATAATTTTCAAAATTTGGTGATGATCCAACGGTGGATGGCTCAGAAAATTTAGTTTTCCCGGACCTGCGCAAAGCTGTCAGCACCTACGAAATTTTAAGAGTATTCTCCCTCTTTTTCTTCTTTCTCTAATACTTTTCTTACTACTTGTTTTTGGTTTCTTTGGAGCAATTCGTGCTGATAACGTGTATAAAATCAAATATCAAATGATGCAATGTAAAATAGACAAGAGAAGAGAATATAGAAGATGTTTTCTATTGATTTTCAAGTGTATCTCACATTACAACATCATGTCCTATTTATAGGACATTTTGAGGGTAAATGAAATAAATAGGGTAGTACCCTTTAATATTCCCGACACATTGGAAACATATAAGGCCATCTTGGACATCCACAATCTTATCTTTATACTTAATAGATTTGAATGAAAACGTTTTTTCATTGAGAAATTCTGACTACAACACCTTCTATCTATAGTGCTAATCATGTATCAATTTATGGTAATTACAATCACCTACGATCTAATTTGATCTGATACAATAATGCGAATCAATACAAAAATACCTCGTACGTAATGTCAATTAATACAAAATATCTTCTATTACACAATTACGGTAACTTTCCATCAGAAACCCCTTACGTCACCATGGTCATGATCCTTTTATCGGTATAAGTAGGTGATAAAATGATCTATTGACACGTAAAGATGGTGGAGGTGGATGACAAAATGATCGACTGACACTAGACAATAAAAAAACTGTAAAATTGAATGAGAAATGATCAACAAAAGATGTGAGTAGATGACTTGGTATGAGTCTTACCCGGCAGCGAGGATCCCAAAGACCTCATCAACCACTCCCTGGCGGATCAGATCCTAGGAGGCTAAAAGTGAAGTAGAATATGAGGTCTTCAATCACGCGTCGCGACGTTTACAAAAACAAATAGGTGCTGCAATTTTTTTAAAAAAAGAAACTGTTTTTATACACGTGGCGACGCGTGATTGAAGACCTCATATTTTACCTCACTTTTAGCCTCTTAGGATCTCATCCGCACTCCCTGGTGGTGCAACCGTGCAATTCTGTCAATCTGTCTGGAATCTGCAACCCCACTTTTGATCTTTCTTTTTCTCTCTGTCACCTTGACTATGGTTCTCACTTCTCACCTTTCATATTATTACTCATTTCCCTATAACAATAATATTAGACAACTGGCATAGAAGAAGACGACTTTTGGTCAAGAACTTATAGCTTTATTATCACATACTAATTTGACTTTATCTATGACATGCCATGCTAACTTCTGTTGAGCAAATTTAGGACTCAATGATACATGCACTTCTGTATTTTCACTAATAATAAACCAAGACGCGTAGTGCAATACTGTTATCTGTATCAGTAATGGCTTAGGTCATAGTATCTGACCCAAATGAGTTAAAAAGTTTTTGATCCATTTTGCAGTGGACAAGTTGTATGGGTTGTCTGACCACTAAAAGAAACCACTCACTACGTTTCAAAAGTAGTGTCATAATTTCTATTTTAATTTGTTTGAAAATATTATTATTTTCTAAAAAAAGTAATAATTAGTATATAAAGTTTTTATATTACTCTTTTAATTAACACTTGAATAAAATTTTTATCTTATCTCAGTTAGCAAACTAAGTGTAGATATGACAAAAATAGTTTAATTCTTTAAAATTATTTTTAAACCAAACTATAAAAATATTTTTGAGATAGATGGTGTGTAAATCAGGAAAAACTGGTTCCGTCAGCTACATGATGACTCGGAATGAAGCTAACGGCAACGTATGACTCCTCAACTTGTGGACTTAATCTGGCAGAGCAACTAACAAATTTCAATTTGGTCATCATCAATTATATAGAGAGGAGCTAACAAATTTTGTACAGGTTATTTGTCAATACAAAAATAACATATCCATAGAATGTTATACGCCGGCATAACCTTCATCACAGTACAGTTATCTTTGTCATTATCTTGCTAGTCACTTGTTATTATCTTACTAATGAATTACTAATTATTCTATAAATATCAGTCACTATGTTATTAGCATATCTAGTAAAATATAGATCCTTTTCAAAAATACTAAACCGTTATTGGCCCCTTACGCAATATGATAAGACCTGAGTATGATTGTGTACATCCGGCCCTCCATATTCCGACATAGGCGGAAACCTCTAAGGCAATGGGGTAATGTTGTTGTAGTATGTAGCATGTCCAATTGACGATCATGTATCCAGCAAGGTTGATGATACTAATGTTGATTCCAAATAATATTTAGTAGTATTAAAGAACTTATCTCCATAAATTACACATAATGGAGCTTGACCTCAAACTCATGCCAGAGGCATTCAACACTAAAATAACTGCATCAAAAACATCATACTCATTCTGACTCGAGTTTCAAAGACGATTGAGACACACAAACCATCATTCTTCTCAAACCCATAAGCAAAGCCTAACAATCCGAACCAACCAATCAAAATTCTAGTGTCTGAACCAACAACATAAGCAACAAGGGAATCTAAAGATGCATAATGAGCTGAATGACTAATCGAATCAGAGCAAAACTTCCATGGTAGCACCTCCAAGACAAGGATCTGGATTCTGTTCCTCAGAGATGGGAATACGCAACGCGCAGCAGTGTACATCATATGAATGTAACAGCTGGGTAAGATGCTCTCTCAGTCGGAGGTACAGCGGTACTTGAAACAGAGAAATTTCCATTCTCTGTGTAGTATCAAGCAATAAGCACAACTAGACAGACTGCAGCTACTCCTCTTTGAACAGACGAGGTAGAATCTCATGCGCGTAAATATCTAGAGCAACTGGATCCCTGAAAATGATACAGATGGCTGCTCAGATATGACAAGATTATTGCTAGGATCCTAGATAGATGTCATAATAAATAAGTGTTTCCTCCAAGTGAAAACAACAAGGATGAGCGTGAAAAAGACTGACAGACGTACTACTTGGTCTTCACTAGAGACAGAGAAGAGAGAAACCTGCAAAACGTTTGACCCTTCTCTGTAGAACTAGGGACGAACCACAATTTGCGGAGCGAAGGTGTCTCGAACTGAACAAAGAACCCATCCGCTTGCCCATGCTTCCACTTTCTCGATCCCTGACCTTTCCACACCTTTGACAAACACATAGCCAAAAGTCATTATTTAGAAAGAGGGGGGGGGGGGGGGGGGGGGGGGAATGACTCAGAAAATGAATGTCCATGTATAACCACACATATAATATAAGATCTTTAAAACTAGAAGTAAAAAAATCACATAAAGAAGGAACTTATACTGAATTAGAAGAGTTCAGAAATCCAACACAACAAAAATCTTAAGAAGTTAAAGCAATCTCGTCAAGATTTCAGATTTATTTGCCATTAACAATTAGTTGAGAAATTTGGTTACGGTGCTCAAACAAGAGACCTAGACTTTTGCACTTTGGACATGTGTAGATGAGGGCATCCGGTACAATAACAGATTGTCAGAATTTTAAATAAACTATATCAGATCATCTTTTAGATATGATAGAATCCAAACAAGACAATTTATCCATATAGTCAATCCCATGGAGGGTTTCGGGTCTGACTGATGGTAGTGCTGTTATCTCAAGAGACCTTTTCCACAATATGACCTGCAGGATAATTTTCAACTGAAACCCCTCATATTATAGGCTCAGATAAGGGCCTAGTGTAAAGAGATCTTGCAGCTTCGTTGTTTGACTGAGAACAATAGGCTCGAAAATGCAATCAGTTGTTTGGGGCAGCATAAGTGATCAAGGAGTAATAACTCATATCTCGAGAGGGAACTTTGCATAGAGTTCTATTACTATTAATGGATGGCTCCACGATTTCTTATGGGCACAGACTACCTGTATCGAACTTTTTTCAAACAGTTTTCATAACTCATATGAGATATAGATGAAAATGCTACTCCTTTTTTTAATAAAATTCCGGTGGCCTAGAGATATTGAAGCCGCGTAGATTATTTGGATTGTGCCCACTATCACTATCAAGGGAAAATATAATTACAATGCAATAAAAACTGGTAATTAGAAACTCAAACATGTGGATGAAATCCAAGACCTGTTGGCTTACTGAGAAGAATGCTGGATGCTTAACTTTTCTCGTCCATATGGAACAAAAAGAGCGATAGAAATTGTTTTCAATTTCTTTCTCTTTTTCCTTTTCTCTTTCCACACAATGAACCACAAAGAGGAACAACTTCATTGATGAACAAAAATGGTTTACAAAATCAGACTAGTACTGAAAAACTAGAGCAGGGTTACTTCCTCCAAAAGCCAAAAAGTAAAAGTAGCACAACAGATAATGAGAAATTAACGATATATTTGAGGTCTTAGAAACGGCAAAAGATTCAACTTGTAATGCCTCATGTAATTCACCAAAACCTTTCTAGTTTTTGAAAATGTGTTTTGGAGGTAACATTGAAATCATTTCTGAAATTAATCGTGTGAAATTTTGATAACTCAAGAAATAACTGAATTTCAAACCAGCATACACATTATTACTTTCCTTTCTAGTACCTCAACAATGGAAGAAAGATATACGGAGGCAGAATTACCTGCGGGTAGGACATTATATTTTTAGGAGTCACTACACAAGCAGCTTGCGAAACAGAATCCTCAGCATACTGCCTGAGAAATGAAAAGCAACTGCCGTGTGTATGAGGTGATTCAAATGCCTGACATGAATAGACAGATATAGATTCAAGTGTCAGATAGATGCACATTGACAACCTTGAAGAAAACTCATTTCTAAACCTTGTAGCAGATAAAATGTTACCTTGTCAATGTTCACCACTGGAGCGTACTTTTCAGTGTCTGTCTTCTCCTTATGTAGTAGGAAACAAACTCTAGCATCAACAGTAGAACGATCATGCCATGACTTTATAGCCGTCTCAATTGTCTCTACAAGAAAGGAGAAAATTTCTTTCCAGTTCTCTTCTGCTCCATATTTTCCAGACTGTAAAGAAAAGACGATATAAATACGTGCTGTTCAAGTTCCTAAAACAACCTTCTGCTGCATATAGCTGTTAAGAAGTCATTTATTATTTGCTGCTAACACACTCACTAAAAACTTTCATGACCAGATGACTTATCACAGTACCAGTACTCTGATTGAAATATAATAATGCTAGTAACTCATTGTGATGTACAAGCATGCATGTATCAAAACGCCAAACCACTGGACAAACAAAGAAAGGGATCTGGGGGATATTGGACCATGATTTAGCTCCTCTCTCGTTTAATAACTCACCAGTTCAGATTTCAATGCTTCCAGTTGCTTTGAAATGTCCATGCTCGATTTCATAGTTTCCACTTCTTGAGCTCTTTTTTTCTCCTTCTCCAACTGTGACAGCCTCTTGATCTTTTTTGATACCTCTGAACTCTGTGGATTGAATTTTAAGGCTGCCTCAAATGCAGCCAAAGCCTACATAAATTGCACCAGAATTATGAATATCAGGTGACTTCTTCCACTATAACAATCTGACATAAATGAGAGATTTGCTGCACATACATCAGCATATTTTTCCATAGCCTCTAGTACACATCCTTTCCTGAAGTAGCCCTGCAAATACAATTAACTAGAATCACAAAATAAATATCCAAAAGAGAAACTTAAATAAAGAAGCATGCCTTTTCCCAATCCGGTTTCAGATTGATAGTCTTTTCTGCATCAGCAAGTGCTTTGTTGAGCTTAACCAACTGCAAAAATGCCGCAGCACGATTGCTGTCAAGAAGTATGAGAACATTATAACAACATAAACTAACAGTTACAGTGTATTCAAAAAGAAAAAAGAATGTGAAAATTCCTAGCCTTATGTCAAACCACAAAAGTGACCAACTATAGTCAGATACAAAGAGTTCACTGCTTAAGACAAATATGAACTGTTAGGTCAATAATGCACATCCAATTGATAACAAAAGCATAAGCTAACTGCAACATCAGCTGCTAATATATTGGAGCTTATCTACACTCATCAGCAGTGACTGAAACGGACATGCACCACATGTTAGAACATGATTTCTTGGCATAATTTAGAAACAAGTTTCACCAACGTGGTTGGATTTTGATTCATAAATAATAATGTCAAAAAAGTTTAAAAAGTAAAATGTAACCAAACAAGCTAGAATAAGCTGTCAGACATGGTAATTCTACAAAGGGCTGTTTTAGAAGGAGAGAACATCAGCGTGCTTCCTACTTTTAAAAATTGTCGCATTCTTGTCGGTATCCAAATGTACCACAACAAGCTCATACATATCTATGTATTGTAGATTGTTCCTATCGTGGAAACGTAATATATATGTTACCCTCCCCCCCCCCCCCCCCCCTTTCTTTTATTAAATAAAAGGTTAAAAGATTTGCTTAAATCATCGTTTTGCAGCCAGTCAACAATATGCTCTCTTCATATTGGTATTTGCGGCAGGACAAAGACGAAAAAATCCTTTGAGAAGAACCCAGTGCACAGAAAACACATCGCTGGATTCAAGGTCAAAAAAATAACTTACAATTAAAAAGAAAGTTTAAACTACAAATATCATACAGCCATTGATATAAATACTTGTCAAAATACAGTAAAACTGTTTTTGTTATCTTATGTTTGGTACATAACATATAATAAAATTTTAGAGTGACCACTTAAAAAGGATAATGGTGCGTTTGTTCTCAAAAGAATACAAGTCGCACGTACTGAAGTGTGTGTCACTGTCCTATCAAATTGCAATTAAAAACTCTTTCTCAAGGAAACGAACCATTTTCCGTGTCATATAACACATTAACATTTCAATTTCCTACCATTCACACAAGCTAATGGACACAACTTTTGAGCGGTTTAATAGGTTAAGAGATTTACAATCAATATTATACCCTACTATAGGTTGGCACAGTTTTGTAACGCCTCTTTCCTTCATCTGAAGAAAGAGAAAAGAATAAGGACAAGAATACGGAACATGTAGATTCTTTCATCCTGACAAGGCATCTGATAGTCTACAATAAGCGCTGTAGCTGATACTTTAGCAAACTGAATACTTAAATCAAGTTAATTAGTGTGAACAAATTATATCCATAGAAGAAGTGGCAAGGTTGAAATTTTGCTATGTCCACTACTTGAAAAAAGAACAGATATCACCTACCTTATTGCCAACGTTGTGCGGTTTACACACTCTTACGCATTCACAATAGAAGTATCTAAATCATCACTACTTCCTTCCAAAATAAAAGATCCCACGACGTCCATAAGCATCAGCAATGACACTAGTGCCAAAAGGACACTATAAACTTACCACTAAAACCCACAATCCCATAAGCTTCTCACGCTACAAAAACTTGCCACCTACTTTTCCTCACGAATTCAATCCAGAAATGCTACGCAGAAACCCTTGAACTAACCACATTTTTCGCAAACTTGGATAAATCAATCGACAAAGCAGCTTACTTTCTTCAAGAAATTCAATGTACCCATTCAAAATAACCAGCAGTCAAAAGATTTAAGCTCGTCAAACAGCAACAAACACCCCAAAAAAAAAGTCATTAAGCTGTAGGCACATCTAGCTCACATCAAAGTTGTCAACTGGCATAGTAATTCAGGAAATTTGAACTTCTACGCAAACAAACATAGAAGGAGAAAAAGAAAAGGGCACCTGTAAAGAGTGGGATTGGAAGGGTCTAGCTTGATGGCCTGAGTATAGAGAGCCGCAGCTTTCAGATAATTCCCTGCTTTAAAAAATTCATTTCCTTGATCTTTCAGCGTTTTCTCCGGTTTGGCATCTGGTTCTCCCATTTTCCTTTGGTTACACTGCTTACTATTCGAGCCCTGTGTATACTTGGGGTCTTTGGTTACTACTTATATTAGGGTTCTTCTCTATCAAAAGGTTCGAAACAAAGGAAAGGCAGAATAATTTAAGTCAGCAAATGGTTATAGAACCTGGGTAATCTTGTTTTCTCCAACCTTCAATAGAAATTCACAAATGCCTTCTAATCTTCTAATGAATGTTGCGGCATAACCACAGGGCCTCGCTGCTGCAAGAACACAGGCAGATCCGGTGCGGCTCGGAAATACTATGAAACAGTTCGTTTACATCAGGTCTCAAAATTCCCTTTTTTTGCTCTTTTTTTTTCAGAAAGAAAAAGTTATGTCCCATTTTAATTTAGTCTCATTTTATATCCCGTTTAATATGATTACGTACTAAACCAAAATATAAATTTATTTAAAATTAATTAAACATATATTGAGTACTGATATTAAGTGGGATAAGAGACGAGAAAAATAAGCATTTAAATGTGTTAATGGTAGATAACATAACAAAAATTGTTATAACCATAATGTAATTTATTGGAACGACTATTTGAATATGTTGATTGTGACGTGACTACAGTTATTTTGTTTTTCTTAGTGTGAGATATTTGGGGTATTTATAAAGTCATCTTCTTTTGAATAGAAAATAAAAAACCAATAACAGTTTAGGCTTAAAGGAAATAAAGTTATTACTTAAAATATTCATGTTACATACTATCTTGGATCATCGGCATTACTCGTCGGTTTTAAACTAATCATTGTTCAACTGAAAAATATGTTAAACAAATCATTAATTTAAAAATGAGTAGGAGAAAGAAAAGTAATTATCGTCCATAAGATGAAATCAATGGCTTGTAACCAGAGCCTTTTTTTTTTTTCTACCAACTATTTCCATCGGGCAAAAAAGACAACTCATGTACATCAGATCGAACACTCAAACATCGACTTGTATATGAGTTTTTTCGGATAGGTGCAGCAAAGTCAATTGAGTCAAAATTGATTGAGACTAAACCATCATCCCCAAACACTCCTTTACACTTTGGTTTGTTGGACTGAACAAACTCTCAACCAGAGCAAGACTTGGATATTTAGAGGACAGTACATGCCAATTCTGCTCGGCAGGACAAGAGACACCGTAGCACACCTTCTTTTCCTGCTCAGCTACCAAATAGTTTTGACTAACTATCCTGGCATAGCTAGTTTTGTCAAAGGGACTTCATTCACTCATTAGATTAATGGTTTAGGGATCGCGCAGGCTCAAGGGGAAAGCTCTGATAGCCAAGGCAGCCAAGATTACCTTGGCTGCCACCGTATATTTCATCTGGCAAGCTAGGAACAAAAATTTTTGAACGAGCATCATTTGTGTCTAAGGACGTAACACATAGAATATGCACGCATGTGTATAGAGTTATGTATAAGTTCTACCTACAACTTTTAGACATAGTCGCGATGTCACCTATTGTTTAAGAATGCTTTACATCTGATTAGTACACGTACGTCAGCCTGTTGACCTATGAGTAGGGCTATCGTATGGGTTGCATCCTCCCGATACTTTAATCGCTCTGATTAATACATTAGTATTTTAACCAAAAGAAAGACAACTAATTTGTCAAATTTTCCAAACATACCTAGAGAGAAGCATGCGCTTGGTTTGTTTTCTCTTCATTCGGCTATCATTTTTATTCAACGTTTTATTTAATTGTTCGAGTTTGTAGTGTCACTACTTAAACATGTAACTGTTACATTAAGGAACAATTTGTTACCATCTGATTTACACAATACCGGAACAAGACGTCTTAACGACATAGTATATACCCGACTCGGTTTGGTTTTGATTTTACTATAACTTTAATTGCGTCCGTGTGCTTCTTTGAATATTTTGTATACTGGATCTGCTTTATTTGATACACTGAAATTTCGTTCATGTAGCCCACGGTTTCGCATAAGAATCAAATTCGTGTACATTTTGCTACACATTTCGTCTACTGATTTTGCATACAAGTTTGAGTTACCAACTGTACTATTTGCATATACAAGTCCCATTTTTTATTTGTAGATACCGGAACCAACAGCAAGAATAAAAAATAAGACGAAAAGAACCTTCAATTGAGAATCGAATTAATGTGTTTTTCGGATGAAAATGCCAAATTATAAGATCTTGAATGAATCATTTCTTGATTTACCGAACAGATTCACCTACTTTGGCAATTATTTTAAATTGAACTCCGTCTAAGATGTATAGAGATCTATTGATACAAACTATATATAAATATAAATTGAGAGATATGTTTTACTGATCAAAAATCAAATATGAGACAATTTTGTAATATAACCAAATGGTGTTTGGATATGACATATTATCGATCAGTGTCAGTGATTTACGGACTATAAAAGGAGGTATATGATGCCAAGTGTGTTCTTTTATTACAATAATATGACACCAAGTTTAAGATGACCTAATGTCGTTTGGGTAGAAAAGAATTTGACATCCTCATGACACCAGGACCACCTACAAGGAGAATGGGGATACATATTTCGTACGACCCTCTACAGTATCTGGTACTGGCGAAACCAAATGGTACATGGAAACGTTCTTCGATTACCTCCTTCTATGGCCGTATCAAGCGACATCGCAAGAAGAGCCAAATATATGGCACATGTTCTCTTGGATATTCAGAGCAATAGTAGTGAAATGTGTTAGATTGATGTCGTTTTTGTTTCGTTAATTGTTATCAACTGATGTACACTTATTGATTGATATGCTAATACAAGATTCATTTCCCTCCCAAAAAACACCCCAACTTGTTTTCATCTAAACAAGAGAAAACACTTTGATCAAGGAAAACCTAGTCCAAATCATAAAAAAATATTACAGTCATCCCGTATTTTCATCGCATTTTTTACACATTGTGGTCATTTAGAGTCTGATGTATATGACTTTATGATGCACGATATATGCGTTAATCAACAATACATTGTCATCACGATGAAAACGTCATGAATAGACAAAAATAATCATATCTCGTTCCTGGATCAGCAAATTTTTGAAAAAAGCAAAAAGAAATTATAGCGAAACGCGGTGTATTTCAACGAGTTAGGATCTCCTCACCACAAACTCCTCACCCCACGCGTCACCTTGCAACACGTGGCAGCAGGGGGTGGATGGTGAGGCTAGATGTGGGTGATCCTCATCTAGCCTAACCACCCACCTCCTGGTGCCACGTGTTACGCTGTGACGTGTGGGGTGAGGAGAAAGTGGGTGAGATGATCTCAATCCCTATTTCAACATCTAGACCAAAAACAAATTCACCTCAATAAAATAGTTGGACCAATTTACCCATCCTTTTCTTGAAGGAAAAGTCCATTTACCATAAAGATGGAAAACCCAGAAGCTGATTCCAGCCCACTTTTGAAGGTCGCTTAAAGCCCTTAAAAAACTACCAAAGTACCTGCTTAATAAGGCCCATCGAAACAAACCTCAAGCTATTTAATCGAAACTAGGGTTTTACACTTCAGATTTCACTCATCTCGTCTGCTTCTTCCTCAACTCTCTTGCGTCCGCCGCAGTAGCCACCACCAGCATCAACATGGCCGTCGGGTACTTCTTTCTCTTCTTCTGTGCAGCTTAATTTATATGTATACATTTTCTGCCAGCATCTTCTCCGTCTTAAAATGCGTGTTCATATCTTTAATTTTCGTGGTTGAGAGCTTCGTATGAACATCTTTTTAATTGATTGCAGGAAGAACAAGAGGATATCGAAGGGCAAGAAGGGTGGAAAGAAGAAAGCGTGAGTCTTTTTTGCTTCTTCACTTTATAGATCAAATACTCCAAGTCATTTCTTTCCCTTTTCGTTAAGAAATGTGATGTTTTTTTGGATTGTAGGGTTGATCCATTTGCAAAGAAGGACTGGTATGATGTCAAGGCTCCATCAGTCTTCAATGTCCGAAACGTCGGGAAAACTCTTGTCTCTCGTACTCAGGGTACCAAGGTATGCTGCATTTTCCTGTTTATCTTTTTCTCCGGTTCATTTCCGTTTCAACCTGGAGTTGGTCCCTAGCGTTATATCACTACCGTTGCTTTAGGGTTTCGCTATTGTTCCCTTTTGCTAAACTGTTTACGTTTGTTTTGCTTATTGCATTTAGCTCTTTCCTACACTAGGTTGATGGCTTTCTATGCAACCTGATCTTGAATCCGTGGAATAAAATCCTGGACATGTAAAATTTTCTAGAAAAATGTAATTACGATGCTTAATCATTTCAGGTTTATGATTTCTGAAGACTAATTCATCTCCCTCGTTTTCAGAAAAAAGAGAATAACTTTGTGATTTCTGAGGACTAATTCCACCTACCTTCTGTTTCAGGAAAAAGAGAATAACGTCCTTTCTATTTTGTCATCAACCATACTGTAGTTAGACTTCTGTAAAAGGAACAGCTGTATGAATACATGTATGCAAGGCTCTTAAAGTAGACTCTTAATTTGAATTCGCGTTTTCTTGTTCTTGTTGAAATTAGGCAGTAAAGGACTTCCCTTTTGTTTTGTCATTTACTTTTTGTGATTTTTCTGGGCATTATTATCACAACTGGATAATCCAATTGTCAACTATTTGGTTTTGTTTCCGTATGCTATCATTTTCTCTTGGTAGTGGTGTTCTGTGTTTGTGGTTTTCTTCCAAGCCCTAATCTTTTTCTTTCATCTTTTATGAGCCTTTATGGATGATCAGCTTTTTTGTTAACTACTCAAAGATAATCCCTGTCTTTATGTCTCCTTATATTCATACCTGGACGAGATAGAGAAGACTTGTTACCATATGTTTTACTTTTGCAGATTGCATCTGAGGGTCTTAAGCATCGTGTCTTTGAGGTATCCTTGGCTGATCTGCAGAATGACGAGGACCAATCTTTCAGAAAGATTCGATTGAGAGCGGAGGATGTTCAGGGAAAGAATGTTCTAACAAATTTCTGGGTATGTGAATTATGTCAGGTAGCATGTTTTCCCCTGGTTATATCAGATACTCATGGTTCCTATTATGTACTTGGAAATACAGGGTATGAATTTAACAACAGATAAATTGAGGTCTCTTGTGAGGAAATGGCAATCCTTGATCGAGGCGCACGTTGATGTTAAGACAACTGATAACTACATGCTTAGGATGTTCTGCATTGGTTTTACAAAGAAGCGACCAAATCAACAGAAGAGGACCTGCTATGCTCAATCAAGCCAAATCCGCCAGGTCAGGTTTATCATCCTCTGTATTCCTTGGATATGGATGTTTATCTCCTTTTCTCTCAGAAATAAAGCGCTTCTGATTGGACCTTAAGCATTTGGGAATTGGGATTACTTAGCTAATCTAGAACTGTTATGTGTAAATTCTCTTTGATTATATCGCAACTGTTGTCCGTCTTTAGAATTTCTTTTCATTAGTGTATTTATCCCCTTGTCTCGTAGTGTCTTTTATTCTTCCTTGGCGTGGAATGTAAAAATTCAAAGAAGAATCAATAAAAATAATGCCACGCAGGGTACTTTACTGACATTTGCATTTTGCTCTAGATTCGTCGCAAGATGAGGGAGATAATGGTTAAAGAAGCCCAGACTTGTAATCTTCAAGAGTTGGTCAAGAAATTAATTCCAGAAGGCATTGGCAAAGATATTGAGAAGGCAACATCAAGCATTTACCCTCTGCAGAATGTGTTTATCCGCAAAGTGAAAATCTTGAAGGCTCCCAAGTTTGATCTTGGGAAGTTGATGGAGGCAAGTTGTTTATTCTGCTTATGCTTAACCATTCCTTACCTGCATGGCCGGTTGGATCAAATTCCTTAGTCATATCAGGAGTTTGGACGCATAATATCTATGAATTGAATTATTATTCTGTTTGGGTCTCTTCAGTTGAATGGATTGTTTGAAATTATCCCTGGATTGCAAAAAGTAATTTCAAGTTACTTTGAATGATAAGACTCCATGGGGTTTGACATTATCTTTTTGTTTCTTTAGGTCCATGGTGATTATACTGAGGATATTGGCATGAAGATAGATAGACCTGCTGAAGAACCATTGGCCGAAGCAACAGAAGTCGTTGGAGCTTGATGCAAATCCAGTGATTCTTTTCTTCAGTTTTTGTTCAATTTTAGTTTATTTCTTGCTGTAAGAGTAACTTACGGTTTTGTTTGGAGACTTGGGAGAATTTTTGTTGTACTGGAGGATATGCTGCTATTTTCATGTTAACGTTAGCTTACTCCTTGTCAAATCGAATGCTTGATTAGCATTGCTTTTAATGAGTTACAGCATTCTTGACTTGGATACATTTTACCCAACTTTTCTCTGCATCTTCTGCATACTGTTGAATCAGGGTCTTTAATTTTGGATGAGATCCTAGGAGGCTAAAAGTGAGGCCTCCAATCACGCGTCGCCACGTGTACAAAATCAATTTTTTTTAAAAAAAATTGCAGCACCCTCTCGCTTTTATACACGTTGCGATGCGTGATTGGAGGCCTCACTTTTAGTCTCACTTTTAGCTTCCTAGGATCTCATCCGCTTTAACTTCCGGTTGTTTCATTAGGCTTTCTAGATGTTAATTGATTCAATAGGATTAATAGGTGTTGGGTTGTCTTTATTTCGATGATACTTCTACACCGTCGTATCTGTCGTTTTAAACAATTCAGGGGGATTACTCGAACCAGTTTCCAATTTCGTACCTTTCGACTTCCATGCTCAGTAAAATCTAATATTTTGCAGCATAGGTTTAAAACCTTGCCCTGATCGGCGGTCTGACTGATCAAACCGTTGAACCGGCCACTATATCAGTCTGGTTTAGTTAAATGATTGTTTATGTGGTCGAAACAGGGGGTCTCGGATTGAACCGCTGATTTACTGGAGAACCGGTGACCCGGACGGTTTTCAGTGAATCAGCCGATCGTTTTAATCCTTAATTATCATCCCCCAAAAGATGATTTTTTACGAAGATAAAGCAAGAGATGATTTTCTACCGTGAAGATGATGCAAGAGGGAAAAAAAAAGATGGTTTGCACTTGGGAAAGCTGGTGAACAAACCTTCACATTTTCCCAACAGAGACTAAACCAAAGAGAAGGGGGAACAAAAAATAGGAGCAATAAATGTGTAAGTTGGGGAGAGGAGAGGGGTTTGGATCTCCTAACCTTACTTTCCTAACCTACTTTGTGATCACGCGACACGTGGTAGCAAATAGGGGTGGTGAGGCTAGATGCGGGTGACCCTCATCTAGCTTCACCATCCCCTTTGCTGCCACGTGTCGCGTGGTCACACGTCCCGCATCCCATTTGCGGTGAGGGGATCCTATCCCAGAGGAGAGGGGGTTGGGGTTGTGGCAGCTGTTTTTGTTATTTTCTTAAGAAAGGTAAGCTTTTTGAACGTTGCTTGTTTAAAAGATTTTGAGATTATGGGTTCGAGTTAAGAAAAAAGTTTCTGCAGGGTCTATTTATGTTATACATTTATTATTAATAAAGAGGTTTTATTATCATTATTGTTGCTTAGTATGTTGCACAATAATTTATAACCCGTTTGAATATTGATTTGATAATCATGAGATGATTATGCTTATGATGATACAAATCAATTTTATAGATACTTGTTAAAGAACAATATATTGGATATATCCATCATGAGATTACTGCATGGATTAGCATCATAAATAAATCTCATGATGGTTATGTTTTAATTCTTAGACTTGAGATTGTCATAGATTTCGGCATAAGGACTACTATATTTTTACATGATCAAACATTATCCGGAATGGGATAATAATAAAGGTTATGATTGAATATGATAGAAATTATGTAGAGGATATTGAACAATCAAGATATGATTTGTCCTTCTCTTTTGAGAGATATATCTTTTGGGCCCCTCAATAAGTGAGACTATGAAATGCATGGTCGTGCTTAAATGAGTTAATAGTGTGGTCAATATCATTTGTTTTATCAGTCTAATTGGAGATCGATAATCATACTTTTGAACAATATAAGTATGACGTTTACCATGACTTATGTTCAAAATAGATATCGTGTGACAAAGGGATTAATACATGTACTATTATTATGCTATTTGGACTGTACTCGTATTAATTCAGTAGTAGTAATGCCTTGCTAGAGGCGAATTACGACTTGTTGGTTTAATATAGATTTAACCGACTGACAATTAATATGGGTCTATCGGGTCACACACAAGAATGCGTATAGGCTGATATTAATATTAGTAATACTAATAGTATTAACATTATATATTAATTATTATTGTTATTATTATTATTAATTTCTGTTTTTTTAATATATATATATTATTGGATAATATTAACACAATCCATATCAAAAATGGATTTTGATTGGTCTTGTCCAATCCTGACAGAATACATATATGATATGGATTTTGATTGGCCTTAACCAATCCGATTTGGAATCGGATTTTGAGGTTTATATATATGTACATATATTGCCGAATCTACAGAGAGACTACATAAGAAAAACAAAAACCTGAACTCTGTTTTTTCAGCGGCGGCGTTCTAGAGAGCTAGCACTCCAGCGGAAGCATTCATGCGGATATCGACAGAGGGTGATCGTGTCATCGCACCTCCTTTGTCTGCGGATTTCGAACCTACAAAGGTTAGTTTTTGAATTTCTTTCATCGAATTAAACAAACAACACGGATCCTTAATAGGAAATCTGAGATCGAGTTTTTTCCGCTACGCGTTTTGATAACAGTTATCTCGTTGATTTCCTAACAGCTTCTTGCGCAAAGTGTAGAGTAAGATTGTGTACATTAGATGGCGAAGCGATCCTGCCCCTCTCTGGATCGTGTGCAAATGCGAGAGCCTAGTGCACTGGAAACGCTCTTTGATGATCCTTGAATATAGAAAGGTCATACTTAGACCTCGATGACCTATATCGTTCCAGTCTTAAGAAGATTTGTAGAATACATAAATGAGGTCACTCAGCGACCTCGAGAGGGCCTTTTGCTTCCAAAAGGCCAATACCCCTGGCTCTGTGGATCCTCACTGTCTCAGCCCCATGGAGCTTCGTGGAGGATGCAAATCAAAAGCTCAGCGGCCTCCTAAGTTGGTAAGACTTTGCCAGAACCCACACAAGGTGCTTACTGCAAATTGGGCCAGCAACTCTTTAACTCAACTAGGTCGTATGCAATGGCATATTCATTATTGTTTCAGATAGCACTGTCCCGGTTTGAACCGATAATTTTTCTTAGAACACTTTTGTAATCCGAACACCAACTAAACGATGTCTTGAGGGCGACAGCGGGAGGACCTTATATCTATGAGAGGTTGCAATCGTTATATCATATGTAGTTGGATAGTGGATTTTATAATTATTTTCATGGTGTGGGTTAGTGGGGAAAATGCAGGACTCGTGAAATGCATTCATGATGAATCTTTGGGCACCAGAATGATTAATTTCAATGGGGTTAGCTGACTTCTCCGGGTCCCAAACAAGAACACGAACAATATTTTTTGGAAAGAAATTCTAAATGTATGAAAAGGTCTATTGTTTTAGTAGCCCAAATTTAACCTACCTCCCAATTCTATACACAAAGATACATAATTTTTTGTATAATGATACATAACGTTTTCAAAATGTACAAAGAATAAAAGATAGATCGGAAGGAAATTTTTTTTCACCATCTGTAATATTTGCGTCCCTTATTTTCTGAGACATTAAACACAGTGGTGTTAATCGTAACCATATTGGAGCAAAATGGCATATCCTGTCCTTGAGGGTCTCGCCGCCCCAACCTAAGAAGCATTATGGATGATGCAAGCCGAAAGTTCAGCGGCTTTTTAGGTTGTGTGAAGATTTAGACAGTGACCTTCATAAGGTGTTTTCCGCAAACTAAGCCTTCGCCCTAGCAGCATTGGAACATCCACACGTCCCTGTAATCGAACTATTGACCTCTTAGGTTAAATTTCAACCGGAGTACCAACTGAGCTATGCTCTGGAAACTAATCGTGACCATATTTGATCTACGCATGTTGGTTTTTGACTATTTCATGTAGGGGTGTCAAACATGTCGTGTATCGTGTTTCGTGTTTTTTGGGTTTTGTGTATCAAAGTGCCATACTCATACTTTATCCGTTTGCTTTGCGTGTATGAATGTAGATACCCAAACCCGTACATGTCAGGTTTCGTGTCGTGTATCGGGTATACCTACGAACTTCACAAATACAAATATTTCAAGTCGTGCGGGGTCATTTCATGTATTTTTCAGGTATTATCAGGTTTCATATACTTAAACGACTACTGTTACAATGTATGAAAAAACAATAAGTACAGGTCTGTAGCTGACGAAAAAAAAAGTTAAAGGAAAAAATGCAAACAAATCGTGATAGCCGATAGGATATAAGGAAGAACATTGACATGAACTGTAGATCTAGCGGCGGACGGGCATAGATTAGAGAAGAAGAGAGACATAGAGGGGGCTGGCTGGTGGCTGCGGATTGTCGGAGAAGAGAAAGGAGAAATCAGAACAGAAATGGAATTTGGGAATGAAGGAAGTGGGAGAACGAATAGGTCTTAACGCGGTAGTCTTTTTTTCGAAAAAATTATTTTTTATTTATTAATTATAAATTTTGTTTAACATATATTTTTAAATTTCAAGTATTCCGGGTATAAACGGGTACCCGCGGTATACCCCGACACGACCCGCCCTTGGCGGGTATGTTTTAGGTCTTACCCTATTTGTACACGAAACCTGCCAAGGTCATACCCATATCCACAAAAATTCGTGTCAGGTTCGAGTCGTGTTTTCGTATCGTGTCTGAAATCGCCACCCCTAATTTCATGCAACCTCATTAAACATTTAGTCGTCCAAGTTTTAAAGATTCACGGAAACAACAGCCAAATAAAAGTGGTCTAAACTACAATTTGTGGAGATAAGGTCGACTAAATTGATAAAAGGTTGTCAAAACTTTAAAAATTTCATAAAAGTTGAACAAGGTTTATTGACAAATATCACTTCACTCCATTTGGTTCCAATCTACGAAGAAAAAAACATTAAAAGAAAGAGACTCTATGGGGACTACACATTCTTTTTATATTAATTACTGCTGACTTCCTGCCAACCTGTACAAATAAACAAGCTAAAATGATCTATGACTTTTTTTTTTTTCCTTGTGATATTTACCATGACATTAAAGTAGTAGGAAATAGCCACGAATACACTCAATACATTTAAATATTAATTCCTTTGGTAATTTCTGTATTTCCCTACTTTAGATTCCGTCATTTTGATGTTTTGGTCCCTTTGTAATTTATCTATTTTCTCAGGCAGAGTGTACTCGATATTCGACAGAAATGCAAAAATAATGATGATATTACGAGTCGTATAACTATAAGAACAATACACACGCACTTCTACGTATATAAACACTTAGCCTTTTTGAAGCATGCTACATCTATCCTACGCCTCTTAATTATATCTACAACTTCCAATAATTTACTACTCAAGGTTCCTACCTTCAATGTCCTCTTTTTCATTCTTCTTACCTACACCCCTGTTTCCTAGACATGGTCTCACGAAAAAATCATGACTCCTTCTATCAATGATTGCAACTACCTCTTTCCTAGACATGGTCTCACGAAAAAATCATGACTCCTTCTATCAATGATTGCAACTAAAATTGAATTCTCACGTATGCTACTGAAGCCGAAAGTTTGAAACCAAATGTGATATAGAAGCGCAAATGCAAAAAGTGAATCACCGAGGGAAGACAATAAGGAGTAAAATCAAGAAAGATCGGATAGTACAAGCACTAAACTTCCAACTAATTGATCTTATGTAGCAACAAGATAGACTATCGAACAGAAACCGGAGGAGGATCCAAAACAAGAACACCCTCACTTTTGTATGACAAACTACAACAACGTAACATAAATTCCAAATTTCTTGTAAGAACCATATAATTGATCGCTACGCGGATCTTCCTAAATAGCCTTCCAACTAAACCTATTTCCAAAAGGCAGTGGATTTTTATACATGTACCTACACAAGCATCAAAGAACATGAAGAAGCTAGAGTTTCGAGTTTCCTATGAAATTAATATATAAGCAAAATACTAATAATAATGAGCACGGAGAATAAGATTAAATCAAATCATCTAAGAAACGGAATCGGGTTAGGAAAAAGCTAACAAATATGTATAGGAAACGAAATATTTCTAAAAAACCAAAGAACAAGAAACCTCAAATTAGTCGGTGGCGTCGCAATTTGATGTTGCGACTTTAAAGAGTTAAATAAAACTGACTTGTAATGAGCGGATTAGATACTCTTTACACTTTAGGTTGACTTTGCACTTTTGTGCATATACACGGTTATGACTATTTTAATATCGAAAGCTTTTATTTGTGTTTACTAAATTTATTCACTAGTACACTAGCACACCATATTCCTATTATTGTGTCATCTATGCAGGTACATATAGAGCCGGAAGTATCATTACAAACAAACTCTCTATCCCTTGGAATGGCGGTATTGTTTACCCGTCTCTCACTTTTCCCAGACCTTAATGATATTTTTTGCTATCATTGGGATATACTGCATATGATTCTTGTTGTGCTAATAAGGAAATTTATGCGAGAGAGGTTCCACCTCATAATCAAAGGCATAGCTCATGTTTCAGCAAGTAAAAAAAATTATATCTCCCAATTATTGATTTAAAGGATGAGTAAGAATAATGTTAAAAAATTTAAATTTGTTATACACAATGTTGTCTGTACAACAATTTGAATTTTTTTATAGACTTTCGATATTGCATTTTATCAATTTACAATAATCCATCGAATTTGAAATTTAAATTCATTCAAATAAGAATAAGTCATTTTTTTTTTGCATTTTCAACCACGTATGATGTATACCTAAAATAAAGAATATGTTAATTGATTTCTAGTCTAATTAACGTGTTAGTGAATTTAGGATCCTACTTTACCACCGGGAGTTCATATACTATGGGATATGCGATTCGGTATATACAGGAAAACTTGGCTACCAACAACATTTCAACTCAATATGTGTGTGTATATATAGCAAAAAAAAAAAAAGTCTAGCATTTGAGTATATTTTCTCAAATCACAGGGATTCGAGTTTGAATCCTCTTATCAATTTTAAAAAAAATCATATATATATATATATATATATATATATATATATATATATATATATATATATATATATATATATATATAGACACACACAGATACACACTAATATGTGTGTGTGTATATATATGTATGTATGTGTATATATATGTATGTGTATATATCCTTAACATACTGATATGATTGCTTTTATCCACATCAAACTAATAGCGATTCACAGAATCTAGATCTCCTAATCAATAATTAGACAAAAGAATATGTCTCTAACATAGTAATACGAGTGCCAATATCTACATCAAACCAATAACGATTTTCAAACTAGATCTCCTAATCGATAATTAGACCAAAGAATTAATTTCAGTAAACATTACGTGGAACTTATATATTGTCCATTCAAATGAAACCAATAGTGATACATACAAGCTAGATCTCCTAATCAATAATTGGACCAAATAATTAGTTTGAATAAACATTATATGAAATTTAATGATTGTCTAACGAAATAAAATGCTCGTAACGAGATTCAAAAATAATGGTTACCAATATAAAATAGGCAAACTTTACTATGTAAACCAACTCTCTTGCTGAATATTTTAGATTTTCGTCGCTACAAATTTTAATTGCAATATGGCAACATACAAATAAAGGGATTAAAATCATCCGTCTAAGTATGTGTACCATTTGATGTCGTATAACTCACTGAATTAGAAAAGGGAAAAACAACTTAGAATGAACCATTCATATTTCAAAAGAAGGTTTTATTCTGGTTCTTCTAAATGTATGTTGTAAACTAATTTGTCACTGCCAAAAGATTGTCCCACTATATATACTATGTATATGTGGGTGTTTTACACATGTGTGTATACACATATATATGTTACATACATGTGTGTGCATATTTTCATTTCCAATGGAGTCAATGACACATTCTTCCTTGACTTTAGAATATGATGGAATAAATCAAAATGATTTACTAAATTGACCGTTCTTCTTATATTGTGAAGTAACAGTTGATCGACACACACAACATGAATCAATTTTCATTATGGATCATCAGGAAACAACCTCTATGTGTTTCTAATACATAGGGATGATTGCTTACATCTGATCCCCATATCTCGGCAGGAGCCTCTAAAGCATTGGGTAATGTTATTGTTGTACATGTGTGTACAACAACAACAATCATACTCAGTACAACAACAATCATACTCAGTATATCCCAACGACAACACAAGATATCGTTAGAGTCTGAGGAGGATGAGAGGCATATAACAAATCTTTTAGAAAATAAAAAAAATTTAATAGTGGAAAGAAATCTGGGTGACAGACTTTCCAGTTGAGAGTCCCCACTAAAGTTCTAACAGGCACACCGGTTTGCAGCACTGCTTTTTTTATGGCTCGTTCCTCGGTGCACTAACTACATCTCTACATACATTTCTTTATCGTTTCACTTTGAACGGTTACTTTCAATTTTGCTCTGCCAAATTACTATAATATTACCAAAATTTCTCAAATTTAAAGTATTTGGAATGCTTCAGCGGGATTGCTTCAATCCTGCTTAGAAACTTCGGTTGCTGTACATCAATGGACTTCAATAATGATGATGAGTGAGTTTAAGTGCAACACTTTTTGGAAGTCATGATTTTTTGGCCTTTTTCTCGTTCCTCTAATTTCATTTTTCTTTTTTGGGTGGTGGGGGAGGAGCGTGAGTGAGATGTCGTCTTACAAATTTATTTTTTTTATTTTTATTTGTAAATGGAGACAGAAATGCTGGAAATGTGACATATCGGCTACTTCGATTCCGCACTTTTTTGCTTAGTTTCTTTTTTTTTCTTCTCGTGTGCTTAGATTTTGAGACCACAGTCTTAGGAGAGCGCAGATTGAAGTAAATTTTTGTGAGTTTCCAGTAATTATTGTTTTTCTCTTTTGTTGATTATTCATGTAAGTTTCTGAAGTTAGTTACCTTTTGCTTTTTGATTTTTTTGGTGGGGTGGGTTTGACCCCGAGGTGCTGGGTGGGAGGGGGGGATTGGGTTTCAGATGTGTATGCAGAATGTATGAAATTTGCTTAGTGTTATGAACTTCCTGACCTGCTGTCTGTCATGTGATTGAATGCCTATGTGATCAGCAGCGCACTTCATTTACTAGATTCTGAAGAAAGTTTCTCGATTTGTAAAAACATGTTCTGTTCTTGTCTTTATGTTCATTTCGAATCTGTCTTTGAATTGGGATTCTACTTGATTTCTCTTAACATTATTTCAGCACCCTGGCAGAGTTTGCAGAACGTTTATATGGACCTTTTATTGTTTGTTGTTCAAATGCTTTATTATTATTAATTTTCTTCTAGTTGCATCATACATCATAGTTACATACTTAAGAGAGCCTGAATTTATATATTGTCAAGGATAATGTGAACAACAAACAAAAAAGAGAGCCTGAATTTGTTTACCTCCATCATCAAATAGCTATTTTAGGGGTTCTTATGAGCTTATATTGGTATATGGCTTAACTCTGTTTATTTAATTTTCATTGTTATCGCAGTATGTGGAATTGGCAATGTCAGGGGTTTGATCTCGGCGATGATACTCCTATTGGTGAGTCTGCTGGTACATTTCCATAAACGGTTGATGTGTTATGCTAATGGAACATCGACGTTGAAGGATGTTGCAATTAGCATTGTTTGGCGTATTGATTATACACATGGTTAGTGATTTCTCACACATTTCTTATGGACAGATATTTCTGGGCCCTTGCTGAATGAAGGCCAAACTGATGATTTTTCTTGCGTGTTTGATCCTGGAACTACTCCGGTAAAGGCTTGTGGAGATATGGCTTACCATGTTAACAGCAGTGGTAAGGAGCTGCATCAGTAATTTGCTTCATCTTGAACCTACGGTGGAACAATGTATATAGCCTCCATTTTTTTGCTTTTAGTTGGATAAATATATATTGGATGAAGTTGATTTACATGTGCTAAGAATATAACAAAGTATACAACATTATAGATAGCCAACGAATTCACGTGTCAGAATTGGGACTAATCACTGTAAAGAGCTTCTGTGCAATTGGGTGTGCATCAGAAAGATTCTAGGAAGAATGCAAATCTCTTTGAGGTGTGAAGGGGCGTGTACTCATGTATCCAAGTGAATGTCTTCCCGTTATCTGTTTGTGAATGTGGATTTCATACTCTATTTAAAGTTTAGTGCAGTTTTCTAGATGAGGTTTTGTATGAGCATCAGTCTTTGCTGGTAAAATATCTACTTAATGCAATCAAGTGTGGGTCTAGAATGCAGGCTGGATCTTTTATCACATCGGTTGTCATTAATTGCAGAAAACAATAAGGATTTGGGTCAAGGCAAGGAAGCTTCTTTACAAGTGAAAAGGCGCCGGACACTCCAGTTTGAATCTGAAGAAATTGGAGCAAGCCTCTGCACTCATGATATTCCTTCCTCATTATTAGCATCAAATGTTGGTGAAGGCTTTCTCTTCTCTTTTTCTTGGTCCATAATCACGTCATTCTTAGGGGAGTTTTAGATATCTTTTCAGTCCATGACTGCCACTTTGCCCAGTTACCAAAAGGTTCTTGGAGGATAATATTTGTTACCAAAGGAATTTTATTGATTGATTGATTTATTTATTTATTTATTTTTTGCAAAAACAGAAAAGAAAGAAGTATGTGCTCTCTGTATGTATTCCTTATTTGATAATAAGATCTTCTCTTTTGGGAAGGTTATGTGGCAAGATTGCTAATGGATATTTACTGCAGTAGCTTGTATAATTTGGATGAACATGACTTAGTTTTGATTTTTTTTTTTCTAGCCTTAGTTCTATTAGCTTGAACAAGTAGTTTATTGAAAGGATTATTTCTTTGACATTTTTGGTCAAGTTATAGAGAGAAGGCTTTGAACTTGTGAAGCCATTTTATGTATTGATGTTTGTTTTCTTGTCTTTAGGAGTCACAAGATTCTTTTGAAGAGGGTATATCTGAAATGTCACAATGGGTTTCTGGATTTGCAGGTTTGTTTAATCTTATTTTATTGCCTTAAAAGGGTGTTTTTGTTTTCTATACTCATTTTCACATATAATTTGAAATTTTGGCAGATGGAACCTCCACATCAGGCGGTGAGATTTTGGACCAGTCATATGAAGGGTGGTTTGCTGACTGCATAAACGATACTGAAATGTTGTGCTCAGAGGATATGTTAGTGTGTTTCCGCTTTTAGATTTGAGTTAATTTATGTATTACATGGCCGTTTGTGAATCTTAAAACATGTAATAATCTAATATGCTACTTTGGGAACAGAAATTCATCGGATGCGCCTGATATTCATATTGATATTGCAGGTGGATTAACTTATTCTAGTGTCATCTTTTTGTCAGACATTTATTGTACATCATATTTTGTTTTATACATAATTCTTTTCCTATTTTGTTGCAGACCTGTGTGATACACCACCAGAAAATCAGAACAACGTTGTTCAAGCACCACCTGTTCGCACCCGTAGAAATGTTGTCTTCAAAGGTTTATTTTTCTTTCACCATCTTTTTTCACGCAAAGAGTATGTGTGCTAGATGCTGCCCTTGTTCTCCAATACTGTTAAAGTCTATAGAGAATTGAAGAATAATTATTCATCAAATTAAGTCATAAAATGTATAAAAACAAAGCCTTATATAAAGCTGATGAGAGAGGCAACAAGTGGCCTTGAACTGCTAACAACTCTATTTTTATTCTGACGATGATACTGCTTTAGTCACTAAACTATGACTTATCTAAGTGTGTAGGGTGTTTACAAGTGTATTTCTACTATGTATGTGTGCATGTATAAGCTATGTTCACCTAGTATATCTACATGTGTATATACAATATATTCTGCTAAGTGTATGTACGAATTACCCTATATATTTTTACACTTCTCCTTCAAGTTTAGTTGTATATATTCATACAATGAAGCTTGGATTGCAGAATCAGAAAATCTTGGTGGAGACAAGTTTAGTTAGGATATTAGCAACTTGGTCTTTAGATGAAATATGCTCAATGCTGATCACCAACATGATTTGTTATGTGGAACAGGGTTCTGTGGCATGTTTATAGCTAATATATTGTCACAAAAGACCCTTATAGGTAGTAAAGTCTTCTGTCCAAGGTCTTCTTGCTTTTCAGCCATATTCCTTCACAAACTCTAAATGCAAGTGCTCTCAGTTAAGCTTCTGCACTACTAGAAACAACAGGTTGTTTCTTGTTTCTCCATTTGATTAGATTGCCGTAAATATATTCCATATCTTGTTGTTGACCTCGTGTTTGTCCTTGATCCAGTCCAATCTTCATCTGTTAAAATCTAAACAGTCCTGTTTGAGTTTCTTCTGAAGTGTAGCCCCTGTCCAAGTGCATTCTTCAAGTGCCTAAGTATTCTCGATGCAGCTTGTATGTGTTCATCTGTAGGATCATGCATAAATTGACTAAAAAAACTCACTGCATAACAAATATTAGGTTATGTGTGAGATAAATAACTCAATTTACCAACATGCTTTTGATACTTAAGCATATCAGCAGGTGTAGTATCCTGTGACTCTCTAGGTTTACGGCTAGGTTCAACTGGAGTGCTTGCTGGTTTGTATCATAACATTTAAGTATGTCTAGGATATATTTTCTTTGTGAGATATATGGCTTCTCTGTTTAGATATCTCTATGCATAAGAAGTATCTCATGTTACTTAAATCTTTTATTTTAAATATCTTAGATATTGAATCTTGATTTACTGAATCCCTTGAATAACATCCCCTGTTATATTTATATCATCGACACATACAATTAAAAAATAAGTTTTTCTCTCTGCAGTTGTCCTAGTAAAATAATGTATGTTCACTATGGCTCTGAATGAATTTATGTTACTTGACAGTTTCGGTTAGTTTCTTAAATCATTCGTTAGGTGATTGCTTTAAACCATATATAGACTTCTTCAGTTTGCCGCTTTTATCACTATTTTTTGATCAGTGGACTCTGGTGGAACACATATATACTTCTTATGGATCTCTATATGGTAATGCATTTTGACATCAAGCTGATATAATTCTCAGTCTAAGTTAATGCTATTGAAAGAAAAATTGGTTCTATTTAGTTTAGGTACAGGTGTAAAGATTTCTGGATAATCAATGCCATAAGTTTGTGTAAATTCTTTTGACACTAGTCTGACCTTATATATACTTACAGTGCTATCGGCATTGTACTTGATTGTTAAATACCCATTTACATCCTGCTTGTTTAACTCTATTACTTATAAGCACAACTTCCCAAGTTTGATGTTTGGTTAAAGCACTTATTTCTGGGTTAATTGCTCCTGGTATCCATACTTTTTCACAAAGTTTTAAGTAGCATCCATACTTTCATCTAATTCGCTTAGCAGCCATACTTATTGGTGGAATGTACACATGGCATTCGGCAACCGGGAATTGAACTACTGTAGGCGGTTTTTATCAAACTTCCTTTTATTTTTCACTTTTCCCCCACTTGGCGCCCAAATTTTCCCAAATATGGTTAATTCCTCCTTCTCTCCATTATCCCAATCGATTTCTCCCTCCAAGATAGACCTAAACCCAATTCTTTATTCCCCAATTCTTCTACACTTTTTCTCTGCAATTGAAGAAGAAGAGAAGGAGAATGTTATTCTTCTACACGTATTATGACCACAAATTCATCTGTGGTGTAAATTCTCTAGCAAATCCAAATATTATTCTGCTGATATTTCCCAAAAAAATAGGATTGCAATGTTGAAATTGATGCTAGCTTGCTGCAAATTTTACATATCAGAAAGTCGAAACATGGCAAAGAAAGTTGTGAGAAGGAGCAGCTAAAATACTTTTGCAGACAAAGAAAGTTGGAGAGGGTGGCGCGGCAAAAGAGGGGGTGTCTGTCCAACTGGGCCTCCACGAATGATGAATCAGGGAAATATTTTGCATTATGAAGCAGTGCTACATAGGAAGCTGGTTGTCACAACTCTCCCATCCCTGTTTCCCTAAATGTTGCCATATTGGAAGCTCAGATATCTCAAAATCTGATTCCTCCATCGACCTTTTTGTCCTACAGATCATATCCCAGGTTCTCCAATAAATAGCCTTTGATGTTGCGAGAGCTAAACCACCAGAATGACTTCGTGACAGAGGTGAATGAGCTGTATATGAGAACTAAAAACATAAAACGTTGGGTAACATGTGCTGGCATTGTCTGAATAACTGCATTCATAAGCAACTCCAATCTTACTCGATTTTGTCAAAAGCCGAAACAGCAGCATTGAAGATGCACTTCAATGAACTTCTGGGGAGGGCTGCATTCGGTGTCTGAAATGGTTTCACATCCCCTCTCATCCTTGTGCACTTAACAACCGAAAGTCTGAACTTGCAATGTGGAAATAGCAAGTCAAACAAGTTGATTTAGCTTCAGATGACATAGTCCCAAGAGATCTACCAGAATGCCCGGTATGGCATTCCCAACAGATTTACCAGAATGCCCGGTGCAATTGTGGGCATCTGATTGCTTTTTTGACAGTGCATCATCTTCATCACTGTCAACAAAAGAGAAGGACAGATCATTTTCACTATTTGTGCTGGTAGAACCATCGTCATCTGCATCCTGCGCCTCCTTCAGCAGATTCTTGGAGGATTTCTTGTGTTTTTGATTTTTTCTTCCTCTTTTGGCGTCATAAGAGTGAGAAGATGATTTTCAGCGAATGGAGAATATTTTGGCAAGAGAAGAAGATGAAAGAGGGTGGGGATGGGGTGGGAGTGTGGGTTTTCTTTTTTATTTTTGAATTATTTTTCTTAAACTTTTAATTTTTTGACTTTATCATTTTATTGATTCTAAACCGTGGTTAAAGTCGGGTTAAAAGTGGGGTTAATTCAGGTCAGTGGTCGATTTGAGCAGTCAATGGTAAACCAGCTGGTCATCTGGATGCTAGGTGTACATTTCACCAATAAGTATGGCTGCTAAGCGAATCAGATGAAAGTATGGATGCTACTTAAAACTTTGTGAAAAAGTATGGATACTAGGTGCAATTAACCACTTATTTTCTCATAAACTACATCCTTCCATTCTGGTATACTCATTGCCTCATATGTGTCTTTAGGTATTATCTTATTATTTGTTGAACAAGTGAATGCTTAAGGTCTAAATTTAATATATTGTATTGACAGAATGTTGTATATAGGGTATTTAGTGCATTCTATTGTCCTTTTTCTTACTGCAATGGGGCTGTCATCTGTTTTAGGGGTTCCATAGATTATTAGACTCTTCTTTGTGTGATCTCTCCCTTCACCAATAGTCTGTGTATTCCTCCTTGTATATACTTGGGGTAATATGTGGCCTACTCTAAGGTTCTTTGTCTGTGTTATTAGAGAATTCATCTGTAGAGATTAAACCATCTACACTTTTACTTTCATGATCTTTTAAATTCAAAAGGAGTATTCACAATGTCTATTATATATCAGAGATCTTTTTGGGCTGTCATCTGTTTTAGGGGTTCCATAGATTATTAGATTCTTCTTTGTGTGATCTCTCCCTTCACCAATAGTCTGTGTATTCCTCCTTGTATATACTTGGGTAATATGTAGCCTACTCTAAGGTTCTTTGTCTGTGTTATTAGAGAATTCATCTGTAGAGATTAAACCATCTACACTTCTACTTTCATGATGTTTTAAATTCAAAAGGAGTATTCACAATGTCTATTATATATCAGAGATCTTTTTGTGCTGATGTTGTCCATTTGTGCTACTACAGTTATCATAAAAAGGAACGCTGTTAATCAAAAGTAACATCAAAAGTGACAAACATCTTTCTTTTATTAGGACAATAACATTTATAGCTTTTGTGTGATCCGAAAATTATAAAAATACATTAACAGTTTTGGGTCTAATTTACCTCTTAAGTGAGATTCTACATGCACATATGTAACAGATCCAAAGAGTTTAAAAGGTAATTCTGATATAAGATCAGTGTATGTAAAGCAATTAAGAAATATTTCCTTAGGGGTCTTAAATGACGAAATCCTAGAAGGCGTTCTATTACTTAAATATGTTGCTGTTAGCACAACTTCACTTTAATAGAATTTAGGTACTTTCTTTGAAAACATTATGGTCCTAGTAT
Organism: Eustoma russellianum; assembly: GCA_036186865.1. NCBI lineage: Eukaryota > Viridiplantae > Streptophyta > Magnoliopsida > Gentianales > Gentianaceae > Eustoma > Eustoma russellianum. The sequence continues at coordinate 6,120,225 of AP025046.1, forward strand.
TCAAGTAAGTGTCTATTCTTGTTATTTTTTTTTGTAATACCATTTTGTTGGGGTGTGTATATTCAGGAAGTCTGATGATAGATACTATTTTTCTTTGTGAACTGTTGAATTGATTTTTCTAAGTACCTTATCTCATAATCTGATCTCTGTCTCTTAATGGTACAACCAAACATCTCTTTTATTAAATTAAAGTAGGTCCTAAAAGTCTGGCCTACATCAGATTTTTTTAAGTAGATAAACCTATGTGATTCTATATAGTTTGGCAGGATAACTCGGGTTGTGAGCTTGGCCAAGTGACAAGTCTCAACAAATAATACTCTTGTGTTTAACTTTATCAAATAATTCTGGCATTAAATGTTTCAAGTATATAAAGTTTGGATGTCCTAATTTTCTATGCCATAAAATGGTATCATCTAAACATGGACTATCAGAAGAATCACCCTTAGTTCTACTGGTGTCTTCTGTGCTTGACCCTTGTTCAGCAATTTGTTCATTGTAGCATGCAAAAATTGGTTTTCTTCTTTAAATAGATAAATGTTATTTATGTTTTTAGCATTGCCAATCACCCTCTTCATTCTGTTTTTTTTTGAAAACAACAGTGTTTAGTATATGTTTATAGTTGGATTTTCTTGTTTGATTTCATGAAGCTGAGCTTCAATTTCATATAGTTCAGAGATATTGTCTTATTTGGAATACATCTTCTTGACCGTAACCCATATTTCAGTTGTAGTCTCATACATCATAAAGTCATAAATGATGTCAGGAAGCATTGACCTTATAAGCCATGACATTATTACACTGTTTTCTGACTTTCACAATCTGAATTTTGGGTTAGTTTCATATGGAACAGTTATTGCTCCAGTTAAATACTCCTCTTTGTTCTTATCTTTCGCAAACATCTCCACCCCTCTTAACAAAGAAAGGTAGTTATCCTCATTGAGTTTGTGACCTGTAATGACAATGGAAGTATTGTCAAAAACTGAAATGGCATGAGACTCTGCTCTTGAGCCTTGATCAGGAGTGTAAATGGTTTTACCGTGTTCAGAGGCAGTAGAAGAAGATGAATGTGTAGCCTTGTTTGAATTTAAACAGTATTATTATGGCTAGTAACAAATTCAGTTTTGCTCCAATATCATATAGAGAATTGAAGAATTATTATTCATCAAGTCAAGTCTTAAAATGTACAATAATAAGGCCTTATTTAAGGCTGATGAGAGAAGGAACAAGTGGCCCTAAACTGCCGACGGCTCCATTTTTATTCCAATAGCTATAACTGCTTTAGTCACTAAATCAGTGACTTATCTAAGTGTCTGTGCTGTATACAAGAAGTGTATTTCTACTATGTATGTGTGTATAATCTATATATGCAGAGGATACGTCCATGCGTATATATAGTGTATTCTGCTAAGTACATGTACATATTACTGTATATATTTCTACACAATCCTTAGCCTACAACTTAAAGTGTGTCACAATTTCAACTTTCAGGCAGAAAGTCATACATGCAGACGCCATCAAACTTAGCTTCTTCGGTTGTGTATCCATTCGCATTCGTGAAACCGTGTAGTGTCAAAGGAGAAGTGACGCTAAGGGACATAAACAAGAAGATACGCGATCCAGCATCAGAGTCGAAGCAGAAAAAGGAAGATCCTTTTGCCGCTTACCCTACATCAGCTATTTCAGGGAAGCCTGTAGTTGGGAAAACTAAAATCCACACTGTAGGAGGAAAAGGAAGCATTACAATTATGAGAACAAAAGGCTGATAAGATGCACTCTATCCTGCATCGATGTTGTAGACTCTAGTTGATCAAGTGAGCCATTGTAGAAGTTGTATGTACTTATGCTGCTCTTAGTTTTGTGACAATTCTGAAGGTTAAAAAGCTTGATTCTTTTGCAATTATATACGCTAAGAAGTATCATTCTTGATATCGTACTTGTGGGTTTTGGTTCAAGGTTCTCTATTCCCTCTTTTTTTTTTTTTTTTTTTTTTTTTT
>AP025046.1:6127669-6202423 GCA_036186865.1 Eustoma russellianum
CCCCCCCCCCCCCCCTTTCTTTTTTGGGTGTGTTGGAGAGTGTGGGGCTCGAAATTTCTGGTTTGCCTTGTGTACTCACCATTTTCCTTGTTTTATCCAATGATGTTTTTCTAACGTAGAATTAAGTGCAATGTGCTTCTTGTTTACACAAACTAGTGCTAGGCGAAATGAGTTGAACAGGATAGATTGGTTAATGTTTACTTTTGGTTTTATCTTGGATATATGTGTGTATTTGGTTGAAGGTGGGTCTTTTGCTAGTTGTACAAGGATGCAGAAACTAGCTTAGAGTCTTTGAAGGATGTACTGCTGACCAATGATTATCTGAACTAAACTTTGGCTTTCCAACAAGCTTCTGCCATCTAATTCGGAACTCACGGTTTTCTTTTACAAGAATATAGATCCTTTGGGAAGTTCTTGCAAGTGTTATGAAAGTTGCCTAAAGTAGCTTTATTTTGTGACTTGATGCCAAGAATGACTGGCACTGTCTTACTGTAAGTTTTTGAACTTTGGGGCAGAATTGTAACACTGATGATATCATATGCGAGAATGAGCTTTTTGATATTAAAGTATGGACCTAGTATATATGTATCTTGATTGCAGCAGCACTGGGGCTAGGGAATTGGCTACTAAAAAAACCAATGAGTCGAACGACTGCGGCTTTTTCTGCCGTAGTTCTATTGGTGATTCTATCACTTCTAGCATTGACGAACATCTTCGGTAACAATTGCGTGAAAACAGATAAATTTATGTGTTCCAGTGAAGTGGAATAGTTTTGATTCTGTCATTACGTTAGATCCCTCTGTAGAGTTCAGAACAGGCACCATTGATACTTCATCAAGTCCCATTTCCCTGCAGTTTGGGTATTCATCACCTTTATGCTTTAAATTGCCTAAAATAAAACTTCTTAGCTGAGCTTGAACAGCTGCAAGATTCTTCTTTCCAAGTAAAGGTAGGGGCACAATGGAGAAGCATGGAAACCATAGGCCAAGAAGCTTGGTGGTTGATCAGCCAATCCGGTTTGAGGGATCAGGTGATTAAAATCAGTGAGATAATTGATTCTTTTCTGAGAACTGAGGAGTTTCATATTTTGTATATTCTTGGCTTGGAGGTAGTAATTTCTACGAGTGTTTCAAACCTTGTTTCTTCTTTTGAGGTAGCAAAAGGAAAAGGTCATACCCCCTGGCCCTGATGCCTCTACCATTCTAGCCCTAAGGAACATTGTGGACGATGCAAATTAGGAACTCGTGGTCTCCTCAGGGCCTCTGCTGCTCCAACTCCAAGGAACATTGGTGAATGATGCAAATTAGGAGCTCAACAGCTTCTTAGGTTGGGTGAAGACTTACGCAGTGATCCACACAAGATATCCTTCGGCCTAGTAGCAGCGAAACATTCACACTGTGCGTGTCTATGGAATCGAACTTTTGACTTTTTAGAACAAATCTCAACCCAAGTACCAACTGAGCTATGTCCTGAGACGCGTGAAAACTTTCTTTACAAAAGTTTTGGTGGCAAATTTAGTAAAATCTGTAGCATGATAATAGGAAAAATTTACAATAATATATTTATGTAAAGCACGCTTAACTGAGTCTTCATCATAACTTTTTTTCTCTTTCTTTTTTGTAACTTCTGAGAATCCTAGAAAGTATTAAATGTGCTACCCACTCTTGGAAGGGGTATAAAAGATCTAAAATCAACTGGGGTTTGGTACTCGAAATGGGGTTTGGTACTCGAAATGGGGTTATCAAACAACATACTTTCTTGATTGTGATCTTGCCCTTATTTTGTTTTACTTGATGTTTTCAACTAATGAACATCTGTACCTTTTAATACTTCATTGGTCTCAGACATGTATACATCAAACATCTTTCTCACACCAGGTGCTATCTTTCATGATACGCATAATTTACTTTCGTTTACATTATGGGTTTTCTTCATATTTCGGTGTTGCTGCAGTTTGACCGTTCCTCATTTGCAGGCTGTTTGTTGTTGATCTAGTCATCTGTTGTGTGCACTGTAAATATTCCTTTTTGGTTGCTTCGTTCCCTTTTGAAGTTGATTGCTGCTGAAGGGTATTCCATTCAGATGCGAGTTTTGTACTTCTCGAGACCTTGATTGAAGACACACTTGGTTTTAATCAATCTGACCCAGCAAATCTGATGCTCATGTTGTCTTATGTAGTGGAAACTGTTAGTTATGGATTGGCCATGGAGAATCATACTCGAAATGTGTATCTGCTATTCGGTGCTATTTTGTGTTTGCGATGGAATGGTCATGGAGAATCATCCTCGAAATGTGTTTTTGCTATTTTGTGTTTTGCGGTTGATGAACATGCATGGTCTACGAACTAGCTTAGTATTTTAGTATTTAAATAGTTGATATGTGGTCATCCTGGACCACTTTTTGCTTAAAGGTTGGCGTTTGACTAGCTCATTTTGTAAGCCTCCTTTGAAACCTTGCATCGGCTTGTATGCTAAGTCGATTGCGCCATTGTATATTTGCCGCTTTGGCTTTTTTATGAAATTTAATTTACAAAAAGAACTTCTGAGACTTCTTCATTTCCATGGATATTGTATAAGAACTGTCTATTAGATAAGGGTGTATCATAAATGAGGAAGAAATTGTCGCATAATTTTTTCATGACATATAAATGTCTAACTATAATATCTGTAGAAGCTAAACATTTTTAAAAAACTTATAGTAAAATTTATCCATCCAACAATCTGTGTAAAAAAATGATATTGTAGTTTTATAATGACATCATCCTCGATTAACACATAAGATTAATCCTTCATTTTTGGGATTTGAATTTTTTAATGCTTAACCTGCGGTTGTGGATATTTTTGTTATACTATTTACAAAAGTTGATTGGCGGATAACTTTCATTTATAATGAGTTTTTGAAGATTAAACTTATACATACATCTATCTGCACTCACACGGTTTTGATTGGATGATTGTAATGTTATACATCAGTTTTCCGGGTTGAAATCTTCTCACCCCTACTTTCCTCACCCTCTTTGTGACCACGCGACACGTGACATCAAGGGAGGGTGGTGAGGCTAGATGAGGGTCACCTGCATCTAGCCTCACCATCCCCCCTTGCTGATACGTGTCGCGTGGTCACGCGTCACCGCACTTCTCTTACGGTGAGGGGATCCTATCCCCAGTTTTCCATCTTACACTATACCTGATGTGTGCATTCACACGGTTGTGATTGGATGATTGTGATGTTATACATCAGTTTTCCATCTTACACTATGCCTGTTGTGATTTATATCATCGCTTCTTACACTATACCTCATGTGATTTATACCATCCTTTATCCTCACGTATTTTTTTGGGAGCAAAAGGCGAAATCCATCGTTTTGGGGGCCTATTGTTCCAGTCTCATGAAGCTTGTGGAGGATGTAAATAAGGTGTCCAGTGGCCTCTTGGGTTGGTGAGGCTGCACACAAGGACTCACGCAAGTTGCCCCCTACAAACTAGCAGTAGTGTAGCAATTGTCTCCTACAGACTAGCAGAAGTAGAGCACCCACATTGCGAGTGTCTTTAGATTCGAACTCTTGCTTTCTTAGGAGCAATTCTCAAACCCGAGTACCAACTAGACTACGCCCTGTAGGCCACATACTCTTTTTTAATACACACGATGTAATAACATTGTCCGATAATTATCCAAGACATTAAAATAAAAAGTTTCCCAGACGATATTTTTCTGAGTCTTCGAGAATGTTGTCATTACAAAGTTAATCAATCATTTTATGGTTGATTGGCTGATAACTTTTCTTGTAAGATTTTTAAAAATGTCTAAATTATGCGAGTATTATAATTAGATTATAATAAAGTTATCTTATTTTTTTTCATTTGATAAAACACCTTCCTTTTCTTTTTCGCAAACCTCATATAATAGATCAGCATTATAAAATTTCTTGGGCTGTGAAGCACAAGACTTTCGACCTAAAGGTAACTACATACAATGGTATACATGAGCTCCTTGTTTGCTTTGAACTATGGATTCAGCTTTGGTATCTTAATTGCTGCAATGTCACATGTATTTTTTCCCATACAAAATATGTCCTTTTCTTACCTCAAAAGAAAGACCAGATCAAATATATATTTTATAGAGCCATTAGCAATCTAATGGTTAGATAAAGGAAAGTTTAGCTAATTTTCACATAAAATCCATAAGGTAATCGAAGAGCTAATGAAAAAGAAGCAGTTGAATGAACATCATAGTAACCTATAGATCCAAAAGGTAATCGAAGAGCTAATGAAAAGGAAGCAGTTGAATGAAGATCATAGTAACCTATAGAAAGCAAAACCGTCTATAATTATTGATTTTAAGAGTCTCCAACAGTAGGAATGGGATTACATTGGGTTAACCTTCAATAATTACGGTTTTAGTCGTAACAAATTATAAGAAGAAAATTGCTACATGAACTATGTAAGTTGACAAGTGAAAAAGAATATATTTTTGCATATTCGCTATGTATCTTTTTATTTTTAATTAGGTTACATTATTTACAACCCTATTTTTTCGCAATATAATTTCACCATAATTTGTTTATAATATTCTAGGAGTAACTTCTAAGGTACAAATATGGCGCATCTCTCAAGTGTCTTGCACCAATTAAAAGATGCGCTCGCAACTTGTTACTTGAATTATGAGTTTGTTACTTGAACTATGAGTATTAAGTGTCCTGTCAATACTTGTCTAAATATGATAATTTAAGTTGATATCAAATGCTTTAGTCTCATTTTCTTATACCAACTATGTTTTAATCATTTTTCAATATCAACAAACAATTACTTACAAAAAGACATGTTATATAGACAGACACTGGTATAATTATACATAGAGTAACATTTTAAAACGTTCTATTGAAAACAATATCATTTTATGACAGTCTTGACATTTATCAATAATGAGATCAAAAATAGAGTACATAGAAAGTGAGTTTCTACAAGTTCTTTCTTCTTTTTATTCTCAAAGTAGTGTTCTAATGCAACACTCTGAATAAGTATATATAACAACAACATTACCTTATTGCCTTAAAGACTTCCGTTTATGGTGGAGTATAGGAGAGTTGGATGGAGTCAACCATATTCATGTGTTAAAAACACACAGAGGTTGTTTTCCTATGATCTATAATGAAAATTGCATCAAGCTGTGTCGATCAACAACTACTTCACAATATAAGAAGCGTAACCAATATTTCAAAGTTGAATAAGAGTGGATCTTTGATTCTATTGGAAATGAAAATGTTACTATGCATACGTATATACATTCATGAAACATCCTAGAGAGAAGTAAAGAAAGCCCAATGTTACCTAACAAAGAGAGGGGAGACAAAGATGTTGAAAGAGGGGAAAGGAAATGTTCCTAGTGGGGGTGTTGATTAAGGGTTGTGATCTATTCACCCTCATTTTTCTCATTCTCTTTGTGACCACGCGACACGTGGCAGTAAGGGAGGATGGTGAGGCTAGATGAGGGCCACCTGCATCTAGCCTCACCACCCCTCCTTGCTGCCACGTGTCGTGTGGTCACGCGTCACCGCACCCACTTACGGTGAGGGGATTCTATCCCGTTGATTAAAGGACAAGGAGATGTGAGAACTGCCACCACACGAGTCTCTAGTATGGATATTGAAGCTCCTGCTTCCTATTCTTCATTTATTGTACCTCTAGCCTACACACTTGTGCAAGTTTTGAATTTAACATGCTCGACTTTTAAATATTGTGGAGGGCATGTAATACACCTGACTCATTTGATCATGTATTTATTTCATTGCCGGATCTGCAGGGAGATGTGATATGTGTTGATATGTCACTGCTGATCGTATTTGTGCATTGCAATTGTAAACAAACTTATAGTCTTTGTGGTAGTTTTACTGCGCTTCATTCTCTAATTGGTACAACAACAACAATCATACCTATTATATCCCAACGATATCAAAAGCTATCTCTAAGGTCTGGAGAGAATAAGAGGCAGACAAACAATACCCCCATCCCAACTGATAGAGAGTTTGCTTCCAGTGAGACTCCCGGCTTTATATGTACCTGCATAGATAGTACAATAATAAGAATATGTACTAGCGAATGGATTTTGTTAAATATAAATCTCTAATTGGTAATCATCTTAATAGTTATTTTTATATGATATATGATATAAATAAGTAAGGAGAATGTCATATCAACCGGGGGATTACGTTTAAAACAAGATGCACATTCACGTCAATCTTTTAATTGATAAGAAGTAACCAGTTAAAGAAACATTATAAAATTTGCATTACACTTGCATGTAAGTGTTGAACTTAGAATGGCATTGTATGATTTTCCGGATGAGATCAGAGGAGGTTAAAAACGAGGTCAATTATGAGGCAGCCACTCAGCAACCGCCACGTGTAAAGTATTGAGTTTGTTTTTTGAAATTTTGTTTTTTTAAAAATAGATTACTTTACACATGACGGTTGCTGAGTGGTTGCCTCATAATTGACCTCTCTTTGAACCTCTCCTGATCTCATCCGATGATTTTCTGTTCTTATGTTTATCCCTTTTCTTTTATTGGCGAATTTATAATTCTTTTTGCAATGAGATATACTACATGATGAAGTATGGTTGTTCTATCCATTTACAAGAATTAATTTTCCCACTTAGTATGACCTTTTCTCTTCGTTGTTTGACTGGTTTGATTGCTATGTATGTACATATAGATAGCTAAGTAGGTTTTGTTGAACACTTTATGCATTGTGAAAACCTTTTGAGTCCACTGATATGCATGATCCATGGTTAATTGTATAGTACCATCAAAAGAATAATGCCCTAACGTAAGTACGATCAAAATCACTCACTAAATTGGTTGCGCTTCTTATATTGTGAAGTAACAGTTGATCGACATCACTTGAAGTAATTTTCGTTATAAGTTATCGGAAAACAACCTTCGTGTGTTCTTAATACATGTGTATGGTTGCGTATATCCTATCTCCATACCCAACCATACCCTGCCATAGACACGTATGAGGTAATGATGTTGTTAGTACCATCAAAAGAAAAATTTAAAGATGGTAGCTTTGGTCGATTAGTTGTGATAAGCATTAGGCACGTATAATTTGTTTAATCTTGGAACAAAAGAAATAAATGGTGAAGAATCAAGTAATTACAAACTAACAAACACCAATGAGGACATTGTGTTATTGCTTTAGAGGTTCCCGTCTATAGCCGAATATAGAAGATCGGATGTATACAACAATAGATATGTGTTAGAAATATACAGATGTTGTTTTTTGATGACCCTTAATGAAAATTACATTAAAATATGTCGATCAACGGCTGCTTCATAATATAATAATCAAAACCAATTAAAAGCTAACAAACACAAGTTGAAAAACATTGTCTCGAGAAAAGAACAGATGGAGAAGAAACAGTTGGCTTAACTTATATTATATGTGGTCTGGTCTTTGTCCTATGCTACTACCTCATTTCCTGAACTATGACCACACAAAATTGATTGATGAAGATCTCCATTTATTTACATGGCTCCAAAAGGGGGAAAAATCGTTTACTTTATATTGATATCCTATGCCTCAGAATATTCACCATTACCCATACATGATATTAGGGTATTGGTTTTTAGACACCAGGACATAACTTATTTGGTACTCGAGTTGAAAGTTGCTCCAAGAAATACTGGGTTCGATTCCATTATGGTTGTTTCACTGATTTCTGGGTCGAAGGTCCAGTTTAGAATGAACACTATGTGTATGACCTCACCAAGCTAAATTGAGATATGTGGCTTAAATGATAGATGCTCAAGGCACAGCTCATGACTGGACGACTTTGTCATTTCTGCTCTCTTTTAAGAGTTGACATGATTTGAACTATCATCACTGTAGAAATAAATCCACTAGAGATGTGCCGAGCTGAGCTGAACTGGGCTGACCTAAAGAAAGGACGACCTGAACAAAGTAGGTGAAGAAAGTGACAAAGTTGGTCAGCCGAGCTGAACCGAGGAGGAAAGGACAGAATGAGGACGAACTGATATGAAGATAACAGACGACCTGAAGAGAAGACATGCTGGAGTGAAGAACTGAAGACAACCAAAGTGAAGAAGTGCTGAGCCGAGGTGCCAAGGTGAAGCACAATCAAGGCAGCAACGTAAAGGTCGAGCTGCCATACTTAGGATTGTAAATATTGTAACTTAGAATATTTACTGTACATAAGGTCGAGCTGCACAGATAACTAGCCGTTTCCTTAGCCGTTAGAAAACATTGTAGCTGAACAGTGACCACTATCCAAGTGACAAAATTACAGTGTTAGAAGCCAAAAAAAAAACACCCCTACAAAAGAAACACACTTGTAAATTTAAACTAACTTGAATGAATGAAAATTCTTTCAATTCTCAATCATCACATCAATTAAGGAGACTACTAACCCCAAAGTATCTTAAGTTTGTCTAGTGAACTGTGCTCTAACGACTTGAAAGTGTCCAGCTGATTTCAAACATGATGTATGTACGGACCCAATGTCGTCACTATAGGCAAACACTGCTGAATATCAACTGAATTGAGTTCTCATTGTTGCTAACCCGAAAATGATTGATTGTTGTTGATATTTAGTACTTTGACCATATTTATATATCATGTCACCATCTTTTTTTTTTTTCTGATGTGCCATTTTTGGCTCTTTACATGTACTCCTAGAGACATATATCATTTTCTTCCATCAAATAGAAGAGGTAGGTTAGTCTGCCTTAACCACCCCTCCCCCCCCCGCCCCAATCCCCTCTTCTCTTAAATATGGGTTGCCATATGAGGAACCATAAGAATCTCCAGATTGGTGCACACATATTAACCAAGACGAGTAGCGGTTTGGCTTTGTGTATTTATATATGATTTTATCTTAATTTTGAGAAGACAATTCATGTCAATGTTATCTTCCACTTTGTTTCCCTTATCACTAACACACTAACCGCTATGCGATAGTAGCTCCCTTTTGTCTTATTCTCTCCACCATTTCCTCACCATTGGTTTAATACTGCCAGTGGAATATTTATTTGCGAAATTATTTAAAGAATTAGGGAAAACAAGCTCTTACCAAACATAAATTCTGCTTTTTAAGAGAGGTCAAAAACAACATCCTATCAAGAAGGAGGAAAGAATAAGTGTCCCTATCAGAAATAAAGCAAACCTGATCTCCTACTGGCCTATTTGTTTGACAGATACATATTCATGCAGATAATAGTATCCTTATTTTTTTTTTCTTTCTAAATGCATCTGTTCATGAATAACATTGCACAGTAGACAATGACACGACAACGAGAGAGTATCATTCTTTTACATGCACGAAACTGTATATATTGTTTTAATTGTTGTTTTATGGTCTTGAAGTCATGTGTTCGAGCCGCAAAAACAACCTCTTGCACAAAGTGTAGAGTAAGACTGCGTACATCAGATCGCGAAGCGATCCGGTCCCTCTCCGAACCCTGCACAAGTGAGGGAGCCTAGTGAATCATAAACGTCCTTTTATATAATCTATAAACTCTGATTGATCATCGCAAACTTCTAAGGAATTAATATTCAGTGGATATGATACATACATATGTAATATTGTCCAATGAAGTATATGATAATTGATGAAGCCGGATCTTCACCCTCTATTTCTGGTTTATCAATAATGAAATACGTGGAGTGTTTAAATGTATAAATCATGTAGTATAAAGCAGTCTGTGTTTATAATCGCTTCAATTTTGGTTCATCCAAAAGATGCATAAAGAGGGTTTTAGGGTGGACTGCAAGTAATTGGAGCTTTTCTTTGTTCGAGTGTGGAGTTGTTTTCTCCACATCTAAGAGTCAATAACATAATTGGAGCGATTGCTTGGGCCTTATGAGTATTCTCGTGCCTGTAACTTATGAAAATGATCTCAATAACAGGAAAAGAAAAGAAAATAAATAAAAAAAAGATAAAATTGGTGAAAGGTATGAGGGGAATTGGTGTTTTGTAATTAAGCTAATCTTGAGAAATTCTTTTGTCTTTTCGTAGGAATGTCGCTTCCGGTGTACTAGGCTCATGTATTTGCGTAGAGTCTGGGGAAGGACGTGATCGTTTTGCGATCTTATAAACACAACTTTACTTTACACTTTGTGCAAGAGATTGTCTCCGCGGCTCAAATCCATGACCTTAAAATCATGAAACATCAACTTTACCAGGTGCTCCATGGTCCGCGTTGAGGAATGTCTTTCTAGACAAACTTATATGTTAACCTTCTAATCTTCCATGCATAATATTCACAAAACCTATATGGTATTGAATAGAAGTCTATACGACCCGAGCATAAACACTTTTTGGCTAATATTTAGCCTCTTTTGTGAGGGTGTACCTTGAAGCAACTAGTAAGATTTTTGCTTTGTGGCTTTGAGATTATGGGTTTGAGCCGCGTAAACCTCTTGGACATAGTGTAAGGTAAGACTACGTACATCAGATCGCAAAGCGATTCGACCTTTCATCAGACCCTACACAAACGCGAGTCTAATGCACAATAAACGTCCTTTATTCAGCCTCTTTTGTACCCAAAAACTTAAATTCTGGGTCCGGTTTTTGATGACACGGTGGGAGGGGGATGCGGCAGACGCGCCCAGTAAGAGAGGGACACATGTAACTGCATCAAATTTTTTTTAAAACTTTTTACAAGAAGACACATATCAGCCCCTTATTGGGTGCGTCTGACACGTCCCCCCTCCCACCCATGTCACTGAATCTCTTTCGTGAAATTCTTGCCCGTTCATGGGACATTGCGTATTAAAATAATCACTAAAAATTCCAACTTACAGTACTCAGAAAACAATTAAATTGGCGGGCCGCAGCAAAGTGAAAGTTAAAGGAAGACAAAGCATAGAGGTAGAGCTATCAAAACGATAAAAGTGAATAAAGAAAGCCTTCAAAAGAATCTGAATGACGATCATATGTTCCCCTTTGACTGCATTGTAGTTCTGATTTCCATTTTTTTATTTAGAAATATGATAGAATAAAGTTAAACGACTTGTTAAATTAGTTACATTTTTTATATTATAAAGTAGTAGTTGATCTATACATCTTGATAAATCTCACTTATTAGCCTAAGGTTTGACCCATTACTCAGTTAGCAGCCTAACATTGATGAAACTCACTTAACAACAACTCTTTTGCCGAAATGTCTCACTTGTAGCCAGGTGACCGTTGACCAACCGTTGACCAGCCGTTGACTTTCTCAGACCAACTAGAAGTTGACACGTGGCGACCCTTTTTAATTAAAAAAAATAAAATTGTATTTTTGAATAAAGTGATTTAAAAGGAATTTAAAAATTCTAAAAAATTGTAAAAATTAATTAAAAATATTTTAAAAATACAAAAATTAGGAAAAAAAGATAAAAATAATAAAAATTACCCACAACGCTCCAGCACTCCACCCACCTACCCCCCACGGCACACCACCCCCCGCCAAATTTTTTTAAAATTTTTTTTCTTACTCATTCATAACGCTCCGACCACCTGGTCCACCCCTGCGTCCCCTCCCCCACCCCCTCCTCTCACGAATTTTTTTTAAAAAATTTTTCTAACTCACCCATAACGTCCCAACCACCCCCGCATCCCCTCCCCCACCCCCGCGCACACCCTAAAAAAATTTTAAAATTTTTTCAACTCACCCACAAAGCTTCGACCATCCCCCGGCACCCCAAACAATCCAACCCCCAGCCCAAAACATTGTCATTTTCTTTTTGGGCTGGGGCGTTATGTATGTTCATTATGGCTCTGAATGAATTTCTGTTACTTGACAGTTTCGGTTAGTTTCTTAAATCATTCGTTAGGTGATTGCTTTAAACCATATATGGACTTCTTTAGTTTGCCGCTTTTATCACTATTTTTTTGATCAGTGGACTCTGGTGGAACACATATATACTTCTTATGGATCTCTATTTGGTAATGCATTTTGACATCAAGCTGATATCATTCTCAGTCTAAGTTAATGCAATTGAAAAAAAATTGGTTCTATCTAGTTTAGGTACAGGGTGTAAAGATTTCTGGATAATCAATGCCATAAATTTGTGTAAATTCTTTTGACACTAGTCTGACCTTATATATACTTACAGTGCTATCGGCATTGTACTTGATTGTTAAATACCCATTTACATCCTGCTTGTTTAAATCTACTACTTATAAGCACAATTTCCCTAGTTTGATGTTTGATTAAAGCACTTATTTCCGGGTTAATTGCACCTGGTATCCATATTTTTTCACAAAGTTTTATTTAGCATCCATACTTTCATCTAATTCGCTTAGCAACCATACTTATTGGTGAAATATACACATGGCATTCGGCAACCGGGTATTGACCTACTGTAGGCGGTTTTTATCAAAATTCCTTTTATTTTTCACTTTTACCCTACTTGGCGCCCAAATTTTCCCAAATATGGATAATTCCTCCTTCCCTCCATTATCCCAATCGATTCCTCCCTCCAAGATAGACCTAAACCCAATTCTTTATTCCCCAATTCTTCTACACTTTTTTCTGCAATTGAAGAAGAAGAGAAGGAGAATGTTATTCTTCTACACGTATTATGACCACAAATTCATCTGTGGTGTAAATTTTCTAGCAAATCCACATATTATTCTGCTGATATTTTCCAAAAAAATAGGATTCAATGTTGAAATTGATGCTAGATTGCTGCAAATTTTACATATCAGAAAGCCAAAACATGGCAAAGAAGGTTGTGAGAAGGAGCAGCTAAAATACTTCTGCAGACAAAGAAAGTTGGAGAGGGTGGCGCGGCAAAAGAGGGGGTGTCTGTCCAACCAGGCCTCCATGAATGATGAATCAGGGAAATATTTTGCATTATGAAGCAGTGCTACATAGGAAGCTTGTTTTCACAACTCTCCCATCCCTGTTTCCCTAAATGTTGCCATATTGGAAGCTAAGATATCTCAAAATCTGATTCCTCCATCGACCTTTTTGTCCTACCGATCATATCCCAGGTTCTCCAATAAATAGCCTTTGATGTTGCGAGAGCTAAACCACCAGAATGACTTCGTGACAGAGGTGAATGGGCTGTATATGAGAACTAAAAGCATAAAACGTTGGGTAACATGTGTTGGCATTGTCTGAATAACTGCATTCATAAGCAACTCCAATCTTACTCGATTTTGTCAAAAGCTGAAACAGTAGCATTGAAGATGCACTTCAATGAACTTCTGGGGAGGGCTGCATTCGGTGTCTGAAATGGTTTCACATCCCCTCTCATCCTTATGCACTTAACAACCGAAAGTCTGAACTTGCAATGTGGAAATAGCAAGTCAAACAAGTTGATTTAGCTTCAGATGACATAGTCCTAAGAGATCTACCAGAATGCCCGATATGGCATTCTCAAGAGATTTACCAGAATGCCCGGTGCAATTGTGGACATCTGATTGCTTTTTTGACCGTGCATCATCTTCATCACTGTCAACAAAAGAGAAGGACAAATCATTTTCACTATTTGTGCTGGCAGAACCATCGTCATCTGCATCCTGCGCCTCCTTCAGCAGATTCTTGGAGGATTTCTTGTGTTTTTGATTTTTTCTTCCTCTTTTGGCATCATAAGAGTGAGAAGATGATTTTCAGCGAATGGAGAATATTTTGGCAGGAGAAGAAGATGAAAGAGGGTGGGGATGGGGTGGGAGTGTGGGTTTTCTTTTTTATTTTTGAATTATTTTTCTTAAACTTTTAATTTTTTTTGACTTTAGTATTTTATTGATTCTAAACCGTGGTTAAAGTCGGGTTAAAAGTGGGGTTAATTCAGGTCAATGGTCGATTTGAGCAGTCAACGGTAAACCAGCAGGTCATCCGGATGCCAGGTGTACATTTCACCAATAAGTATGGCTGCTAAGCGAATCAGATGAAAGTGTGGATGCTACTTAAAACTTTGTGGAAAAGTATGGATACCAGGTGCAATTAACCACTTATTTTCTCATAAACTACATCCTTCCATTCTGGTATACTCATTGCCTCATATGTGTCTTTAGGTATTATCTTATTATTTGTTGAACAAGTGAATGCTTAAGGTCTAAATTTAATATATTGTATTGACAGAAAGTTGTATATAGGGTATTTAGTGCATTCTATTGTCCTTTTTCTTACTGCAATGGGCCTGTCATCTGTTTTAAGGGTTCCATAGATTATTAGACTCTTCTTTGTGTGATCTCTCCCTTCACCAATAGTCTGTGTATTCCTCCTTGTATATACTTGGGGTAATATGTGGCCTACTCTAAGGTTCTTTGTCTGTGTTATTAGAGAATTCATTTGTAGAGATTAAACCATCTACACTTTTACTTTCATGATCTTTTAAATTCAAAAGGAGTATTCACAATGTCTATTATATATCAGAGATCTTTTTGGGCTGTCATCTATTTTAGGGGTTCTGTAGATTATTAGACTCTTCTTTGTGTGATATCTCCCTTCACCAATAGTCTGTGTATTCTGTAAGGTCCGAAATACACTCTAGAGGGGGGGGTGAATAGAGTGTTTGGCTCTTTTGCGGAATTTTCTTGTTTTTCTCAACTCAAAAAGATATTCAAAATCAGAGCAAGAATTGGAGATGAGAGACAATGAAAGAGTACATCGGATATAGAGTGGTTCGAATCGTAAATGATTCTACTCCACTACCACTTTGTTTCCAAAGTGGATTTTCAACAACTACTCTTCTTATTATGAACAATAAGAACAACCACAGCAACACTTACACTAACACTTTAGTGTAAGCTACAACAACAGCAACTTCTTGCACAAAACACACTTGTGCAACCACAGCAACTACAGCTATTAGTAAGAACAACTTCTTGCTTCCTCACAACTTCAACAAAAGTTCCCTCAAGAACCTCTCACAGTGGGTTGAAGAAATATGGTAAGGATCACACTTTCTCACAAGTCTAAGCACAAGCTAGAGATCAATAATTATGGTTCCTCTTGTGCTTGACTTTATTTCTCTCAATATACAACAATGAAGATCAAAGAAAGCTAGACAAGCTTTGAACACATTTACAAGTATGAGAGAAATGTACAACAATGTAAAATGAAGCTAGATGATGTTGAAAGTGTGTAATTGATTCATCCAAGCCTTCTACATTTATAGAGGAAGTTCACCACGTTTTTGAGGCCTTCCACCAAGTCTTCATCTTCAAAAATGTCAAAATAGTGCCCAAATAGTCTTTAGCCAACCTATGAAGTGATTTGATCTTGGATAGCCACCCTAGAGAATCTTAGACATGGTTAAAATAGTCAAGGAAGCATGTAGTATGTTGGGTTAAAGTCCACAAGAAATTTGAGCAAGATTGGAGAGAGAAAACATCATAAATCTCCCTTGGATTTTGTTCCAACGTTTGAAAAATTTTGAATTCTGGAGACGTCGATCGATCTACGTGCCAGAGCTGAGAGATCGACGTCTCTCAGTCAGACGTCGATCGATCGACGTGTGCCTGCTGAGAGATCGACGTCTCTCAGTCAGACGTCGATCGATCGACGTGTGCCTGCTGAGAGATCGACGTCTCTCAGTCAGACGTCGATCGATCGACGTGTGCCTGCTGAGAGATCGACGTCTCTCAGTCAGACGTCGATCGATCGACGTATGTCTGCTGAGAGATCGACGTCTCTCAGTCAGACGTCGATCGATCGACGTATGTCTGGATGAGAGATCGACGTCTCTCAGTCAGACGTCGATCGATCGACATACCTTATACTGAGAGATCTACGTCTCTCAGTTATACGTCGATCGATCCATGTCTCTTTACGTGAATCTAAGATCTCAAACGTTTTCCAAGTTTTTCATGGATCTTGTCATGTGGTACCTGAGGGGATGACGTGTTTTTCAACCGGTCTATGAGAACTTTACGTTTCGCCCATGTTTAATTTATTTTGAACTTAAGGTGTGAAATCAAACATCTTTTTATATCATCAAAACATTTTATAATCTTACAATCTCCCCCTTTTTGATGATTTCAAAACAACGATTCTAAAAAGTTTTTGCTCCGTTTCAATTGTCTGAATGTTTCAAAATTTGAAAAGCATCAATCTCCCCCTAAGTATATGCACTCTTTACTTTTAAAAAAATCAATTTTGAACCCAATCAAAATACTCTTCCTTACATTTGCTCCCCCTCAACCAATCAACAATTTTTCAAACTTTTTGCCAAAAGCACTTTACCATTGTAACACATAAGCCACTTAAGCAACATGCCATTTTTCATCAAGCAAAAAAATAATCAAATATACCAAGAACCCAACAATGCCAATGATACCAACAATGCCACCAAATCAAGACAACCATAATGCCAACAATGTAAATAAGCCATAATACCAATTAGTCGAAATGAGTCAAAACAATACTTAAATCATTCTCCCCCTTTTTGAAAGCATCAAACAATAGTAAAGTTAAAGCACACCAAGTTTCAACACAGAACTACGCTAGAATAGGGAAAAAAAAAATCATCTAGTCTTCATCAGACGAAAACGTAAGTCCAGGAATAAACGCTTTCATTTTGGCTTTGAACTTGGCAAATCGTGATTCATGCACCGTCACTTTGCCTTTTAGCTCACCAACCTCCTGTTGAAGACTGAGGACTTGAGCTTGGAGTTCCGGAATGTTTGAGCTTAAGTGACTTGTTTGAGCTTGTGTCTCCGGTTCCGGAATGGGTGCCTCATCCGGAATGTCTTCTTCTTCATCTCGTTCTTCCTCTTGCTCTTTCCTCATTGCCTCTTTTCTAGATTTCAGGATTTGTTGGATGTTGACTTTGTCATAGTAGTCTTTGTGCGTTATATTGTCAACATCCATATCATCCACATAAATTCCCGACTTCACAAGCATTCTATAGATAAGATTACTGTAGGGAAGGGCCTTGTTTTGTTTGGTTGCGGCCTCCACTACGTTCGTCATAAAAAGGTTTCCAAAGTTAACCTTCTCTCGGTTAGCTATTCTATATGCTATGTAAAAGTCGAGGTTACTAGGCAATTTGGCAGATTTACCATTGACACAGAATGTAACAATGGCAAGAAGGGTACGGTAAACCAAAGGCATATCATTAGTGTTTTTACTAGGATGAAAACCTAAGAAGGTTTTTACCTCATCTTCGGAAACCTTCCACCTAGCCGTATCCCATTTCCAAACATCAAACTCATAGTATCCTTCATTTGGCACACCAATCAAATTGCAGATTTTTGCAATTGTTAACCTCAAATGATGCCCATCAATAACCGAGTTTAGAGCAAAAGGAATACCATTCAAATACTCAATCCATAAGTTTGCATAAAAAAGCCTTGTATACGTAGTGGACATTTTTAGCATCTCTTGTTGATTCCAAATACTCCTCCACTCTTGAAAATCTAACCACTCAATGATGTCTTTTAGTTCATCATTGTTTAGAATATCGTTTATTCTAAGCAATTTGAGTGGGATAGTGGCTCTCTGATCATCTTCCCACTTATTAAACAAATTTTGAGAATGTCTAGAGATATAACTTACGTGCCCAGGGATTAGGGGTTCCTCCAAAGCATCCTTTGCATCTTTGGTTTTGACCCAAGGGAAGTTTGAGAGGGTCAACTCACTCCTAAGTTCTTCAAGTACTTGAGCCCCACTTTCATCCATAGGTTGCTTTCTTCTAGGTTGAGAGGATTGACCACGAGAAGAGCTTGAACCTTCACCCCTAGAGGATCTTGGTCTCTTGGTTGTATTCTTGCTTCTTGAAGACATTTGAGGAGAATTTTTAGGGCTAGAACAGTTTTTGGATTTGAAATTTTGGGGATTTTAGGTTGAAATGGAAGATTTCAAGGGAGGAACTCAAGATTTAAGAGTAGAAATGAGTTAGATCTTGATTTGGAGATGAATTTGAAGAGAGAAACGTTTTTGGAAGAGAAAAAACGGCTGCTCTCTTAGGGTTTTGCTGCTGGAACAGGGAAGAAATGAGGGAGGGTTGCGTTTCTGCAGAAATTTATAGCTGCAGAATTCGATGACGTCGATCGATCGACGTCAGAGTTCGACGTACGTCGATCGATCGATGTCAGAGATCGACGTACGTCGATCTCTCGTTTTAGACACGTCGATCGTTCGACGTGCCCCCTATTTTGGGTTTTCCATTTTTCATCCCCTTAACTGATGTTTATCATTCCTAATCTTGTTCTAATTGATTCGAATGTCTCGGTGGGAAGAGATTTGGTAAAGATATCTGCCAATTGGTCATTTGTTGAAACAAACTCAATGCATACCAAACCTTTTTGGATGCAATCTCTTATGAAGTGATGCCTGACTTCAATGTGTTTTGTTCTACTATGATGAACCGGGTTTTGTGCTATACTTATGGCTGAGGTATTATCACATAAGATGGGAACTTTATCAAACTTAACATTGTAATCATTCAATGTGTTTGTCATCCAAAGTAGTTGTGCACAACATGAAGCGGCCGATATATATTCGGATTCCGCCGTTGAAAGTGACACACTATTTTGTTTCTTGGAAAACCAAGAAACTAAGCAATCTCCAAGAAATTGACATGTTCCGGACGTGCTTTTCCTATCAACAAGGTTTCCGGCATAGTCAGAGTCACTATACCCTCTTAAATCAAAACATCCATTTTTGGGATAAAACAATCCAAAGTTCAAAGTTCCTTTTAAATACCTAAAGATACGTTTAATGGCAACTAAATGCGATTCCTTAGGCATACTTTGAAATCTAGCACATAAGCACACAGCATGCAAAATATCCGGCCTACTAGCAGTCAAATAAAGTAAACTACCAATCATACCCCTATATTTTGTTACCTCAACCGGCTTTCCTTTTTCGTCTTTGTCAAGCTTTGTACTTGTGCTCATCGGAGTGCTCACACTTCTTCCATCCTCGAATTTGTACTTCTTGAGCAAATCCTTCGTATACTTTGTTTGAGATATGTACACTCCATCTTGAGTTTGCTTGATTTGTAGACCAAGAAAGTAGTTGAGTTCACCCATCATGCTCATTTCAAATTCTCCTTCCATCAATTTAGCAAAATGCTTACAAAGAGAATCATTAGTAGCACCAAATATGATATCATCCACATAAATTTGAACAAGCAATTGATGGTTTCCTTGTTCTTTAATAAAAAGAGTAGTGTCGACTTTTCCTCTTGAAAACTCGTTTTCAAGTAGGAAGTTACTTAATCTATCATACCAAGCCCTAGGAGCTTGTTTAAGTCCATAAAGGGCCTTTTTGAGTCTAAAAACATGATTTGGATAATCATGATTTTCAAACCCCGGAGGTTGAGCTACATAAACCTCTTCTTGAATTATTCCATTCAAGAATGCGGATTTCACATCCATTTGATATAGTTTGAAATCCTTATAGCATGCATATGCTAATAACATCCTAATAGCTTCTAACCTAGCCACGGGGGCAAACGTTTCATCGTAGTCTATGCCTTCCTCTTGCCTATAGCCTTGGGCTACTAACCTAGCTTTGTTTCTAGTGATGTTTCCTTTATCATCCATTTTGTTTCTAAATACCCATTTAGTGCCAATTACGGGATGATCACTAGGTTTAGCAACTAATTCCCACACATCACTTCTTTCAAATTGATTTAATTCTTCTTGCATAGCTAATACCCAGTCTTCATCATTTATTGCTTCTTTTATATTTTTAGGCTCAACTTGTGAAATGAAGGCATTTTCATTTAATTTTCTCCTTGTCATTACACCTTGGCTAGTTTCACCTAGTATCAACTCTTTAGGGTGATCTTTTCTATATTTATATGAGTCCGGCAAATTTGAGGTATCCCCTCCTACTTCTTCATCTTCAACCTTAGGTTCAAGTGGATCAATCCTAAGGTCGATGACAATATCACCTTTTGGATTCTCAAATTTTTCTATATGACTTACTTCAATTATTTCATCTTCATCATCATCATTATTGACGTTTGACTTATCATCAATAAATTCACTAAACTTGACATGGATTGATTCTTCAACTTTCATACTTCTCTTATTATATACTCTAAATGCTTTGCTATTTTGAGCATAACCCATAAAGATTCCTTCATCCGCTTTGAAGTCGAGTTTATCCAAGTTGTCTTTGGTGTTAAGTATAAAGCACTTACACCCAAAAACCTTGAAATAACCAATATTTGGTACTCTACCTTTCCAAAGCTCATAAGGAGTCTTTTTGAGAAATGGTCTCAAATAAACTCTATTGATCACATGACAAGCGGTGTTTACCGCTTCGGCCCAAAAATATTTGGGTAGCTCAAATTCATTTAGCATGGCTCTACTCATTTCTTGAAGTGTTCTATTTTTTCTTTCCGCAACACCATTTTGTTGAGGAGTTCTTGGAGCTGAAAAATTGTGTCCATACCCTTTGGATACACAAAATTCTTGGAATTCTCCATCAAACTCACCACCTCTATCACTTCTAATTTCCTTAATTGTGTCTTCTTTTTGATTTTCTAATCTCTTACAAAGCTTGATAAATTCTTGACATGCATCATTCTTTTTAGCTAAGAACATTACCCAAGTGTACCTAGAGTAGTCATCTACCACCACAAAGGTGTAATGTTTTCCACTTAGACTTGCTGTACCAATATCCCCATACAAATCCATATGAAGCAATTGTAGAGGTTTGGTGGTGGAGATTTCACTTTTGGGCTTGAAACTTGTTTTAACAAGCTTTGCCTTTTGACAAGTGTCGCATAAGCCTTGATTTTCGAAATTCAATTTTGGAAGACCTTGGACTTTTTCATTTTTGCAAATCTCTTTGAAATTCTTGAAACTAATGTGTCCAAGTCGTCTATGCCATAGTTGAGTCAAATCGTTTTTGGCAACTAGGCAAGAAACATTTTGTGATATCAAATCATGTGTGCTAAATTTGTAAACATCATTTTTACGAATAGCTTCGAAAACAATCTTATCGTTCTTTTTCACAACACATTTTCTTTTCACAAACTCAATTTGAAAATTAGCATCACATAGTTGGCTAACACTTATCAAATTATACTTAAGCCCTTCTACATATAGTACATTATTAATAGTAAAGGAAGAATTACCAATTTCTCCATGTCCAAGGATTTTGGCTCTCCCATTGCCAAAATGCACCGTTCCACCATCTTGGAGCTTGAGCTTGGTGAACAACGTCTTGTCTCCGGTCATGTGAGTTGAACATCCGCTGTCCATAAGCCATTTGGTTCCTTCTTCTTTGGCTACTCCATTTATCTTGAGAGCCTACAAAACCAAAAGATGTATGCATTGGTACCCTTTGATGATTGGGTCCTTTAGGGTTAGTTTTTCGACCCTTAGGCTTCCAAACATATGTGCTCTCAAATCTAGCTCTACATGCTTTCTTTACATGTCCTAGTTTGTTGCAATAAAAACAAGTGGGTACATGCTTTGGTTTAGAAGATGATGAATTTTGTTGTGTTTTTCTATTGTTTGCCTTTTTCTTTAAGGACTTAGGTTTAATAGAAGAAGATGATGAGTTAAATCCTAAACCGGATTTATCATTTCCAATCCTTTGATTTCCAAGTAGTATGTCTAAGTTGTTTTTACCATTTGTTAGTCTTTGTAAGTCTAACTTTAGTTTCTCACATTCTTTTCTAATTTCTTCATTTTCAAGAGCTACGGTTTTATGCATGGTAAGTATGATATCATGCTCTTGAAACATCAAAATATTTTTGTCATGCAAGCTCTTATTTTCTAAAATGCATTTCTTGAATTCTTTCTTTAAATGCTTATATTTCAAATTTAATTTCTCAAAGTCATCTTGCAAATCTCCTATTTCATCATGCAAATTTGAAGGGTTAGAATTTACCTCAAGGTCATCTTCTATCGCCATAAGACAAGTATGTTGAACCTTTGGATTTTCAACCATTGCCACAAGTCCAACACCTTGATCTTCACTCTCTTCTCCTTCCGATTCCGAAAGGAGATCATCCCACGTGGTTACCTCCGCATTGAGGGCTTTCTTCTTTTGAGGAAAGACCTTCTTCTCTTGCTTTTGCGGCTCTTTTACGTGGCAATCGGCAATGAAGTGACCGGGTCGACCACATCTATAGCAGTTTTCACTTGCTTCTTTTTCTTTAGATGGTTTCTTGAAAAACTTTCTTGCTTGAGCTTTGTTTCTAGTTGCCATTCTTCTAAATTTT
This sequence comes from Eustoma russellianum, assembly GCA_036186865.1. NCBI lineage: Eukaryota > Viridiplantae > Streptophyta > Magnoliopsida > Gentianales > Gentianaceae > Eustoma > Eustoma russellianum. Next base: position 6,149,820 of record AP025046.1, read on the forward strand.
CTTACAAGAAGGGCAACTTCCTCATCCGAATCATCGGACTCTACCACCAATCCCTTGTGTGATGTTTGTGTAGGCTTGATGGGATTCATCCTATTTTGTTCATCAATAAGAATCTCATGAGTAAGAAGATTACCGGATAACTCATCAAGAGTAAGAGTCTTGAGATTCTTTGATTCAGTGATGGCGGTGACTTTGGGTGTCCATTCTCTTGGCAAAGAGTTGAGGAGTTTTGAGACAAGGTCTTCGTTTGAGATTTTCTTGTCAACCATGGAGAGTTGATTCACTATTCGTGTGAATCGATCGATTGTCTCCTCAATCTTCTCACCACTCTTCATTCCGAACATCTCATACTCCTTCATGAGCATGAGTCTTTTGGCCATTCTTACTTGCTCAGTTCCTTCATGTATCATTTCAAGCCTTTTCCATGCCTCATGGGCTGTTTCAAGACCTTGGAGTCTAATGAGCTCAGTGGTGGTAAGAGCACTTGAGAGAATGTCAAAAGCTTTGCCATTGATGGCGAACTTTATCTTCTCTTCGTCGGTGTAGTCATCCTCATCTTTAAACATTGATTCTCCTTTTGAGTTGGTAATCATTGGAACTTCAATTCCTTTGACAACAGCTCTCCATATATCAAATCCACAGCCTTTCAAATGATTGATCATTCGAAATTTCCATAAAGAGTAGTTTTGGGCATCAAACATAGGAGCTTTAGTGTTAGATCCGGAAAATAGTGCAGTAGGCTTGGAAGAGGTTGAGGTTGAGGTTGTCATTGCCATGATCTTTAACCTTGCTACTTGCAAAGATAGGCCAAGCAATCAAGGTTAGGCTCTGATACCAATTGTAAGGTCCGAAATACACTCTAGAGGGGGGGGTGAATAGAGTGTTTGGCTCTTTTGCGGAATTTTCTTGTTTTTCTCAACTCAAAAAGATATTCAAAATCAGAGCAAGAATTGGAGATGAGAGACAATGAAAGAGTACACCGGATATAGAGTGGTTCGAATCGTAAATGATTCTACTCCACTACCACTTTGTTTCCAAAGTGGATTTTCAACAACTACTCTTCTTATTATGAACAATAAGAACAACCACAGCAACACTTACACTAACACTTTAGTGTAAGCTACAACAACAGCAACTTCTTGCACAAAACACACTTGTGCAACCACAGCAACTACAGCTATTAGTAAGAACAACTTCTTGCTTCCTCACAACTTCAACAAAAGTTCCCTCAAGAACCTCTCACAGTGGGTTGAAGAAATATGGTAAGGATCACACTTTCTCACAAGTCTAAGCACAAGCTAGAGATCAATAATTATGGTTCCTCTTGTGCTTGACTTTATTTCTCTCAATATACAACAATGAAGATCAAAGAAAGCTAGACAAGCTTTGAACACATTTACAAGTATGAGAGAAATGTACAACAATGTAAAATGAAGCTAGATGATGTTGAAAGTGTGTAATTGATTCATCCAAGCCTTCTACATTTATAGAGGAAGTTCACCACGTTTTTGAGGCCTTCCACCAAGTCTTCATCTTCAAAAATGTCAAAATAGTGCCCAAATAGTCTTTAGCCAACCTATGAAGTGATTTGATCTTGGATAGCCACCCTAGAGAATCTTAGACATGGTTAAAATAGTCAAGGAAGCATGTAGTATGTTGGGTTAAAGTCCACAAGAAATTTGAGCAAGATTGGAGAGAGAAAACATCATAAATCTCCCTTGGATTTTGTTCCAACGTTTGAAAAATTTTGAATTCTGGAGACGTCGATCGATCTACGTGCCAGAGCTGAGAGATCGACGTCTCTCAGTCAGACGTCGATCGATCGACGTGTGCCTGCTGAGAGATCGACGTCTCTCAGTCAGACGTCGATCGATCGACGTGTGCCTGCTGAGAGATCGACGTCTCTCAGTCAGACGTCGATCGATCGACGTGTGCCTGCTGAGAGATCGACGTCTCTCAGTCAGACGTCGATCGATCGACGTATGTCTGCTGAGAGATCGACGTCTCTCAGTCAGACGTCGATCGATCGACGTATGTCTGGATGAGAGATCGACGTCTCTCAGTCAGACGTCGATCGATCGACATACCTTATACTGAGAGATCTACGTCTCTCAGTTATACGTCGATCGATCCATGTCTCTTTACGTGAATCTAAGATCTCAAACGTTTTCCAAGTTTTTCATGGATCTTGTCATGTGGTACCTGAGGGGATGACGTGTTTTTCAACCGGTCTATGAGAACTTTACGTTTCGCCCATGTTTAATTTATTTTGAACTTAAGGTGTGAAATCAAACATCTTTTTATATCATCAAAACATTTTATAATCTTACATATTCCTCCTTGTATATACTTGGGTAATATGTATCCTATTCTAAGGTTCTTTGTCTGTGTTATTCGAGAATTCATCTGTAGAGATTAAACCATCTACACTTCTACTTTCATGATGTTTTAAATTCAAAAGGAGTATTCACAATGTCTATTATATATCAGAGATCTTTTTGTGCTGATGTTGTCCATTTGTGCTACTATAGTTATCATAAAAAGGAACGTTGTTCATCAAAAGTAACATCAAAAGTGACAAACGTCTTTCTTTTATTAGGACAATAACATTTATAGCCTTTATGTGATCCGAAAATTATAAAAATACATTTAACAGTTTTGGGTCTAATTTACCTCTTAAGTGAGATTCTACATGCACATATGTAACAGATCCAAAAAGTTTAAAAGGTAATTCTGATATAAGATCAGTGTATGTAAAGTAATTAAGAAAGATTTCCTTAGGGGTCTTAAATGACGAAATCCTAGAAGGCGTTCTATTACTTAAATATGTTGCTGTTAGCACAACTTCACTTTACTGGAATTTAGGTACTTTCTTTGAAAACATTATGGTTTTAGTACTTCAAGTAAGTGTCTATTCTTGTTATTTTTTTTGTAATACCATTTTGTTGGGGTGTGTATATTCAGGAAGTCTGATGATAGATACTATTTTTCTTTGTGAACTGTTGAATTGATTTTTCTAAGTACCTTATCCCATAATCTGATCTATGTCTCTTAATGGTACAACCAAACAGATCTTTTATTAAATTAAAGTAGGTCCTAAAATTCTGGCCTACATCAGATTTTTTTAAGTAGATAAACCTATGTGACTCTATATAGTTTGGCAGGATAACTCGCGTTGTGAGCTTGGCCAAGTGACAAGTCTCAACAAATAATACTCTTGTGTTTAACTTTATCAAATAATTCTGGCATTAAATGTTTCAAGTATAAAAAAGTTTGGATGACCTAATTTTCTATGCCATAAAATGATATCATCTATACATGGACTATTAGAAGAATCACCCTTAGTTCTACTGGTGTCTTCTGTGATTGACCATTGTTCAGCAATTTGTTCATTGTAGCATGCAAAAATTGGTTTTCTTCCTTAAATAGATAAATGTTATTTATGTTTTTAGCATTACCAATCACCCTCTTCATTCTGTTTTTCTGAAAACAACAGTGTTTAGTATATGTTTATAGTTGGATTTTCTTGTTTGATTTCATGAAGCTGAGCTTCAATTTCATATAGTTCAGAGATATTGTCTTATTTGGAATACATCTTCTTGACCGTAACCCATATTTCAGTTGTAGTCTCATACATCATAAAGTCATAAATGATGTCAGGAAGCATTGACCTTATAAGCCATGACATTGTTACACTGTTTTCTGACTTTCACAATCTGAATTTTGGGTTAGTTTCATATGGAACAGTTATTGCTCCAGTCAAATACTCCTCTTTGTTCTTATCTTTCGCAAACATCTCCATCCCTCTTAACAAAGAAATGTAGTTATCCCCATTGAGTTTGTGACATGTAATGACAATGGAAGTATATTCAAAAACTGAAATGGCATGAGACTCTGCTCTTGAGCCTTGATCAGGAGTGTAAATGTTTTTACTGTGTTCAGAGGCAGTAGACGAAGATGAATGTGTAGGCTTGTTTGAATTTAAACAGTATCGTTATGGCTAGTAACAAAATCAGTTTTGCTCCAATATCATATAGAGAATTGAAGAATTATTATTCATCAAGTCAAGTCTTAAAATGTACAATAATAAGGCCTTATTAAAGCTGATGAGAGAAGGAACTAGTGGCCCTAAACCGCCGACGGCTCTATTTTTATTCCAATAGCTATACTGCTTTAGTCACTAAATCAGTGACTTATCTAAGTGTCTGTGCTGTATACAAGAAGTGTATTTCTACTATGTATGTGTGTATAAGCTATATATGCAGAGGATACGTACATGCGTATATATAGTGTATTCTGCTAAGTACATGTACATATTACTGTATATATTTCTACACAATCCTTAGCCTAGAACTTAAAGTGTGTCACAATTTCAACTTTCAGGCAGAAAGTCATACATGCAGACGCCATCAAACTTAGCTTCTTCGGTTGTGTATCCATTCGCATTCGTCAAACCGTGTAGTGTCAAAGGAGAAGTGACGCTAAGGGACATAAACAAGAAGATACGCGATCCAGCATCAGAGTCGAAGCAGAAAAAGGAAGATCCTTTTGCCGCTTACCCTACATCAGCTATTTCAGGGAAGCCTGTAGTTGGGAAAACTAAAATCCACACTGTAGGAGGAAAAGGAAGCATTACAATTATGAGAACAAAAGGCTGATAAGATAAGATACACTCTATCCTGCATCGGTGTTGTAGACTGTAGTTGATCAAGTGAGCCATTGTAGAAGTTGTATGTACTTATGCTGCTCTTAGTTTTGTGACAATTCTGAAGGTTAAAAGCTTGATTCTTTTGCAATTATATAAGCCAAGAAGTATCATTCTTGATATCGTACTTGTGGGTTTTGGTTCAAGGTTCTCTATTCCCTTTTTTTGTCTGTGTCGTTTGCTTACTGTTCTGTCGCTTGATGTATCTATGCTAGGGAAATGGTGGAATAATTCTATAATATAGTCATGGTTCATGTTCTTCATGTCAGATCATACATCATTAAGATCATCTAACCTTGTTAGACCGGTGTTATAGTGCCATAGCGACTACAGAATTATCTGAAATGGTATGCATTTACACATTTTATATTTCTGAGATGTCTTTGGATGATCTATTTCATGGCTAGTTGAAAGGGAGCCTTTAGTTTTGGTTTGGCTGCATCTGGTGATTTATATATTGTCTGATTAGCTTATTTCTCTTCTGTTTCGAGTCGGCTATTGCTCTTGCAAAAGCAAACAAACCAAAACAAAAACAAAAAGAATTTTTAAAAGTAAAAGCAACATCATCATCATCATCCGTATCCAGTATTTCCCAACATCAGAAAAATCTATCGCTAGGGTCTGGAGAGGGTAAGTGGTAGGCAAACAATACCTCTTTCTCTACGGATAGAGAGTCTGCTTCCAGTGAGATCCCCGGCTCTATATGTACCTGCATAACTAACATAATAATATAGACGATGTGCTAGTGTGTTGTTGAGGAAATTCAGGAAATACAAAGAAGAGGCTTTTGATATTAAAATACACATAACGTGTATATGTACATGTAGTGCAAAACAACGATAAAACATAAACACACAAGTGCAAAATCAACCTAAAGCGTAGATAGTGTCTACGCCTATCTATGTCACTAAATACGACCTATACCTCGTTATCCTTAATCTTATGTCTCCATGAACTCCTATCTTGAACCATGTTCTCAGAGAGATGCAAATCTATTAGGTCGTGCCTAATCTGTGGTATTTTCTATGAGATGTCTTTTACAGTAATCTTCTATGGTGGTCTTCTCTAACGATGTCCTTTACGGTAATTTTACATAGCATGATGTTCAAAACCAAATTTTCTGACAGTTGTCAAGTTCGAGCATATAGAAACTCTTGGAGTAAAGGCAAAATCTCTCGTTCTGGGGGTTTCAACGCCCCAGTCCTAAGGAGTATTATGGAGGATGCAAATCAGGAGCCAAGCAGCCTTCTAGGTTGGGTGAGGAATTGCGCAGTGAACCACAAAAAGTGTCCCCTGCAAACCAGGCCTTCGGCCTAGCAACAGTGGAACACCCACACTGTGCGTGTTCTTAGGTTCGAACTCTTGACCTTTCGGAGCAAATCCCAACCTGAGTACTAACTGGACTATGCTCTGAAGGCTCGAGCATGTAGAAACTCTAATTTACTAAATGCTTTGTTTTGTTGATAGTAAAGTAGGTGGTCTTCTAAGGTAGGCATCCTAGATGGCTAACACAATCCCCTGCTGTTTCCTGCATTACATTTGCCCATGAAATAATAAATGTTAAACAACATATGCATATCTTCAAGTAAAAGTACTAAAATGTTAGGAGATCCGTAATGTGGAGTTTATATCATGCAAGTGGATTTGATTCGAATTCTTTTTGGATTTGGGAAGACCAAAGAAATGTTAAACAAGATTTCATTTATGTTAGTTCTTTGATAATTGGAAGCTAAAGTAAGAAACTTCGTCGTGCAGCCTTCAATAGGTGTTTCAGACCAAAACCTCGTGCCGTATGTTATGCCCCGCACCTTCCGTAGGGTAATTAAAAGACAAAGAAGGATTTTACAGAAATTAATGACGGTCAACGAAAATTAATTAGGCATTAATATGAGGATTAATTAGAAATTGATGAGGGAAATTAATATTAGAATTTATTTATATTTAATTTAGAATTAAATAATTAAGTTTATCCTTTAAGATAAATAGATAATAGATATAATTTAGAAACACCAAACTTTTTCCCTTTTCCATATAAAACTGACTGAACGTTAGTTCTCCCATTAGCAGAAAGAAACTGACGCGCAGTCTCTTCTCCCTCTAGGCGGTTTTGAGGCTCTTCAACCCTAGGAGAAGAATCGCTCCAGAAAGTCGTCTAATCTTCCTTCGTTTTTCAATCAGTTCTCGAGTAATCAAAGGCAAGTAACTTTCTTATAAGTTCCTACGATTTGCGAAAGAAAAAAAAAGGCCTATTTTGTTATCAAATTGGATCGCCATGCACTAGATTCGTTCTTTGGTTATTTGCCTATGATCTATGTGTTTTGTTTTCAAGATTTGGACAATGTATATGAAAAAGCATTTGTTGATATTGTTGATTTCGTGAAATCATGCAAATCCCTACCCTGAATCCCTTCTTGGTGTGGTTTCATAGTTGTCAAGGGTTTGAGCGGAAAGATGAGATTTTTGGGATTGAGAGAGTCGGATAATTGCGTTTTAGGCTTGAATCGTTGCATGGTATGCGTATAAGTGTTTGAATCTATAGTTTAAGCATAGATGATAGCGGGGATTAGGATTGGATGGAATGGATCGATGTTTGAACATTTTGGTGTTTTTGGTTCTGCTGTGGTTGCAGAAAACGCAGGGAAAATTTGGGGGAAATGCAGACATCGATCGATCGATGTCAGAGATCGATGTTCTCAGAAGGACATCGATCGATCGATGTACAGATTGCTGAGAGATCGATGTCCCCAGCAGGACATCGATAGATCGATGTGCAAAAGGTCTGAGCGATCGATGTCCCCAGATGGACATCGATCGATCGATGTGTGTAAGCCTGAGAGATCGATGTCCTCAGTAGGACATCGATCGATCGAAGTTGAGAGATCGATGTCCCCAGTTGGACATCGATCGATCGAAGTAGGGAATGAAGTCCCTCAGTTTTGTGGAAAAATAGAGGAAGAAAGAGGGAAGTTCGGGGAAACCTTGGGTGACCCTAGAGGCTTCTTAAGACCTGATTAACGGTAGTTTAAGCCATGGGACCATGACTTAGGATTGTGCATCAACATGGTGACTTTGATGAGTTCTCGAATCGAGTTTCGGTGTGAAGGACTTAGGTGGGTTAGGAAATGAACGTACGAGGTATTAGAGAATCAACGAAAGAAAGATAAGACGCCTGCAGTAGGTTGTGAACCTTAGGATCAAGACTAAGTGATGACGAGTTAGTTGAAGCCTAAGTTTTGATGTGTAAGTGAGTGAACTCTTGGGTGTTGCTTGTACTTGCGTATGTGAATATGTACTGCATACGTGAATGAGAAATGTGAATGTATAAGGAGTCTGCATCATGGCACGTGCATTGCATAAGGTTTTGAAAAAGAGATGTGTTTCGGCACAGATTTGCGAAGGTGAAATGCAATGTTAACCGGGATGAAAATTTAAGCCGGGGTGCATTGCAAGACACAAAAGGCTGTAACGTTAACCGGGATGGAAATATAAGCCGGGGTGCGTTACAGAGTATAAAATCCTCTACAATGTTAATCGGGATGGAAATTTAAGCCGAGGTGCATTGTAGAGTTTTACGAGAGCTGTGATGTTAATCGGGATGGAAATATAAGCCGAGGTGCATCACAGAGCATATGAGCCTGTAACGTTAACCGGGATAGAAATATAAGCCGGGGTGCGTTACAGGGTAATGAGTACGAGACCGGACATTGTGACATGTATTGCATTGATTTGAAAAGAAATGGTTCATGCATATGTGGTTGTGTAGTGTAGTGCACGATTTGACATGCATCACGAGAGTCGTTGTGGAATGAATGCTCATGTTCTTTGATCGTTATTGATTTGTTACTTGCGTTTCGGATTGCTGTACTTGCTATTACGTGATTCATTTCTATATTTGGAAGTTACAAGACATGTGCCCCTCAATTCCCTCGAATTATCTATTACTCATGTCTTGCCATGTGATGATCCCGTATGTCTTATAAGCGGGTTACTTGCTAGCGTTTTCGCTAAGGGTACTGCCTTTGTGTTATAGGAGAACCCGAGTACGATATGATCTTTATTGAGAATGACGGCGAGTGGGCTGAATGGGATACATAGAGACAAGTTGGGAAGCTAGACGAGACAATTGTTATTTATTTTGTTTCTTTCATACACTTGAGGATTAGTTTGTTATTACTGTGGCTACCCTTTTGAGATTTTTCTATCATTGATGTATGGAATTGATGGTGGAGATTTATTAGATCTATGTTCCGCGCTTAATTCTCTTACATCATTGAAGATGTGTATTCGAGAGATGAGACGTCTTGTAGTCTTCTCAGTAAGCTACGACGGGTGTACCGGTTCGGATTCCGCTGTCCGGGTCGGGGCGCTACAAGTGGTATCAGAGCCTAGGCTTCAGATCTACCTCGGAGACCTAGGTTATGACATGTAGAGTCTTAAGATATGATTTTCACCTTAAGTTGATCTTTAAGTCTAAGTATGCAATCATAGATTTAAGTTGATTGGGATGGGTGTGTGTACGAGCGCGATAAAGTACAATCAATATATGTTATTTAATTTAGTTTACAAATTTCGCCTTGTACACATTATGGACCCCAAGTACTTATTTTGGAACTGTCCGATACTAATAAGCTTGAACTTGCAGAAAATGCCTCCTAGACGTGACAATCAAGGAAATGGTGGCAATGAGAACAATGACCCTCCACCACCACCACCTCCAATCTTAGTACCCCAAGCACTGATTGATGCTATCACAGTGATAGCACAAGGGGTTGCTCAGCAGCAACAACAACCGCAGCAACCTCCGCCACCACCGCCACAGCACGGCATAAGGTACTATATTGGGGAAGTGCGCAAGATGCATGGCCCAAACTTTGAAGGGACAACTGACCCAGAGGTGGCTGGGTTTTGGCTGGACAAAGTAGAGAAATGCTTCAGGCTTGTACAAGTGCCTGAAGAACACAAGATGGATGTAGCCACGCCTTTTCTGACTGGCAGAGCGAATGCATGGTGGAACGGCATTCTGCCCAAGGTGACTCCTCCCATCCAGTGGAGTCAGTTTGTGAAGGCCTACAAAGATTATTATGTGCCTGAGACTGCCATTTTGGAGAAGATGAGGCAGTTCGACAAATTTGAACAATGAAGGATGACTGTTTCAGACTATGCAGATAGATTCCATGCCTTGGGCAAGTTCACACCTTTGATATTGGAGAACAATAGAATGAAAATGCTGAAGTTTGAAGAGGGTCTGAACCCCCGCATACGGACAGCAATCGCGGGGTCAAGTCTGAAAACGTTCGAGGAGATGCTGGACGCATATTACCGAGTGGAGAGTGACATGCGACAATCACAGAACAGAGAGGCTCGTGAAAAATCGAGCAAGAGGCCGAGGGTAGAGCAAAGTGGAAGTAGACCCGGACGTTGGGTCAAGATCCCTAGAAAAGGGCAAGCGGGGCCAGTGCAAAGGGCACCGCAACTAAACCAACCTGATCGTCAAGCACCTGCAGAGTGCCCACACTGCCAGAAAAGACACGTGGGTGAATGTTGGAAAATTAGCGGTGCATGCTTCAAATGTGGAAAGGCGGGCCATAGGATTAAGGATTGCCCTGAATGGAATCCTAAACCTCAGGCAGCAGTAGGGCCGGCTCAACAGCAGAGAGGCAGGCCCAATGCAAGAGTCCACGCCATGACGGACGCTGAAGTCCAGGAGGATACAAATGTGGTGACAGGTATGGCCTAAGTTAAATAATAGTTATTTAAGCTGAATTCTAATCTTTTAAGTTGATGATTAAATGTGCTTTATGTGAAACCTTTATTTGTTACCCTCTTGTGATTAGGTGTGATCTTAGTTAACAACGTGCCTGCAAACGTGTTATTTGATAGTGGAGCTAGCCACTCTTTCATTTCTATGCGTTTCGCTAAAGGACTCGACTGTTTACCCAAATGGCTTGAGAACCCATTTAGGGTACAGGCAACAGGAGAACAAGTACTGATTTCTCACCAGCAGTACAAGAATTGTGACTTGGAATTAGAGGGGAAACTCTTCCCAGTGACCTTATTCCCAATCCCAATGAAGGACTTTGACGTAATATTGGGCATGGATTGGCTGACCAAGAATCATGCCAACATTGATTGTAAACTCAAGCAAGTGACCCTCAAGGACCCTGAAATGAATGACATCACGGCACAAGGAAACGTCAAGATAACAAAAGCTCCAAAGAAGATATATTTGACGGCGATTAAGGCTTTTAAGGTTTTACAAAAAGTAGCAGAGGGATATATGGTGTATGCTGTAGATGCTCAGCCAGAAATTCCCTCCATGGATCAAATTCCAGTAATCAATGAATTTAAGGACGTATTTCCAGACGACCTACCGGGAGTACCGCCAACGAGAGAAGTGGAGTTTGAGATCAACCTGATCCCTGGAGCGATGCCTATATCTAAGGCACCTTATAGAATGGCTCCAGCTGAACTTAAGGAGCTAAAGGGGAAACTTCAGGAGTTGTTGGACAAGAAGTTAATTCGCCCCAGTGTATCACCTTGGGGAGCTCCGATTCTATTCGTAAAGAAGAAGGATGGCAGCATGAGGTTATGCATCGATTATCGGAAGTTGAACAAGATCACCATTAAGAATAAATATCCTCTACCAAGGATAGAGGATTTATTTGACCAACTAAAAGGAGCTCGATGGTTCTCAAAGATCGACCTTCGTCAAGGGTACCATCAGTTGCTTGTGAAAGCGGGAGACATCCCTAAGACCGCTTTTCGGACAAGACACAGGCATTATGAATTTTTAGTGATGCCTTTTGGATTAACTAATGCCCCAGCGGCTTTTATAGACTTGATGAATACCGTGTTTCGAGAGAAAATGGACCAATTCGTAGTAGTGTTCATCGATGACATTTTGGTCTACTCCCTCGACGAGCAAACACATACTGAACACTTAAGAGTGGTGTTACAAATTCTGAGACAACAACAGCTTTATGCCAAATTCAGCAAGTGTCAATTTTGGCTAAGAAGTGTAGCCTTTCTCGGTCACGTGATTTCGGAAGATGGGATCTCTGTGGATCCTAAGAAGATAGAAGCCATCACGGAATGACCAAGACCCACAAATGTGACTGAAGTCAGAAGCTTCCTAAGCTTGGCAGGCTACTATAGGAAGTTTGTTGAGGGATTCTCAACGATAGCAGTCCCATTGAGCCGACTTACACAGAAGAAGACCAAGTTCGAATGGACTGCTGAATGCGAACAGAGCTTTACCGAGCTCAAGAAGAAGTTGACCACAGCCCCGGTGTTGGCACAACCTTCTGGCACCGACGGTTTCATGATCTATAGTGACGCGTCCAAGAAAAGACTAGGTATGTATATCATTACAATTAATACATTGTGAATACATATGCGGGTCTTAAACTAACGTTCTATTTGTAGGGTGTGTTTTGATGCAAAACGAACGAGTTATTTCGTACGCGTCAAGACAGTTGAAACCATACGAGCAGAATTACCCGACGCATGACTTGGAGCTCGTAGCTGTGGTATTTGCTCTTAAGATCTGGAGACGCTACCTATATGGAGAGAAATGTGCCGTGTTCACGGATCATAAGAGCTTAAAGTATCTATTCTCGCAGAAGGAGTTGAACATGAGACAAAGGAGATGATTGGAGTTACTCAAGGACTATGACTTAACCATCAACTACCATCCGGATAAAGCCAACAGAGCGGCAGACGCATTGAGCAGGAAGTCTAGCCACGCGAGACAGTCTCCGTTGGAAAGAGAGATCGAAGAGTTTGATCTTGAATTGGTGGATTCAGTGGCAAATGTCCTTGCAGCTTTATCTATCAGCCCAGACTTGGTAGACCGAATTAAAGAAGCGCAGTATGAGGACCCAGCACTGAAAGGAATCCGCGACAGATTATCCACGGGACCAGTAAAGGATTTCCAGTTACGAGGAGATGGAAGCCTATGGTTTCAGAATCGGTTATGCATACCCGGTAAAGACGAACTTCGAACCGAATTGCTTCAAGAAGCGCATAACTCAAGGATGTCTATCCACCCCGGGAGTACTAAGATGTATAAGGACCTCAAAAGAAACTATTGGTGGATAGGGATGAAGAGGTCAATAGCGACATATGTCGAAAGATATTTGATATGCCAATAAGTCAAAGCGGAACATCAATGACCTGGTGGTTTGATGAAGCCACTAGAGATTCCAGAATAGAAGTGGGAGCACGTGACGATGGATTTCGTAATGGGACTACCCAAGACTAGAAATGGAAATGAGATGATTTGGGTAATTGTAGACCGATTGACAAAGACAGCTCATTTTATAGCTATGCCTCATGGTACGTCCTATGAGAAGCTTTCCAATATATATGTGGATAACATTGTAAGTCTACATGGAGTCCCAGTTAGCATTGTATCGGACCGTGACCCCAAGTTCACCTCTAAGTTCTGTAGGGCATTTTAAAAGGCGATGGGTACCGAACTGAGGATGAGTACCGCATACCACCCGCAAACGGATGGACAATCCGACAGGACCATACAAATCTTGGAGGATATGTTGAGAGCATGCGCCTTGGACTTTAAGGGAAACTGGGATAGCATGTTGAAGTTAATGGAGTTTTCATATAACAACAGTTATCACAGTGCAATTGGCTTGACGCCATTCGAAGCATTATACGGGCGTAAGTGCAGGTCCCCTGTTTGTTGGGAAGAAGTTGGAGAAAGGACAATCATTGCATCCGAGTTGGTTGAACAAACTATTGGGAATGTCAAAGTAATAAGAGAGAAACTCAAAGTGGCCCAAGATCGCAGTAAGAGTTGGGCGGACACAAAGAGGCGACCCTTGGAGTTCGAGGAAGGTGAAAAGGTCTATCTACGGGTCTCACCCATCAAGGGAGTTGCAAGATTCGGGGTGAAGGGCAAGTTAAGCCCTAGGTACATCGGCCCATACGAAATACTTAGTAAAGTTGGCGAAAGAGCATACCGACTAGCCTTACCTCCGAGTTTGTCCCAAGTCCATAACGTGTTTCATGTGTCTCAACTAAGAAAATACATATCGGACCCGAGCCATGTCCTTGAAGCTCAACCATTGGATGTGAAAGAAGATGTCACTTACGAAGAGCATCCTATAAAGATTGTGGATAGAAAGGATCAAGTCCTACGCCGACGCGTCATTCCGTATGTCAAAGTTCAGTGGATTAACCATACGGAGCGCGAAGCCACGTGGGAACTTGAGGAGCAAATGCAGGAGCTATATCCATATCTCTTCCAATAAGGTACGTCAGTTTCGAGGACGAAACTTTTTGTAAGGGGGGTGGGATGTTATGCCCCGCATCCTCCGTAGGGTAATTAAAAGACAAAGAAAGATTTTACAGAAATTAATGACGGTCAACGAAAATTAATTAGGCATTAATATGAGGATTAATTAGAAATTAATGAGGGGAATTAATATTAAAATTGATTTATATTTAATTTAGAATTAAATAATTAAGTTTATCCTTTAAGATAAATAGATAATAGATATAATTTAGAAACACCAAACTTTTTCCCTTTTCCATATAAAACTGACTGAACGTCAGTTCTCCCATTAGCAGAAAGAAACTGACGCGCAGTCTCTTCTCCCTCTAGGCGGTTTTGAGGCTCTTCAACCCTAGGAGAAGAATCGCTCCAGAAAGTCGTCCAATCTTCCTTCGTTTTTCAATCAGTTCTCGAGTAATCAAAGGCAAGTAACTTTCTTATAAGTTCCTACGATTTGCGAAAGAAAAAAAGGCCTATTTTGTTATCAAATTGGATCGCCATGCAGTAGATTCGTTCTTTGGTTATTTGCCTATGATCTATGTGTTTTGTTTTCAAGATTTGGCCAATGTATATGAAAAAGCATTTGTTGATATTGTTGATTTCGTGAAATCATGCAAATCCCTACCCTGAATCCCTTCTTGGTGTGGTTTCATAGTTGTCAAGGGTTTGAGCGGAAAGATGAGATTTTTGGGATTGAGAGAGTCGGATAATTGCGTTTTAGGCTTGAATCGTTGCATGGTATGCGTATAAGTGTTTGAATCTATAGTTTAAGCATAGATGATAGCGGGGATTAGGATTGGATGGAATGGATCGATGTTTGGACATTTTGGTGTTTTTGGTCCTGCAGTGGTTGCAGAAAACGCAGGGAAAATCTGGGGGAAATGCAGACATCGATCGATCGATGTCAGAGATCGATGTTCTCAGAAGGACATCGATCGATCGATGTACAGGTTGCTGAGAGATCGATGTCCCCAGCAGGACATCTATAGATCGATGTCCAAAAGGTCTGAGGATCGATGTCCCCAGACGGACATCGATCGATCGATGTGGGTAAGCCTGAGAGATCGATGTCCTCAGTAGGACATCGATCGATCGAAGTTGAGAGATCGATGTCCCCAGTTGGACATCGATCGATCGAAGTAGGGAATGAAGTCCCTCAGTTTTGTGGAAAAATAGAGGAAGAAAGAGGGAAGTTCGGGGAAACCTTGGGTGACCCTAGAGGCTTCTTAAGACTTGATTAACGGTAGTTTAAGCCATGAGACCATGTCTTAGGATGGTGCATCAACATGGTGACTTTGATAAGTTCTCGAATCGAGTTTCGGTGTGAAGGACTTAGGTGGGTTAGGAAATGAACGTACGAGGTATTAGAGAATCAACGAAAGAAAGATAAGACGCCTGCAGTAGGTTGTGAACCTTAGAATCAAGACTAAGTGATGACGAGTTAGTTGAAGCCTAAGTTTTGATGTGTAAGTGAGTGAACTCTTGGGTGTTGCTTGTACTTGCGCATGTGAATATGTACTGCATACGTGAATGAGAAATGTGAATGTATAAGGAGTCTGCATCATGGCACGTGCATTGCATAAGGTTTTGAAAAAGAGATGTGCTTCGGCACAGATTTGCGAAGGTGAAATGCAATGTTAACCGGGATAGAAATTTTAGCCGGGGTGCATTGCAGGACACAAAAGGCTGTAACGTTAACCGGGATGGAAATATAAGCCGGGGTGCGTTACAGGGTATAAAGTCCTCTATAATGTTAATCGGGATGGAAATTTAAGCCGAGGTGCATTGTAGAGTTTTACGAGAGCTGTGATGTTAATCGGGATGGAAATATAAGCCGAGGTGCATCATAGAGCATATGAGCTTGTAACGTTAACCGGGATGGAAATATAAGCCGAGGTGCGTTACAGGGTAATGAGTACGAGACCGAACATTGTGACATGCATTGCATTGATTTGAAAAGAAATGGTTCATGCATATGTGGTTGTGTAGTGTAGTGCACGATTTGACATGCATCACGAGAGTCGTTGTGGAATGAATGCTCATGTTCTTTGATCGTTATTGATTTGTTACTTGCGTTTCGGATTGCTGTACTTGCTATTACGTGATTCATTTCTATATTTGGAAGTTACAAGACATGTGCCCCTCAATTCCCTCGAATTATCTATTACTCATGTCTTGCCATGTGATGATCCCGTATGTCTTATAAGCGGGTTACTTGCTAGCGTTTTCGCTAAGGGTACTGCCTTTGTGTTATAGGAGAACCCGAGTACGATATGATCTTTATTGAGGATGACGGCGAGTGGGCTGAATGGGATACATAGAGACAAGTTGGGAAGCTAGACGAGACGGTTGTTATTTATTTTGTTTCTTTCATACACTTGAGGATTAGTTTGTTATTACTGTGGCTACCCTTTTGAGATTTTCCTATCATTGATGTATGGAATTGATGGTGGAGATTTATTAGATCTATGTTCCGTGCTTAATTCTCTTACATCATTGAAGATGTGTATTCGAGAGATGAGACGTCTTGTAGTCTTCTTAGTAAGCTACGACGGGTGTACCGGTTTGGATTCCGCTGTCCGGGTCGGGGCGCTACACCGTACGTATTCAAATGGTTTGATGCCGGGGCATCTCTGCTTGGAGGATGTTGCATGACCACCCCAAACACTATTAGAGGAATCCCCAAAGCTCTGTCCAGTCAATAATTTCCTCCTCCTCAGAGGAACAAATTCTGTGGTCATCCTCTTCACAAAATCCGGTGCAGAGTATGGAGGGTAGGATGTACGTAACCATACCTATGTGTTAGAACAACGGTTGTTTCCTGATGACCCATAATGAAAATTGCGTCAAGCTGTGTCGATCAACTGCTAATTCACAATATAAGAAATGCAACCAATTCAGTGAGCCATCCCCTCTCCCAGTCCCTTAAAATTTACAAATATAAAAATTCAAAAAACTAGCTATGCTCCGCCATCCCCTCTCCCTGTCCCAACCTCCACTATCCACGGAGGAGCAAGACCAACTGCATCGAAGCAACAAGAAAAATAAAAGAGACACGGCAGGCAACATCATACTCAGAGGGAAAGAAAACCCCACAAAGCAACTGGGCTTAACGTGGGGAGTGAAGTCCTACCTGGAAGCAACAACGACGGAACCCAAGAAAGGTCCCATCTACACTGGGACGAAGATGAAGTGGATGAGTGAGAGATGGACCTACTAGACCATATGAATGTTGACTCTACCTGTTTAGGGTCGGATTAGGACATGTGGCTAGTGATTGAGGTGACCCGTTGCCAATATATGGATCTGTGGCAACCTTGGTGTAAAGCTATAGTCATCAAGCTCCTGGGAAGAACTATTAGCTATAAAATACTATCTGAACGTGTTAAGGAGTTATGGGGGTTTAAACACGGTTGTGAAATCACAGATTTGGAGGAGAACTTCTTCATGGTTCGTTTCTATGACAAGGAGGACTACCTAACTGTGTTGGAAAGGGGCCCCTGGTTCATAATGGGACATTATATCACAGTCAGTAAATGAAGACCATACTTTGATCCAACGAAAGCAGCTATTGATAAAACGTTAGTTTGGATTAGACTACCAAATCTACCTATGGAGTTCTTTGAATCGTCCCTATTGATGGACATTGGAAACTCTGTAGGGAAGGCAGTAAAAGTAGATATGCACACCACTTGTGGAAACAGGGGTAAGTACGCAAGAATATGCATGGAGTTGGACCTCAGCAAAAAGCTCACACCCCAGGTTTTGATCAAAGGGCCCCATGATATATTCCAGAGAGTCGAATATGAGGGCCTTCATGCAGTATGCTTCACCTGTGGCCTATATGGACACAAGGAAGAAGAGTGCCCAGATTCACAAGAAAACATACAAAATATAGAAAGGACTGATCAGGAAACTCGAGGTACAAAGAAAGCTCCCTCCCTGGAAAAACCATATGGGCCGTGGTTAATTCCGGCGAATCACTGGAGAAGAAGATAGATGGAAACAATGGGAGAAGACAGGGGACAAAAAAGACAAGATGCATCAGGAGCCTCACAGACTGGCAAAGGACAGAAGGAGGGGATTTCTAGGGGGCAAACCTCAGATGTCATAAAAAGCAACGAATGGGAAGGATAGAACCAGAGGATAAGTCAAAGGTATTTAAGGAAGGAAAAGCTAAATATAGCATGATCTGGCTCTGGATCAAGGTATACCATCCTAGAGCAATAGGAGAAATAGAATACAAGCCCAATAGCGATCAACGACTTGCAAGCCCAATTTCAGCAGGCCTTCGAGGCCCTCCCCTCAGCTAACCTCACCTTGGGCCAGAAAAGCACAGTAAGCCCAAAAAAACACACAGCCAAAAAAGGAATACGTGTCAAAAACAAATCCAAACCAAAATTCAATATCAGCCCCATGAAAATACTCATCCCAACCTAACCCCAGCTATACACACGGGCCCCCAACCTGCCTTCTCTGAAGTGGACTGGCCGGCCCTACCCACAGCAAAACCAATAAACCAACAAATCCACAACCCAACAAATTCAACCAAAACGCTCAAACCTAACACCAAACACGATGTTCCACAAATTCAGCACACGACCACCCAACCCTCAAACATGGAATTCAAAGCTAAACCTCCTGACCAAATGCAGGAGGGGGATAACAGCGAGCTCCCCCGTATGGATATTAGTGATAACATCAAGAGCCCGGGAATCTCTTACATATGTCAACAAGATTTAAACGTGGAGATAAATAAGCAGGAGAGCGGTGAAATGCAGACTGAGCACGAGCTCAACCATCAACCTTTCTCATATCAATGAAGATAATAGTGTCGAATTGAGGGGAGCGTGTTCCCCTAAACTCTATAGGAACATGAAAGAAATCCTAAGAAATCACAGACCTGTAATACTTTGTTTGTGGGAAACCAGAACCAGCAGTAAAAAAGCAGGCGAAATTCTAAATGCTTTCCACTTCACTAAGATGGCAGCAGTAGAGACAGTGGGTTTCAAAGGAGGTATCTGGTGCTTTTGGAACGAGACTAGACTGGAGCATGAAGTTATAAACTTTCATAAACAGTTTCTGAACATGGCAGTCATGAAAGATAACAAGGTGGATTTGATGATATCTTTTATTTATGCCTCTCCGGATACACAGGAGAGGAAACAACTATGGAACCAGTTGCAGTTCATGGGAACAGATCTACATATCCCATGGGTGCAGCGGCGGAGCCAAAAATCTCTTCTTTGAGGGGCACTGACATGCTTCGCCACAAGAATACCATCGGTCATCGTTTCATATCGGAAAAACTACAAAATCTTCTAGACATATTTTTGTATTATAACATAAAATACGTGAAAGAAAACACATTTACCAACCAATGTACAAAAAAATAAACAATACACAACAAACAATACGCGCATCATAATTATTAAATGAATATAGCAATATACATCTTCAGTAAAAGCAGTTGCTCCATTTTTTATAATGTTATTTGCAAATAAATAACAATATAAACAATATGCTCTGTTTTTAGATATACTATATTGAAACCATTCATAATCGTTGAACCATGCACATTGAAACCTTCTGTTCTTTTTTCTAAACATAGTTTGTGGAAAACACATGCCCAGCCGGCCACAAGGACCTTTAGCTAAATACCTTCTTCTTAATGATTCTTTTATTTAAATAGGATAACTATTAATTGGTTTCCGCAAACTCGGATCACCAATAACATGATCATCCGAAACGGCACATTCCTTATTAACACAAGCTCATTTATCATTCCTTGTGAAGTTGAAGATTCAAAATTTTCGGTTGCCTGATAACAAACTTGTCCATAATGTATTGTTAAACAAAACCTAAAACCTCTGTACTCTGAAAAATCAACCAAAACAAGCGCAGGCAAGAAATAAGTAACACGTATAAGAAACAATCAAGCCAACCAAATGAACAATTAACAAAATGCAACACTTTTAGCTTTTTTAATTCTTTTTCTCTTCTAAAATTAGAAACAAAAAACCATGGGCATTTGGAAAAGTAGGTTACCTTTTACAGTTTACTGTCTGAAAGATGAATCAATCAACCAATCATATATGGTGTATACAGTTGCGTGGAATGCATAAAATAGTTTTCACACCAGCAACAGGCAACGGTAAGGATTTGAATGCAACCTAAAGGCATGTGTAGCTCTCAACTTTGAAATGACTGTAGAGTAACCAAATACAATCGCAAAAGCTGTGTGATTGTGGCATCTTTCTCCAATGGAGTGGCACAATCGTATGCCGTTTTCAAATTAGTATGTATCAACTATCAAGCATCAGCCCTTATAGAATTCGTAAGATTAGCAATAAAAAAAAGAGAAACTTTGATCTTCATAAGCAAACTAATGCAAATAAGTCTACTAATTTTCAAGTTTTAGACATATTTTACTCACTTAGTATAGAATTGCCGAACGCTAAACATTATGTGACCACGTAACAGAGAGTTAGTGTTCTGTCAAGCAGTGACACACTTTGAACTGAATGACCAAAAACACAACAACACCTACCTATCTATATGATTTTTTCGTCGACGTTAGGGGGCACGTGCCCCCTAGGCCCCTTTCCCTCCGTCCCTGCATGGGTGATAATTGGAGATTGCAACGAGGTGCTGGCGCAAGCAGACAAGAAAAGGGGGAAGAAAGTTAAAGATAAAGGGCTACATGAGCTTGGCAAAATGATCAATAAATGTGAGCTTCTTGACCTTGGTTTTTCGGGTCCAGAATATGCCTGGACTAACTCGAGAAGGCTGGAGGGGAATATTATGGAAAGATTGGATCAGGCTTGGTCCAATAGACTATGGTAGTTGAGATTTGAGGAAGCCAGAATTCAGCATACACCTAGAACCCACTCAGATAACCAGCCCCTATGCCTGAATATAGGGAAGGAGATCATGAAGACACCAAGAGCTCCAAACAAACTCTAACTGGCTTGGATGACCCGTCCAAGCTTCCGGCCTTTGGTGGAGGCAGCATGGAACACGAATGACCCAATTGCGGTGAACCACAGTAGACTCATGGAGAGGGCTAGGGTATGGAATGAAGAAGTCTTTGGGAATATTTTTGTTAAAAAAAGAGATTGCCCAGTTGTAGGGGATCTAGTCTGCTCTGGCCAAGCATGGATCCAGCTTTCTGCGCAACCTGGAGGAGAACCTGATCTACGAGTATAACCAGATTATAGGATAAGAGGAGCTCCACTGGTTCCAGAAAGCCAAGGTGGATTGGCTAAAATGCGGAGAAAGGAACACAAAATTCTTCCATTTGACAATGGTCAACAGAAGAAGGAGAAACCACATAACCATGCTTAAAGACCAAACTGGGACATGGAGTGACGACCAGGAATGACTCAAAGCTTTAGCGCTGAGATACTATAAAGATCTGTATACTACTCAACTTGACCTGCAGACTACTGAGCAGGCAATCAAATTTCCCTCAATACCTAAAAAGGAAACTACCATCCTTAACAGAGAACCAAGTGAAAGGGAAATTAAGAAGGCAGTTTTCCAGTTGAGTCCCCAAATCTCTTAGGCCAGATGGAATTTCTCCATCTTTTTATCAGAAATTCTGGGATGTCGTGGGACCTGGGTTGATTGGCTTTGTACAGGAAAGTTTTAGGCATGGAGCTTTTGACAACAATCTAAATAAAGTTCTGATCACCCTCATCCCCAAGCAGGAGGGACCATAACTAATATCACAATTCAGACTTATCTCCTAATGCAATGTGCTCATCAAAGTGATTTCAAAGGTGATAGCAAACAGACTCAAGTTGATCCTACCTAAGCTCGTGGATGAGACACAATCCAGCTTTATCCCAGGCAGACAAAGGATAGACAATATGGTAGTGGCCCAGGAACTAGTTCATACGATGAGACAGAAGAGAGGAACGACGAGATACATGGCGGTGAAAGTGGACCTAGAGAAGGCCTATGACAGGGTGGACTGACACTTTCTTAGGGGGATCTTACCTAAAGTAGGGTTTAATTACACAGTGACCAACTTGATAATGTTCTGCCTAAGATCTGCTACTGTACAGGTGATATAGAATGGGGACCTGGGGGAGGGATTCAACCCAACATGGGGCCTTAGACAAGGAGACCCCCTTGCCCCATATCTGTTTGTTCTCTGCGTAGAGGTCTTGGGACAACAAACAAAAGAAATGGCATCTAATAAGTAGTGGAAACCCATCAAGGTGACCAGGCAGGGGCCTATGATATCACACTTGATGTTCGCAGATGATCTCTTCTTTTTTGGAGAAGCAACTGAAAGGCAGACGGAGATCATGACTAAGACTCTACAGACCTTTTGTTCTTGTTCAGGACATAAAGTAAACATGAGCAAGTCGGTAGTTTACTTTTCTCCTAATATGCACCGAAAACTGCAACAAAGGCTAAGTGAGAAGTTTGCCACACCCAGGTAAGATAATTTGGGGAAATACCTGGGGATTCCTCTGTTACATGGCAGGGTCACTAAGGACAACTTTCAACATATTGTGGATAGAGTCAGAAACAAGCTTAGTGCATGGAAGATGAGACCTCTATCCAAAGCAGCAAGGATGATATTAGTACAATCAGTGACCTCAACGACACCCCTCTATCATATGCAGACAACTAAAATACCAGATGACACTCTCAATAAAATTGACAGAATTAACAGAGGTTTTCTCTGGAGAGATTTGTCTGGGGAGAAAAAAGCACACCCAATAGCATGGAAAACAGTTTGCACCCCCAAGAAGGAGGGTGGTCTAGGCCTAAAAAATCTCAAAAGAATGAATCTAGCCCTCCTCACTAAACTGGGCTGGAGAATGGTGGTAGAGGGAAGGCACTTTGGGCCAAAGTGCTAAATTCAAAATATGAGGATTCGTTTGATGAACGCCAACAACAAAAAAAAGGAACACATTATACATTTGGAGGAGCCTGAGGCTCACAGCCAATATACTGAGACAGGTTTACCAATCCAATGCTACTGATCATGCCAGCAGACAAACTACTGACCAACAGGGGACGCAGGGCATTTTCACTGGTAACACATTCAGGACAAGCATAGCTTACGACATGCAAGAAGAACAAGCAGCGGGAGACAGAAGCCAAGAGTGGGAATGACTCTGGAAACTGAAGGGACCACAGAGAGGTACCCTTCTTCTATGGCAGATTAAACACCATAGACTCCCAACAGTGAAAGAGCTCCACACGAGAGGTCTGACGGAGAATGCAAAATGCAAGATCTGTAAAAATCGTAGTGAATCTATCATGCATGCCCTAAGAGACTGTAAATGGATAAGAAACACCTGGAAAATGCAGCTGCCGAGGGGGAAATGGGAAGAGTTCTTCCATAGCTCGGATGAATCGAAGTGGATAGATGTCAACATCAGGAGCCTGGGGCAACAAACTTCGAAAGAATCCACGGACAATTGGCCTTACCTCTTCAGAGAAGGTGTGTCATCAGCCTGGTTCTGGAGGAACCAACTAGTACATGGTAAAATCGACCAAGTGCCCCCATCATACGAGGTATACATAAGAATTATCAAAGAGGCGGACGAAATTCTCTAGGCCAACGCTCCCGAGAAGAAAGAGAAAGAAACGCAGGCGTCAGTTAATGCATTTAATATGGATAAATGTGGCATTGGCTAGATGCATCTAGATTTAGGTGGGAGGTGGAAATGAAGTCATGGGAAGTAAAACTAGCAGAATTCAACCGTTTTGTCTTTTTTGAAGGTTGCATGGGATGATTGGCCGAGCGGGGCTTTTAATAGGCTTCGGACAGTGTTTTATGTAGGGAAGGGTCAATGATGGGCCCAATATGTGTAAATGTTATTTTTGTGAATATAATTGAAAGACCCGTTTTGCCCAAAAAAGAAAGAGTGTCCTTAACTCCATTAGAAACGGAAAGATGTCATTATAAGTAATGTGTAATGTTTTTTTTAGTGGAATGGATCATTTTATTAAGTATAAAAAGTCATGAAAGACTGTACATCACAATACTATCTGTATGTGCCTATGAACGTCATTACCCCTACTAACTACATGATTGGTTCAGCTGCCATGCAATTCTAATATTCCGTACTCTATCATAGATGTCATGTAAGACAACTGATAGCCGTGGTCTAGTAAACTCTTCCTCATATAAAGTCTTGTTACGCAGTGTCCAAATCTGATACACAGTTTCTCTGAACATGTACGGCCATATGTCTCCCAAGCATCGTATAAACTGCCCAGAACAAACATTCTTATCTATCCAAGCCGATATCCCTCCGTTGCTGTTAAAGAACTCAGATTTACAGGGATCAGGCACTATACAGCTCCAAATTTCTCTTGCCCACCCGGAGTCTCTAAGGGCATGTATGGTCGTATCTCTACGGTGTCCACATAGAGCACACGCAGGAGAAAGCCGCAGAGTCATACGGTGTAATCTGTCTCCAGTCAAAAGTCTATCCAAACGAGCCTGCCATAACAGAAAATTACCTCTTTGCGGCCCTTTGAGTCGCCACAGCTTGCACCAGGGTTGCTGTTCACCTTCTGTAGAATTCCCAAGTTGGATGTTGTAAGCAGATGAGACTGTAAATTTACCATTCGAAGTACCTCCCCAGCTCAAGTGAGTAACCTCGTCAGATGAACTATGGAGTCTATCCGTTACCATATTCAGTCCTGCTAGGATAACAGGGATAGCCGATAAAATGCTTTTCCATGTATGCGTACTGGATGTTTTAGGCGGATTAAGTCGAAGGGGGTCACCATATTTTGCTCTCAATACTTGGACCCATAGCATATTTTCGTTTAGCAGCAGGCGTCAAAGCAACTTAGTAAGCAACGATTGATTCATCACACGCAACCTCTTGAGGCCAGTTCCTCCCCAACTCTTCGGACGACAAATTAAGTCCCAAGCAACTGTGTGCAGTTTTCTTGTTGAATCCACTTCACCCCAAAAGAATGATCGGTTAATTTTCTCAAGTTCCTTTAGAGTGGCAGACAGCAGGGCTGCTGTTTGCATTGCATAAAAAGAAATAGTTGAAGATGCTGACTGAATGAGGATGTTTCTTGCTGCTTTAGATAGCAACCTCCCCTTCCACGACGCAAGCTTTTTCTTGGTCTTGTCTATCAAGTACCTGTACGTGGCTGCAGAGACCCGACCATGGAGCAAAGGCATACCTAAGTACCTGCCCAGATCCTGTGTAATAGATATCCCAAACCGCTGGCCAATGCGTTTAGCTTGAAGTGATGCTACGTTTGAGGAGAAATATAATTGCGACTTATCAACACTTACCTTCTGACCAGTGACCATACAAAATTCTTGTAGGATGGACGCCATGACATGGGCTTGATTCTCAGTTGCGTCACCAAAAAGAAGCACATCATCCGCGAACAATAAGTGAGAAATTGCCGGACCCCGTCGAGATACCTTCAAAGGATTCCATGCCTTAGCCCCTACGGCTCTAGCAATGCTTTGACTCAGAATATCCATACATAGAACAAAAAGATATGGCGCAAGGGGGTCCCCTTGTCGCAATCCTCGTTGAGGCCGAAAAGGTTCCAGTCTGCACCCATCCCAAAGCACGCTCATCTGCACCAATGTGACTAGGAACATAATTAAATCCACCATGTCTGTACTAAATCCAATTGTTTGCAACACGCGGTTAAGGAAGCTCCATCGCACTCGGTCGTAGGCTTTCTCTAAATCCAATTTGACTGCCAGCATGCCACGCTGCCCTGTCTTTTTACGCATTGTATGTAGGATTTCTTGAGTAACTATAACATTATCACTGGCTTGACGTCCCGGAATAAAGCTGCACTGATTGGCACTCACCAGCTTACCAATCACCATCTTGAGTCTATTAGCTATAATCTTTGAGATGATCTTAATCACAACGTTAGATAAAGATATGGGTCTAAACTGGGACACATATTCAGGTTTTTCTGTTTTTGGCACCAACGCTATAAGTGAAGTATTCATTTCCAATGGGAACCGTTTAGTCCGAAAACAATCCAACACAGATCTTGTTACCAACTGTCCGACAATATCCCAGTTATGTTGGAAGAAGATGGGTGGAAATCCATCTGGTCCTGGACACTTGTAGGCGCCCATTTGACACACAGCTTCGTACACTTCCGCTGCACATACTTCCCTGTTCAAAGCTTGAAGTTCAGTTTGATTTAACTCAGGATAGCACAGCTCATAATTTCGGTGCTGCACCTGAGCCTCCTCCGCATATAGTCTGCGATAATATTGTGTAACCATACTTTTGAGCCTTGCATCATCCTCAATCCAATTTTGATTGTCATCCTTTAAACGCCTAATGACACTCTTCCTACGCCTCACTACTGCAGTAGTATGGAAATATCGGGTGTTACGCTCCCCTTGTAGCAGCCACTTCACCCGAGATCGTTGCAACCAATATTTCTCTTCTTGATTCAAAATAGTCTGCAATTCCTGCTGTAGCTTCTTCTCAAGATGAAATAAGTATGAGGAAGGTCTAGAGTACATGGCTTCTTGAATCCCCGCTATTCTTGCTAGGCAGCGACTCTTCCTCCGACCTATACTTCCAAACACATTGTTACTCCACCACGTCAAATTCTCTGCACAGTGAGATAGTAACTGACATAGCTCTTGCCCCTTATCACACCAATTATTTCTTAAGAAGTCTCTAAACATATTTTGCTCCAGCCAACATGCTTGGAAGGATAAGTGACGTGCTCTAGTTTCCTTACGGTGCGGACACAACTGTAGCAAGAGAGGGTGATGATCTGAGCTTGTTTTTGGGAGGTGATGTAAAAGTGCATGAGGAAACTTTGTACTCCATTGCTGGTTACAGAAAGTGTAGTCTATCCTTTCCAAAATGCAACCCCTGCCAGTCCTACTATTCGTCCATGTATACCTGGGTCCAGAATATGGCATTTGGAGGAGGCCACTACTGTCCACCAGGTTTTGGAGTCCTTTATTCTCAACAAAACATCTACCCCCTCTCTTATCCTGCTGTGAGAGGACTTCGTTAAAGTCTCCAATAAGACTCCATGGACACTGTAGAATTCTACCTGTCATTTGCAAATCACTCCATAGCCTTTGCCTTGATGATTCCACAGGTGAAGCATATATAAGCGTCAGAACCCAATCAACAACACCTTCTTTTATGATGGCCATGTTAATACACTGATCAGAGTAATTGAGTACCTCCATATTCACCTTAGCAGAATTCCAAAAGCACCATAGTCCTCCTGAAAAACCAACCGCTTCAACTGCAATGAATTCTGTGAAAGAAAATTGACGAAGAATCCTTCTACCCTTAATACTTTGCACTCTTGGTTCCATTAAGAACAAAACATCCGGTTTATAACTAACAATCATTGTTTTTAAACTCAAGAAGAAAGCAGGAGACGAAGCACCCCTGCAGTTCCATGACAAAATCTGCATTTAGATAGCTACTTAGGGGCGGGGATTGCAAGATCCCCCTGGCTATCCTTGCGTACTTCAAAATCATCCGCACTAGAGAAGGAACACAATCCTTGACGTACTTCCTCTCCATCCAAAATAGTTGTAGCAGCCATATCACATCTACTATCAGTCTCTACATCTGGTGGATTTTGTTTAACATATGGAATTGCCATCTGAGTCAAATTGACATTTCTCACTAGGGGCTCAAAGTTTGGATACAGCACCTTCTCAACATGCTGCAGCGGGGTACTCGCCAACTGACTATTTGTCAAGTCACAAAGGATGGGCCTAACACCATTCTCTCCAGGATTTATTGCATTGGGGTTCAACGGTACAACAGGCGTATTATCCACTGGAGCAGCTTTGCTCGATGTTTTTACTTTCAACGGAGTCTTTAATGAAACTCCTTTCTTTCGCTGAGACTTACTGGACTCACTTACTGCTTTCGATGTGGTCGAAAACTTAATCCCCTTGCCTGTAGCAGGGACCTCCTTAAGACGCTCACGAAGTTCCTCTATATTAAAAACTGGTGCACATTCGACACTATCATCCTCCACCTCCAATACCCTGAAACGAGAAGTTTGAGAGTAATTCGCCCCGGCAGCCTTCCCCAAATGTTGTCTGTGTCCAGCGCCTTTGGGAAGGGTCCTCCCAGGTCCTCTGCCGTGCAACTGATCACCATATCCACCTTCCCTAATCCCAGCTTGCTGGATGTGTCCAGGCCCCGCTATAGTTCGCCCTTGGTTCCTCCTTCTTCTGCCGTTTGATGCCACCATCCAAGGACCAAAAGGTTCCTCCTCTTTTTGTCCACTCTCAGCATCATGCTCAACAGTCTTGGTTCGTTCCACTTGAGCTGATCTCCCACACTCCTCATGTCTATGCCCATACCTCCCACATTCAAAGCAAATCAGATGAAGACCCTCATATTCAACCTTGTACTCACGGCCATTTAGCATAACGATAGACGTAAGAGGCTTTGTTAAATCTACCTCCACACAGATCCTTGCATACTTCCCTCTCTCCACTCGAAGTGTAGTGGTATCCACTTTGATTGCTGTACCAAGTTTATTCCCAATCTGCATTAAAACCTGCTCACTATAGAACTCCACAGGGATCCTTGCCAGCCGAATCCATGCCAGGGTCGACTTAATAACATTACCTTCAGGGTGGAAAAAAGGCCTCCACTTCATCACTGTTAAATAATGACCTTGAATTAGCCAAGGTCCGCCTTCGAGAACGTGTTGATAATCATCCTTAGAATAAAAACGAACAATATAGTATCCCTCTTCCAAGTCAATTATAGCACAACCCTCCTTCAAATTCCATAAAGATGGCAGCCTCTGCTCCAGAATACGAAAGGAAATAGTCTTACCCAGAACCTTAATAATCAGAGCGCGTCTCCAAGGCTTACAGAGGCGTCTGCGTTCGCAGCTTGGGATACTCATGGAAATCCGGCCAGATCTGGCTTCCCCTGCTTCGTCAACTTCCTGATCTTCACCGTCTTCAAACATCTCTATATCGCTACTCTCATCATCACTGATGTAGATGGGTTTATCCACCGGCTGACTTCTCAAAACATCAGATAAACTTTTCATCCCCCATGCAGTACCAGTAGAGATCAGATCATCCCTCTGTAGGATTATCTCTCCATTTGCATGCCTTTTATATTTTTTAATATTTCTCGCAATTTGATCTGCTTCTTCAGTACTCTGTCCACCACCTTCCCCAACAGCATCCAGATCCATGATCAACGTATTCCGTCGATGTGACGGAGCACCTCGCCGGAGAAGAACAGGTTACGAAAGTTACGCAGCGGTTACGTCGGTTATTTGGATACTTTTACACATTTTAACAGTCCCTAATTTTAAAGTAATGTGTAATGTTAATATCCATTTCTAATAGAGTTTGTGTACTGGCATTTTCGTATAAATATTATGCCAACTTTATAAGTAAATGTAATTACGGATATATTAAAACCATAAATTAAAGCTCATTAATTGACTATAAAGAAGTCATGAATCTTTTTAATATGACCTAATGAAGAAGATAAATAGTATGTAAAGATAGAAGGACCTTAACGGAAGAAATAGTACTATGCAAATATGTAGAAATGCTACACAAAGATATACGTCAGATAAGCATTCCAATTCATCATATGAATTACTATACGTTAGGCTACAATCGTGAATGATGATTAGATAAGCAATTCATCATATGCATACCAAATTATATAGTAGGACTAGAATTGTGAATGATATGCATTGCAATTTTTCAAATAACATACAACAAAAACATTACCTATTGTCTTAGAAGCCTCCACCTATAACGGATATGAAAGAGTCGGATGTAGGTAACCATACACATGTGTTAGATTCATATCGTAAATGATGTGAATCTATATCGAAAAGAAACAAATGTGTAAGGCTAGGATAGTGAATAATGTAAACTTATAATAAAAAGAATAGTATGCAAATATGTTTCTTTTTTATACGTTTACATTATTTACGTCACCATTATCACAATATAATTTTATATTTTAAAAAACTATTATATTGATACAAACTTGAAATATTCTGAACTTAATTATTATTAGACAAATTTTATAATGGTTTATAAGTTACTGTTAAACCATGTAGTTAAACACTTAAACGCCCTTGTTGTTTATCCCTCACACGGTAACTAGTGAAAATGTAAAAAGTAGATATTCGTATAAGATGCTCCAAATTCTACCAGCCCTAATTGGCTTCAAGGAATTACCGCGGCGGAAGACAATCATATGCTCCTTGCATCTCTTTCTCCGGCCAGATTTTTGTCCCAAATCCTACACCTTTCTCAACATCATCATCTTCTTCACCATCAATTCGGCTGTCTGACATTTCGATTTCTCCAAATCTTCCTCAAATCCTACACTCGCTCTCTGTATCATCATTCTCTTCGCCATCAATTCCTGTTGGTCAATTTCAGAAATCGTTGCTACTATTTTCTGAGGTACACACATTCCCGTTCCTCAATCTCCCTCAACCAAACCCTTTTGATTACTTCTTTTTCCTCCTGTATTGCGGTAAGCTTTTAAAATGCAGTCCGCTATGAGATGTTTCCGTTCTCTTTCCCGTCCTAAAACACAAGAATACCTGATCAAGTCAAATTTTTTGTTCTGGAATTCATTCTGCTCGATGAGTCAGCCAGTTCAGCTTGATAATTCTGTTCAGAGGACTGAATCACCCGAACTCCCTGACTGGGTGAAACCTGGGGACTCAAAAGATGACGACTTTGTGCTTCCTTCACTCTCATTTTGGATTGAAAATCACAAGCATCATACTCAAAGTGGTGATCTTGAGAGCCCCTCAGGTGATACTAGAGATACTGATTTAGATAAAATTTGTGCGAAGCTGAAAAGCACCCATTTTGAGACAGTAGATTCTGTAATTTCAGCTTTAAATGAATTATCTATCGATATTACAGAGGATATATTAGAGCAGATTATGGAAAGATTTTGCTTTGATTGGATTTTGTTGATTGGGTCGTTTAGATGGATGGAGTCTCATATGGGTTGTAAGTGTTCACCTAATATATATAACTTGGTGATAAGTAACTTGGGAAAGGCTAGGAAGTTTGAGTTGATGTGGCAATTTGTGGAAGAAATGAAGCAGCTGGAGGGTTATGTTACTTCGGATACATTGAATATTGTCATCCGTAGGCTTGCTAATGCTGGTAAGCATCATGATGCCGTTGAGGTCTTTAGAGATTTTGAAAAGTATGGATTCACTAAGAATGTTGAAATACTGAACTGCTTGATTGATGCATTGTGTAAGACTCGCGGTGTAGAGCTAGCTGAAAGTGTGTATCTGGAGTTCAAGGATGTTTTGCCTCCGAGTAAACAAACTTTTAATATTTTGGTGAATGGTTGGTGCCGTATTAGAAAGATGTCTAAAGCTGAGAAGACTTTGGAGGAGATGACGCAACATGGTTTTGAGCCCGATGTAGTTACTTACACTTCATTCATTGAAGCGTATTGTCGTGAAAAAGATTTTCACAAAGTTGATGCCACTATGAAGGATATGCGTAGGAAACGATTAAGTCCAAGTATAGTGACGTACACAATAATAATAAAAGCCCTGGGGAGGGCAAAGGAAATACAGAAATCCTTGGATGTTTATGCAAAGGCAAAAAAGGATGGTTGCCTCCCTGATTCTTCATTATATACTGTTCTGATTACCAATCTAAGTAAATCCGGTAGACTTAAGGATGCTCGAGAATTGTTTGAGGATATGACGAAGGAGGGAGTGGCTCCAGATCGCATAGCATATAATGGAATGATAGCTGCTGCTGTACAACATTCCAGAGAAGAGGATGCCTTACTGTTGCTTAAAAGAATGGAGGAGAGTGGATGCAAGCCTGACCTTGGTACGTACTCACCGTTATTGAAGATGTGCTGTCGGTTGAAAAGAATGAAAGTGCTCAAGTTTTTGTTGGAACACATGTTCAAGAACAATGTCAGTCTTGATCTTAGTTCATATACTCTTTTAATAAATAGGCTGCGCATGAATGGGAGTCCTGAACGAGCATGTGCTTTTTTTGAGGAATCGGTGAAGAGAGGATTTGTACCGTTGGATTGTTTGTACAAAAAGCTTGTGGAAGAGCTTCAGAAGAAGGGATTGGATGAAGAGAAAGCACGTATAGAAAAGCTAATGCAACATGCTAAGGCACAAGGATCTGTTAGCTTGCAAAACGAGGCTTGATAGAGTAAGACAAACAACAGCAACATTATCCCATTGACTTAGAGCATCCCGCCTATGGCAGGGTATGGAGGGCTCGGATGAGGTTCCTATTCTAAATAAAACTGTTTCATAGGTTTGCAAAAAATTTCCCTGTTGTGAGATACACCCTTTTTTTTTTTTTTTTGGGGGGGGGGGGGGGGGGAGATAGATTCAGCGCATCTTGGTATTCGACATTTGTGAATGGTTATGTGAATTGATCAGAATCAACTGTCTTTGGGTGATTGGTACTTTTCCCTGCACTTTGGGTGGTATCCTGGGAACAGTTATAGTAACACCACAGCTTCATGAAGTCCCACTTGAGGAGTCAACTATCGATGGTGCCTTTTCTCCATGGAAATGATTCAGTCTGCATTTTCTTTCTTTATCCATTTTCAAGGAATGGTTCCAGGTACTTTGGCTTGTCAATCATCTTGCTTACACAATCCAATCTTGAATGTCTTTCCTTTTTCTTCCTCTAACCTCCCGCCCCCCCTTTTTTTTTGGGTGTGGTGAAGAGTGTGGGCCTCGAAATTTCTGGTTTGACTTGTGTACTCACCATTTCCTTGTTTTTTCCAATAATGTTTTCCTAACGTAGAATTAAGTGCAATGTGCTTCTTATTTACACAAACTAGTGCTAGGCGAAATGAGTGAACTTGAAGATTGAGGATAGATTGGTTAATGTTTACTTTTGGTTTTATCTTCGATATGTGTGTATTTGGTTGAAGGTGGGTCTTTGGCTAGTTGTATAAGGATGCAGAAGCTAGCTTAGAGTCTTTGAAGGAGCTACTGCTGACAAATGATTATCTGTTAAATATTAAATTTTAAGGTGGAAAGTGCATAAACTACTCTTTGGCTTTCCAACAAGCTTCTGCCATCTACATGGTATTGGGAATTCATGGTTTTCTTTTACAAGAATATAGACCCTTTGGGAAGTTCTTGCAAGTGTTATGAAAAGTTGCCTAAAGTAGCTTTATTTTGTGACTTGATGCCAAGAATGCCTGGCACTGTCTACTGTAAGTTTTTGAACTTTGGGGCAGAGTTGTAACACTGATGATATCATATGAGAGAATGAGCTTTTTGATATTAAAATATGAACCTAGTATACATGTATCTTGTGATTGCAGCAGCACTGGGGCGAGGGAATAGGCTACTAAACAAACAATCAGTGGAACGACTGCGGCTTTTTCTGCCGTAGTTCTATTGGTGATTCTATCACTTCTAGCATTGACGAACATCTTCGGTAACAATTGCGTGAAAACAGATAAATTTATGTGTTCCAGTGAAGTGGAATAGTTTTGATTCTGTCATTACGTTAGATCCCTCTGTAGAGTTCAGAACAGGCACCATTGATACTTCATCAAGTCCTATTTCCATGCAGTTTGGGTATTCATCACCTTTATGCTTAAATTGCCTAAAATAGAACTCCTTAGCTGAGCTTGAACAGCTGCAAGATTCTTCTTTTCAAGTAAAGGTACGGGGGCACAATGGAGAAGCATGAAAACCATAGGTCAAGAAGCTTGGTGGTTGATCAGCCAATCTGGTTTGAGTGATCAGGTGATTAAAATCAGTGAGATAATGGATTCTTTTCTGATAACTGAGAAGTTTCTTATTTTATATATTCTTGGCTTGGAGGTAGTGATTTGTACGAGTGTTTCAAACCTTGTTTCTTGTTTTGAGGTTGCAAAAAGAATGTTTATGGTTGGTTTAGGTCATCCAATGGAGAGATTTTGTGAGTGTGGAAACTTTCTTGGAACAAAAGGCCATATCCTGATCTTGAGGCCTTCACCGTCCCAGCCTCAAAGAGTATCATGGAGGATGTAAATTAGGTTTTCACTGGTCTCCTAGATTGGGGAGATCATACGCAAGGAGCGCACACAATGTGTCCACTGCAAATTGGGCATTTGGCCCAGACAACAGTGAAGCACCCATTCTCTAGAATCGAACTCTGTACCTTTGGGGTAACTTCTAACCTGAATACCGAGCGTGGAAACTTTCTTACACTTGCAAAAGTTTCGGTGGCAAATTTAGGAAAATCTGTAGCATGATAATAGGAAAAATTTACAAAAAATATATTTATGTAAAGCACGCTTAACTGAGTCTTCATCATAACTTTTTTCCCCTTTCTTTTTTTGTAATTTCTGAGACTTTCTTCATTTCCATGCATATTGTATAAGAATTGTTCATTAGATAAGGGTGTATTATAAATGAGGAATATATTGTCACATAATTTTTTTATGACATATAAATATCTAACTATAATATCTGTATAAGCTAAACATTTTTAAAAAACTTATAGTAAATTTTATCCATCCATCAATCTGTGTAAAAAAATGATACTGTAGATTTATAATGATAACATCCTCGATCAACAAATAAAATTAATTCATC
This sequence comes from Eustoma russellianum, assembly GCA_036186865.1. NCBI lineage: Eukaryota > Viridiplantae > Streptophyta > Magnoliopsida > Gentianales > Gentianaceae > Eustoma > Eustoma russellianum. Next base: position 6,184,424 of record AP025046.1, read on the forward strand.
ATTTTTAGGATTTGAATTTTTTAATGCTTAACCAGCGGTTGTGGATGTTTTTGTTATACTATTTACAAAACTTGATTGGTGGATAACTTTCATTTATAATGACTTTTTGAAGAGTAAACTTATACATACATATATCTGCATTCACACGGTTGTGATTGGATGATTGTAATGTTATACATCAGGTTTCCAGCTTACACTATACCTGATGTAATTTATATCATCACTTCTTACACTATACCTGATGTGATTTATATCATCCCTTATCCTCACACTCTTTTTTAAGGAGCAAAAGACGAAATCTCTCGTTTTGAGAGCTCCACTGCTCCAGTCCCATAAAGCTTGTGGAGGATGTAAATCAGGTGTCCAGCGGACTCTTAGGTTAGTGAGGCTGTACACGAGGATCCACGCAAGGTGTTCTCTACAAACTAGTAGAAGTGTAGCAATTGTCTCATACAGACTAGCAGAAGTAGACCATCCACAATGCGAGTGTCTCCGGATTCGAGCCCTTGCTTTATATGGAGCAATTCTCAACCCGAGTACCAACGGGACTACGCGTTGAGGCCACATACTCTTTTTTAATACACATGATGTAACAACACTGATAATTCTTACATCGTCCGATAATTCTCCAAGATATTAAAAGAAACAAGTTTCCAAGATGATATTTTTGTTACCGAGTCTTTGAGAATGTTGTCATTATAAAGTTAATCAATCATTTTATGACTGATTGGCGAATATTATAATTAGATTATAATAAGGTTATTTCATTTTTTTTAATTTGATAAAACACCTTCCTTTTCTTTTTCGCAAATCTGATATAATACATCAGCATTATAAAATTTCTTCTGCTGTGAAGCACAAGACTTTCGACCTGAAGATAATAGTATACATGAGCTCCTAGTTTGCTTTGAACTATGGATTCAGCTTCAACTTTGGTACCTTTATTGCGGTAATGTCACATGTCCTTTTTTTTCCATAGAAGATGTATTCTTTTCTTACCTCAAAAGAAAGACAAGAGGAAATATATATTTGATAGACCCCATTGTCAATCTAATGGGCAGATAAAGGAAAGTGTAGCTAATTTTCACATAAAATCCAAAACATAATCGATGAGCTAATTAAAAAAGGGAAGCGGTTGAATGAAGATCACAGGTAACCTACAGAAAGCAAAACCGTGTATAATTATTGATTTTAAGAGCGATTTTTCCCATCCAACAAAGAAATGGATTACATTGGGGTTGACCTTATTGTTTTAGCCATGAAAGTATAACATGAAAATTGCTACATAAACTATGTAAGTTGACGAGTGAAAAAAGAATATATTTTTGCATATTCTCTATGTCTCTTTATATTTTTATTTGGGTTAACATCATTTACGACCTACTTTTCCGATATAATTTCAGCATGATTTGTTTATGCTGTTGTAGGAGTGCCTTCAAAGGTACAAATATGGCGTGCCTTGCACCAATTAAAAGATGCTCTTAAATGTCCCATCAATACTTGTCTAAATATGATAATTTAACTTGATATCAAATACTTTAGTCTCATTTTCTTATACCAACCATCATTTAATCATTTTTTGATATCAAAGAAAAATTACTACAAAAAGACATGTTACATATATTGACACTGGTATAATTATATAAAACATTCTATTGAAAGTAGTATTATTGTATGACACTCTTGGCATTTATCAATAATAAGATCAAAAATAGTGTACATAGAAAGTGAGTTTCTACAAGTTATTTCTTCCTTTTGTTCTCAAAGTAATGTTTTCATGCAACACTCTCTACAAGCATAATCATGAAAAATCCTAGAGAGAAGTAAAGAAAGCCCAATGGTACCGGATGAAATCCTCTACTCCACGGTGACTCATCACATTCCCCACCACATGACACGTGGCAGCAGGGAGGGGTGGTTAGGCTGGATTAGGGTTACACTCATCCAGCCTCACCACCCCTCCTTGATGCCACGTGTCACACGGTGACGCATGCGGTGAGGGAGGATGGATGAGGAGATCTAAACCCCAATGGTAGCTAACAAAGAGAGGGGAGACAAAGATGTTGAAAGAGGGGAAAGGAAATGTTCCTAGTGGGGGTGTTGATTAAAGGACAAGGAGATGTGAGAACTGCCACCACACGAGTCTCTAGTATGGATATTGAAGCTCCTGCTTCCTTTTCTTCATTTATTGTACCTCTAGCCTACACACTTGTGCAAGTTTTGAATTTAACAAGCTGACTTCTAAATATTGTGGAGGGCATGCAACATAGGTTGAGATCTCCTCACCCCAACTTTCCTCACTTCTTTTGTGACCACGCGACACGTGGCAGCAAGGGGTGGTCACCACCTCCCTTGCTGCCACATGTCGTACGGTCACGCGTCACTGCACCCTCTTGCGGTGAGGCGATCCTATCCCATGCAACATACCTGACTCATTTGATCATGTATTTATTTCATTGCCGGAGCTGCAGGGAGATGTGATATGGGTTGATATGTCACTGCTGATCGTATTTGTGCATCGTAATTGTAAAGAAACTTGTAGAGTCTTTGTGGTGGTTTTATTGTGCTTCACTCTCTAATTGGTACAACAACAACAATCATACCTAGTATATCCCAACGACAACAAAAGCTATCGTTAAGGTATGAGGAGAGTAAGAAGCAGACAAACAATACCTCCATCCCAATGAATCGAGAGTTTGCGTCCAGTGAAGCTCTCAGCTCTATATGTACTTGCATAGATAGTACAATAATAGAAATATGTACTAGCGAATAGATTTTATTAAATATAAATCTCCAATTGGTAATCATCTTAATAGTTATTTTTATATGATATATTATATAAATAAGTAAGGAGAATGTCATATCAACCGGGGGATTACGTTTAAAACAACATGCACATTCACGTCAATGTTTTCATTGATAACAAGTAACCAGTTAAAGAAACATTATAAAATTTGCATTACACTTGAATGTAAGTGTTGAACTTAGAATGGCATTGTATGATTTTCTGTTCTTGTGTTTATCCCTTTTCTTTCTTTTTTTTTGGCGAAATTAAAATTCGTTTTGCAAGGACATATACTACATGATGAAGTATGGTTGTTCCATCCATTTACAAGAATTATTTTTCCCGCTTAGTATCTGACCTTTTTCTCTTTGTTGTTTGATTGGTTTGACTGCTATGTATGTACATATAGATAGCTAAATAGGTTTTGTTGAACATTTTATGCATTGTGAAAAAACCTTTTGAGTCCACTGATATGCATGATCCATGTCTAATTGTATAGTACCATCAAAAGAATAATGCCCTAACGTTAGTAACGTCAAAATGACTCACTAAGTTAGCAGCGCTTCTTATCGGAAAACCTCTGCGTGTTCTTAATACATGTGTATGGTTACGTACATCCTATCCTCATACCCAACCATACCCTGCCATAAACAGGTATCTCTAAGGGAATAAAGTAATGATGTTGTTAATTAGTACCATCAAAAGAAAAATTTAAAGATGGTAGCTTTGGTCGATTAATTGTAATAAGCATTAGGCACGTATAATTTGTTTAATCTTGGAACAAAAGAAATAAATGGTGTAGAATCAAGTAATTACAAACTAACAAACAACAATGAGGACATTGTCTTATTGCTTTAGAGGTTCCCGTCTATAACATAATATAGAAAGTCGGATGTACACAACCATACAAATGTGTTAGAAATATACAGATGTTGTTTCTTGATGACCCTTAATAAAAATTGCATCAAAATATGTCGATCAACTGCTGATTCACAATATAAGAATCAAAACCAATTACAAACTAACAAACACAAGTTGAAAAACATTGTCTCGAGAAAAGAACATGGAGAAGAAACAGTTGGCTTAACTTATATTATTTGTGGTCTGGTCTTTGTCCTATGCTACTACCTCATTTCCTGAACTATGACCACACAAAATTGATTGATGAAGATCTCCATTTATTTACATGGCTCCAAAAGGGGGAAAAAATCGTTTACTTTATATTGCTATCCTATGCCTCAGAATATTCACCATTACCCATACATGATATTAGGGTATTGGTTTTTAGATACCAGGGCATAACTTAGTTGGTACTCGAGTTGAAAGTTGTTCCAAGAAGTATTGGGTTCGATTCCATTGTGGTTGTTTCATTGATTTCTGGGTCGAAGGCCCAGTTTATAATGAACACTATGTGTATGACCTCACCAAGCTAAATTGAGATATGTGGCTTAAATGATAGATGCTCAAGGCACAGCTCATGACTGGATGACTTTGTCATTTCTGCTCTCTTTTAAGAGTTGACATGATTTGAACTATCATCACTGTAGAAATAATTCCAGTAGAGATGTGCCGAGTTGAGCTGGACTAGGCTGACCTAAAGAAAGACCTGAACAAAGTAGGTGAAGAAAGTGACAAAGTTAGTCAGCTGAGCTGAACTGAGGAGGAAAAGACAGAATGAGGACGAACTGATATGAAGATAACAGACGACCTGAAGAGAAGACATGCTGGAGTGAAGAACTGAAGACAACCAAAGTGAAGAAATGTTGAGCCGAGGTGCCAAGGTGAAGCACAATCAAGGCAGCAACCCAAAGGTCGATCTGCCATACTTAGGATTGTAAATATTGTAACTTAGAATATTTACTGTACATAAGGCCGAGCTGCACAGGTAACTAGCCGTTTTCTTAGCCGTTAGAAAACATTGTAGCTGAACAGTGACCACTATCCAAGTAAAAAAATTACAGTATTTGTTTGAAAATAACACCCTACAAAAGATAAACACACTTATAAATTTAAACTAACTTAAATGAATGAAAATTCTTTCAATTATCAACCATCACATCAATTGAGGAGACTCCTTATAACCCCAAATTATCTTAAGTTTGTCTAGTGAACTGTGCTCTAACGACTTGAAAGTTGAAAGTGTCCAGCTGATTTCAAACATGACGTATGTACGGGCCTAACGTCGTCATTATAGTCAAACACCGCTGAATGTCAACTGAATTGAGCTTTCATTATTGCTAGCCCAAAAATGATTGATTGTTGTTGATATTTAGGTGGCGTTTGGTTGGCACTTGGGAATCGGAATTAGAATCGGAATGAGTATGATAGGGAATGAGTTTGGAGGATATGAGTTTGGGGTTAAAAGTGATAGTTGTTTGGTATTAAAATGGGAATGGGAATAGTGACCGGCCGGAATAGTGGTCGCCGGCGGCGGCGGACCGGTGGCCGGCGGCGGTGGCGGCCGGCCGCCGCCGTTGACCGGCGTTGACCGGCGTTGACCGGCGGCTCCCCATTCCCCCATTCCTCCAATTTGATAGATAAGGGGGGCCTAGTATATCAAAAAACGATATCCATTACCAAATAGTTGGATATCAAAATGAAATCTATTCCCCCCATTTACCCCAAACAAACAGCCGGAATGGGTTTGGATGCTTCCAAACCCATTCCCTCATTCCCATATCCTCCAACCAAACGCCACCTTAGTACTTTGACCATATTTATATATCATATCACCATCTTTTTTTTTTCTGATGTGCCATTTTTGGCTCTTTACATGTACTCCTAGAGACATATATCATTTTCTTCCATCAAATAGAAGAGGTAGGTTAGTCTGCCTTAACCACCCTCCTCCCCCTCCCCAATCCCCTCTTTCTGTTTTCCCGGATGAAACCTAAGATTAACGTCTTCTCTTAAATATGAGAGTTTATGGAAACATAAGATTAAGGTTAACGAGGTATATGTCATATATAGGGACACTTTAGAATATATTTAGGGACATAGATAGGCACATACACTATCTACGCTTTTGGTTATGTTATACCGTTGTTTTACATTACATGTACATATATACGTGATGCGTATTTTAATATCGAAAGTTCTTTATTTGTATTTCTTGAATTTCCTCACTAATACACTAGCACAACATATCTCTAATATCATGTCATTTATGCAGGTACATATAGAGTCGGGAGTCTCACTGGAAGCAGACTCTTTATCCCTTGGAATAGAGGTATTGTCTGCCTACCACTTACCCTCCTCAGACCCTAACGATACCTTTTGCTGTTGTTGGGATATACTGGGTCCGGATGATCAGAAACCGTAAGAATCTCCAGATTGGTGCACACATGGTAACCAAGACGAGTAGCGGTTTGGCTTTGTGTATTTATATATGAATTTATCTTAATTTTGAGAAGACAATTCATGTCAATGTATTTATTCTCTTTATCTTATTCTCTCCACCATTTCCTCACCATTGGTTTAATACTGCCAGTGGAGTATTTATTTGCGAAATTATTTAAAGAACCAGGGAAAACAAGCACTTACCAAACATAAATTCTGCTTTTTAAGAGGGGTCAAAAAAACATCATCCTATCAAGGAGGAGGAAAAAATAAGTGTCCCTATCAGAAGTAAAGCAAACATGATCTCCTACTTGGCCTATTTGTTTGACAGATACATATTTATGCACATAATAGTATCCTTTAATTTTTTTTCTTTCTAAATGCATCTGTTCATGAATAACATTGCACAGTAGACAATGACACGACAACGAGAGAGTATCATTCTTTTACATGCACGAAACTATATATATTGTTTTATTTTTAGTGTGTGAGCTGAATCTGCGAATATAATTTTATTATGTAATCTATAAACTAAGAGGGCGGGTCTTGGAGCAACTGATAAGATTGTTGTTTTATGATCTTGAAGTCATGTGTTCGAGGCGCAAAAACAGCCTCTTGCACAAAGTGTAGAGTAAGGCTGCATATATCAGACCGGGAAGCGATCCGGCTCCTTTCCAAATCCTACACAAGCGAGGGAGCCTAGTGAATCATAAACGTCCTTTTATGTAATCTATAAACTCTGATTGATCATCAGAAACTTCTGAGGAATTAATATTCATTGAATGTGATACATACGTAAGTGATATTGTCCAATGAAATATATGATAATGAAATACGTGGAGTGTTTAAATGTATAAATCATGTAGTATAAAGCAGTCTGTGTTTATAATCGCTTCAATTTTGGTTCATCCAAAAAATGCATAAAGAGGGTTTTAGGGTGGACTGCAAGTAATTCAGAAATTTTATTGTGGTCATTGATCATCTAGTGTCCAATAAAATGATGACAAATAAACTTTATCTACGGGGTGATTGGCCAAAACAAGGGACCCATGAATATTCTACACATTTCATTGGTCATTTACTAACTAATCATACTTGATCAATGACCATTATAAAATTTGTGGAAGTCATTGTTCGATTATGGCGTTGTTTTCTCCACATTTAAGAGTCAATGAGATAATCGGAGCGATTGCTTGGGCCTAAGTATTCTCATGCCTGTAACTAATGAAAATGATCTCAATAAAAATAAAATAAAATAACATAAAGAAAAAGAAAATATAAAATTGGTCAAAAGGTATGAGGGGAATTGGTGTTTTGTAATTAAGCTAATCTTGAGAAATTCTTTTGTCTTTATGTTTCCGGTGTACTAGACTTCTGTATTTGTGTAGATTCTGAGGAGGGGCGTGATCGTTTTGCAATCTTATAAACACAACTTTACTTTACATTTTGTGCAAGAGATTGTCTCCGCGGCTCGAATCCATGACCTCAAGATCATGAAACAGTAACTTTACCAAGTGCTCTATGGCCCGCGTTGAGGAATGTCTTTCTAGACAAACTTATATGTTAACCTTCCAATCTTACATGCATAATATTCACAAAACCTATATGGTATTGTATAGACGCGAGGAATGTCTTTCTAGACAAACTTATATGTTAACCTTCCAATCTTACATGCATAATATTCACAAAACCTATATGGTATTGAATAGAAGTCTATACGACTCGAGCATAAACACTTTTTGGCTAATATTTAGCCTATTTTGTGAGGGTGCATCTTGAAACAACTAGTAAGATTGTTGCTTTGTGACCTTGAGATTACGGGTTTGAGCCGCGTAAACAGCCTCTTAGACAAAGTGCAAGATAAGACTACGTACATCAGATCGCAAAGCGATTCGACCTTTCCTCGGATCCTACACAAACGTGAGTCTAATGCACAAGAAACGTCTTTTATTCAGCCTCTTTTGTACCCAAAAACTAAAATTCCGGGTCCGGTATTGATGACACGGTGGGAGGGGGGACGCGGCAGACGCGTCCAGTAAGAGGGGGACACATATTGTAACTGCATCAAAGTTTTTTTTTTAACTTTTCACAAGAAGACACGTAACAACCCCGTATTGGGCGCGTGTGACACGTTTCCCCTCCCACCCACATCACTGAATCTCTTTCGTGAAATTTTTGCCCGTTCCTGGGACATCGCGTATTAAAATAATCACTAAAAATTCCAACTTACAGTACTCAGAAAACAATTAAATTGGCGGGCCGCAGCAAAGTGAAAGTTAAAGGAAGACAAAGCATAGAGGTAGAGCTATCAACATGATAAAAGTGAATAAAGAAAGCCTTCAAAAGAATCTGAATGACGATCATATGTTCCCCTTTGACTGTATTGTAGTTCTGATTTCACGTATTTTAAAATACGATAGAATACAGTAAAACGACTTGTTAAATTAGTTACGTTTTTTATATTATAAAATAGTAGTTGATCTATACATCTTGATGCAATTTTTATTATAGGTCATCGAAAAACAACCTTTGTGTGTTTCTAACACATTTGTATGGTTGCATGCATCAGACTCCCCATATCATGCAATAAACAGAAGCCTCTAAAATAAACGAGTAATGTTGTTGTAATAGTTCTGATTTCCACTGCATTCACCCCAAAGGCATACTGATCTTCACCATCCTCTTATAAAATTAGAACAATATATAAAAGACAACTCGAGTTGTTAGGAAAAGAAAAGGCATTAGTATTCACATGAATATGATCAATAAAAACATGAAGAGTACATGATAACGGCCATCATATAATTTTCCAAAAGTATCATGAAAAAAATCATCTATCCCTTCGGCATTTTCATCAAAGACACATAACAATTCACAGATTACAAGTCACTTTTGAATTCATAAGACTATACAGCTTATAAATCTGCTTCCCAATCTGGAGCAAGAGCCTAGACATATGAAAAATGAATAACAATGGCAACTAGTATTCATCCGTATATAACTCCAAATGAGGACGCATGACTAAAAAGTCAATTTTATCCTCTTAATATCGAAAGAGTCAAAATATTGCATTTTCAATAGGTGAAGGGCCAAAATATTACCAAAAAAAAAAAAAGAGATAAAAGGTCAAAACGTTTTTCTAAAATATGGTTTAAGGGTCTCTAAATTTTTTTCCCAAATAAAAACCTTGTAACTCGTGTTATTTAGACGATCAATATTTTGTAACTTGGGTTATTAAGACGGTAAAAACCTTTATAAATAATTTAGAGATATCGGGTTTGAACTTCTCAAACGTAAAAAGTTTAGCTATCCATTAATTTTGATGTCTGTATGATTATTTGTGATATAGTTCGGACATCCAAGTAAGATATAATAAAACAAAAAACAAGCAATAAGAGGTTGAAGGGAGCACAAGGTTTCTTATATTACTGGACTGAGTTTTCAATTGATTGTAACTTTATTTTTTTGCGAATTATGATAGTGTATCACGTAAACTGATGTGGGATAGTCTAGATACAAAGGAGTTCCTATCAAGTATATATATATATATATATATATATATATATATATATATATATATATATATATATATATATATATATATAGATATGTATGCTAAGACAAAAACAATAGTTTGTATGCCTATGGAGAATACCGACTTCTTCACAATGGATGTAGGCCTCCATCAAGGGTCTGCTTTGAGCCTATTTCTTTTCGCAGTTATCCTTGACGAGCTGTCAAAACCGATCCAGGAGGCAATTCCGTGGTGTATGCTTTTTATTGACGATATCGTATTACTCGCAGAGAGTAGAGATATCCTGAGTATAAGACTAAAACAGTGGAGAGATGCTTTAGAGAGAAAAGACCTACGGATTCGTCGGCCTAAGACAGAGTATCTGCACTATGACTTTAGCGGCACAGACAACAGTGAGAATAGACAGCTCACCATCGAGGGTCAGAGGGTACCATAGGTGAGTAAGTTCAAGTACCTAGGATCATTTATACAGTAGGATGGGGACATAGATAGTGATGTAGCACACCGTGTAGGTGGAAGGCGGCTTCAGGGGTGTTGTGCGAAAAGAATTTTCCAACGAAATTGAAGAGAAAATTTTATATGGTGATAGTGTGGCCGGCAATGTTATATGGAACAGACTGTTGGGCCATCAAGAGGTCACAGTCGCAGAAGATGAAAGTGGCGGAGATAAGGATGCTGAAGTGGATGTGTGGGCATACAAGGCAAGACTTGATCAGAAATGAGGTACTTCGAAAAAGGTTAGAGGTGGCTAGTATAGCAGATAAGATAAGGGAGGGGAGACTGAGATGGTTTGGGCATGTCAAGAGGAGACAGACAACAGCGTTTGTCAGAGCAGTTGAAAGCCTCATCATAGAGGGAAAAAGAAGTCAAGGCAGGCCTAAACTGATTTGGGATGAGTGGATTAGGCATAACCTACTAGATTTGCACCTCTCTGAGGACATGGTCCATGATAGGAGTTCTTGGAGGCAAAGGATTGAGGCTAACGATGTTTAGGCGTTTTATAGGGGCACGTTAGAATATATTTAGAGACTTAGATATTCTATACACTTTAGGCTGACATTGCATTTTTTTGGGTCTTTGTCTTTCATTATTTCTGCATATACACTTTTACGGCTATTTTAATATTGAAAGCTCTCTATTTGTATTTACTAAATTTCTTCACAAACACACTAGCACACTATATCACTATTTGTTTACTATTTATGCACATACATATAGAGCCGAGGGTCTCACTGGAAGCAAACTCTCTATCCTTTAGGATGGAGGTATTGTTTATCTGCCTCTCATCCTTCCCAGACCCTATCGATAACTTTTGCTATCGTTAGGATATACTGGACATGTGTTGTTGTTGTGTACCTATCATAAACGCATCAGACACATTTTTTCTTCTTCATCAACATATTCATAATTTCAATGTTAAAAATGTACATAACACATACAAATGCGTGCCTACCAAATCTGTTTCACTTCATCATAGAATTCAGGAGGAGACAAGTGGTAAAACAAATTCAGCAAAAAAGAAAAAATGAATGGATTAAGCCCTTATGTCACTGTCTGAAGAAGATAAAGCTTATTGCTTATCTCATTGGTATTTGATCAGCTTACCTCAGATTCTTGAGGAATCACTTGGTTTTGTGGGAAATGATGCCTTTCTTCTATCACGTTTAAATGATTCAAGCGATGATAACTCGCGTGAATCAATATTAGACACTCGATACTGAAACGGGTTTAGGCTTACTAGGTATCAATCATAGATTTTTTGTCTAAAAAACCGTTAAATGACCTGATTTATAATTCTTTAGTGTTGAGACGATAAGTTTAGTGAGTATCAAATCATGGATCTCAAACCTAAAAAATCGTTGAACAATTTGATTTTTATTCTCCATAAAACTTTTTAGAACCAAGATGATGTAACCTTAAAGTGAATGTATAACCTTTTGCATTCAACAAACGTGTATGCTCAAATCCAACACAAAACCATGATGAATTTCCACTTTCTTTGGGTTTATATTTTTCTCATTTTCCCAAATTTGTGATTAGAAGGAATAACATTATCATTCTTTTCCTTGCGAGATAAGATACGTTGTTTTCCCTCTTCGGTCTCATGTCAAGTGTAAAACAAATCAGTGAAATTATAATGTGTTTTTTAACAAACAAAACTGCATCCTTTTACATTGGTAAAGAGGATTGGACATGAAAAAACAGCGAGCATTATTTACGTCATTTTTATTTTTTCAACTAGACATTCTAAGTCTTTTTAATTCTATATTTGTTTCATTTCGAACCTATAATAAAAAGATTGTTGATGCACTAACAGGGATCGTCACGTGATAAAGAAATACTTTTGACTTTTAGTGTTCTTTGTGTTATAATGGTTCCGTTTTGGAGAATTATATTTTCGTCAATTACGTTTCATACATGCTCGAGGTAGAGTGATATTTTTAATTTCACTTAACTGGTAATTATAATCCGTTCTATCGCCTGCTTTATATTTTCATTTCCAATAGAGTCAAAGACACACTCTTACTTGACTTCAGAATATAATGGAATAAAACAATATAACTCACTAAATTAGCGCTTCTTATATTGTGAAGTAGCAATTGATCAACACAGTTTGACACAATTTTCATTATAGGTCATTGGGAAACAACATCTGTGTGTTTCTAACACATAGATATGATTACGTACATCCGACCTCCATACTTCGCCATAAACGAAAGCCTCTAAGCTAATGATTTAATGTTTTTCTATCGCCTGCGTCTGAAATATACATTATTAATTCACTTTATACGGCAGAAAGTGCCAATATCAAAATCCTTTGGAGCGAGGCATTATATTTTTTTTATAACATTAATAACAAAAGTGATTTCAGTGATTAATACTCAAATTTACGTGTAATAATATGAAGAAAAGACAGGCATATTTCTTCCAACTACTCGAAAAAATAAAGGATCACCGCTTTATTCCCTATCTGCGATCATTTCCTTAAACTAATCATGCTGATTGTACTTATTGGTGAATGATTTACAAATGCTGATGTAAATAAATTTGCATTGGGTTATTCGATAAATCATGTGGTCTAATTCACTAAAATTAGTTAAAGATTAGAGTCTATTTAGGGAAAAAAATCCAAACCTAAAACTAAATTCGCCATTCGAGCAAAATTTTATAACATATTCCTACCTAATGTTTATATGAATTTTGTCTTCTTTATATCGTATTATGTTTTATGAATGGTTAACGCAGTACAAACTTTACAAATATGACAATAGTCAATTAGATATGTAAATTATTCTATCCATCCAAAATTTTTTACCATAAATAGTCAAACATACACTTTTAAAAACATCATTTAGACTGATTTGGCAACGTATATTAGCGTATTATTCATTAAAATTTGATTCTAAATGACAAAATAACTATTTTAACAGAAGAATGTGCTAAAATACTTTGGCCCTTTTTCGAGAATTGTTATTTCAGATTAGGTAATTTGAGAAAAATATGAAGTTTATATGAGGATGATGTACCGTATTCACGGTTTTAAAATTTTGAACATTATTGATCTCACTTCATGTAAGTTCGACTTTCATAATACAACAATAATAACAACATTATCTCATTGCCTTAGAAGCTCCCGCCTATGCAGGGTATGGGGGAGTCGGATGTACGCAACCATACCAATACGTTAGCAACACACAAAGGTTATTTCCCGATGGCCCATAATGAAAATTGTGTCAATCTATGTCAATCAATTGCTACTAGAAGCGCAACCAATTTATTGAGTCATTTTCTTTTATTTCATTATATTCCAAAGTCAAAAAAAAGTCTGTCTTTGACTCCATTGGAAATATAAATCTTCGACTTTCAATATAATTTAGTTTAAATGATTTTTTTAAAAACTACTTGCTTGATTGATAAACTATCGGCCATGAAGATATCAGCGGCTTGTAGAAGGCTCCCTGTCAACACAAGTTGACAGCTAATAAGAAAAATAGAAAACAACTCCGATTATCAAGAGATCCGCATGTGTATCTGTAAAATTGAAGCGCGTCACATATAAAATGCATAAAATTTTACATGTAAGATGAGGAGACCAAATCTCCGATATTGAAACAATCTCACTAATGACACACATCCCCTTTTCTCTCTATTACATGAATGTAAACAACTATTCTCAATGCATGAATGTGGTAGATGTTATTAAAGTAAGGAAACAAAACAAATAACAAGAGAAGAAGATCAAGAAGAAGCTTGGCTTGAGGCGTGAGAATCACTATCCGAAAGGAATATTTGCCCCCACTAGTTGCTGCAGGGTTGTAAGCAAATTTCCTCCTAGGATACAACAGCAACAATCTCTTATTCTCAGCAAAAGAATAGAGATTCAATGAACTTTCAAGAACAAGAGTGAATTTGAGTAGGAAGAAGAATATAGAATGCTTGTATGAAATAGATTGCAAGATGTCTTGAAAAATGGGTTGTAATAGCCTACTTATAGGCTCTCAAACTCCATTCAGACGTTTCTTGCAGTTGCATGGCGATTGGGTATGTCCCTTGGTGCATAAGTTGTGATTTTTCATGAAAAGTCACTTCTGTTGGGAATCGATCGATCGATGTGATCGATCGATGTCTCACAGTAAGCTCCAGCACCACTTCGATCTGTCACATCGATCGATCGAAGTCACTTCGATCGATCTATGTGATCGATCTATGTTGGACAGAAAGTTTCAACTCTGCACCCAGGATACATCGATCGATCGATGTGATCGATCTATGTCCGGCAGAATACTCAACTTCATTTTCAAGCCACATAGATCTATCCACTTGATACATGGATCGATCCAAGTCATGAGTCAAGCTATTTTTGCTTATTCCAACACCATTTCACCCACATTCTTCATCTCATTGCCTTTAAAAACTATTACAATAGTAGAGTTCTTTTCACTAGGTGCAACAAGAATCTTCCTGCCCATCATTTAGCACGCCTAAGGTTGCAATACTCAACAGGAATGGTTTGGGGTCCTAACCCCCCTCCTCATGTAATTGATATTGCTGTTGCAGATATGAATGAATAAAATCGTCGTTTTTATCTCAAAAAAAATATCTCCGATATTGATAAATTATAAGGAAGAATATGAGAGTAAAAATGTCAATAAGAGAAAAATGAAGTTTTACCTCTCACTCCAGAATTACTAGGGGTAGTCGTATGTTTAAACATGAAGGTGGCTTAAAATAACACGTGAAGTTGAATAATCTTTTCTTTTAAGGTCAAAAGGGGAAAAAAACACTACATGCTGAGGAAAAAAGAAAAACTGATTATTGATAACGAAGTTAAAGAATAAAAGAAATAGACTGTAGCTTCTCTTTATTTTTATTTTGTTAGAAAATATGACTAGATACGGTAACCAAAGCAAAAGATATGAACATCAAATTGAAAAACAACTAAGACGTAACTCAAGAATTACAGTGTCCTTAAAGCAATTTTGTTTCAATATTTGAGCAAATGATTCACATGATATAACAGATTACTTTTGTTCGCTTGTACTGCGAGAAGAAGTTTGAACTTGTATATAATAAGATTTAATATCAGAAGAAGGAAGAACAAAAAAAGAAGAAGAGAGAGAAATTCTGCATGATTTTTCAAAGTTTTCAAAAGTGTAAGTTTCAAAACTTAGGATCCTTGTATTTATAGATTTTGTTTCACAAACATGTTAATTCATTACTTTTTCGGAGAATTTAACTTCCTAAATCAGTTTATAACCGATCTAGAGTGAAATGAGGTGTTCCAATATACAAAAGTTTCATCAACTCATGAAAAGACACCACTGATAAGGTCATCAAATGTTGTCACTGAACGTTTGGCGACTTTCATCGAATTTTTGGTCAAACATTTGCTCAGCCACATATTGTCACCCCAAACTCTGATCTCTTCAACAAACATCCGGTGAAACTCACCGAACGTTTGATGACTTCCAAATTCAAGGCTTGGTGAATTCTGTCCAATCCGTGCTTCACTCTATTCTCAAATTCAATCTTCTTACATGTTTTATATGGATTTGGAGCACTATCTAAAGCGCTTTTATGTGCTTTATCCGACAATCTCCCACATAATCCAAATTTGTATAAGAACATGCACAATCAACTATAAACTAACCTCTCTGATATTAAATAAAGATAATGACACATAATAGATACGATGATATATGTCTTGAATCACAGGTAATACAAATGGAGTTATATAAATAGGAATAAAATAAACTAGAGCCTTGAATCATATTCTACTACTATTTATATGAACAACCAAAAGACATAGCATTATCTACTTCTTACAAGTTCACGGTGTGGTGCGAAATCGACCACACACCCAATCTCTTGTTTGCATAAGCGCTCTACTAAATTATTCCAAACTCTCATAGAAAGCGGGACCACCTCCACACTTATATAGGTGAAATTTATCAAGTGTGCACTGCTCACACTACCATACCGCATGGATATGAATTTCATTAAGAGATTCTTAAAATATCACCCTCAAAAACTTGCAGTGAGCACTATCTTCAACAACACCATAGGGAGGGATAAGTTTGATAGTGCTGAATAAAACTCTTCTATGATTTGTTTTTACAACATTGAACCCTGTTTGTAGGATCTTTATTAATAGTGGGTTGAGTTACCATCATACAGAGTTCACATCAAATGGAATAAGTGTCATCCCCCTCGATGTTCCATGGACTAATTTTTTCTTTAATCATTTAGTTAAGGGGTCATCCAAGTCAAACTCGGATCTTACAAACTCCAAGTTAACTACCCCAAAACTAATCAACTTATGCACAATATTGTGTCTGAAAGGATATGTTGGCTCTGCCTATTGTAGATCTTATTCTTCTCTCGAATGATTGCTGACTACGAATCACAATGTAAAGAAACATAAGACATAAGTTTAGACCACAAAGAAATATCAACAAGTTAATTTCTTTACCACTCAGCTTTTGCACTAGAAAGTTTTAACGCAATAAGTTCATGTTCCAATTAGCTTTCCTTTACACGTGTGTTTTGAAGATTTCTATAAAATAGCACCACCGCCATAACGTAAACACATAACCATTGATTGAGTTTATCTTATTAATGCAAGCTAATGTTCTTCACTTGGATTATGAGTATATCTAGAAAATCTATTTATAGTATATGCAATATCAGGTCTAATGCAATTCATCACGTACATGACACTACCAATTATCCTAGCATACTCACATTGAGATACACATCCTTTTTATTCCTTTTCAAACAAACAGTATGATCATAAGGGATACTCAAAAGTTTAAAATCAAAATGATTAAACTTTCTCAAAAACTTATCAGCATAATGTGCTTGAGAAAGCATGCAGCCCTCACATTTCTCAAGAAGTTTAAGTCCAAATATTAAATGAGCTTTTTCCATGTCTTTCACATCAAAAACAGATGACAAAAATGATTTAGTACTATTAACTATATCCAAGTTAGTCCCGATGTCAACATGTCATCAACATATAAACACACAATAACACCATCGATATCTGAAAAATTACTATAAACACAACGATCACTAATATTTACAACATAATCGTCAGTGATCATAGCATTATCAAATTTTATGCCATTCTTTAGGTGTTTGTTTAAGGCCATAGAAAGACTTCTTAAGTCTACATACTTTATGTTCTAGTCTTTGAACTATCATGCCTTCTGGTTGATGCATATAGATTTCTTCATCATAATCTCTATTTAAGAAAGCAGTCTTAACATCTATTTGGTTTATAACAATTTAATAAATGAAAGCCAAAAGCTACCAACACCCTAATTGTTGTGGTTCTAGCAATCGAGGAATATGTAACAAATAAATCTATTACTTTTTGTTGCATAAAACTTTTGTCAACTAGTCTAGCCTTAAACTTATGCAATCTGACTTTAGTTTCTTTCTAAAAACCTGTGAACAACTAATAGGTTTGCATCTTCTAGGCAAGTCTACAAGTTCTCAAGTGTTATTACTAAGAATAGATTCAAGTTCACTATTTATTGCTTCTTTCCGAAAATTAGCATCCGTGGATTTCATAATATCTTTATAAGTTTTAGAATTTTCCTCCATTATAAAGATAGTAGTAAAATCATCCCTAAAGGACTGCTCAATTCTTTGTTTCTTACTTCTTCTAGGAGAATCAGTATCCTTATCAATTAATGACTTACTTGACTCACCTTTTTCAACACTAGAATTGATTATATGTTGTTGTTTCATATGGAAGACTTGATTAAAAAACTCAACATCCTTTGATCAATAATAGAACTATTATCAATTATCGTGAATCTATATACAACAC